>JAYESA010000009.1:145955350-146555350 GCA_036927795.1 Iris macrosiphon | reverse complement strand
ATCCACTACCTCGGATATATGACTTGTTCGACTAGCTTAGTGGGGCGACGGTATTTTCCAAGATTGATTTGCGGTCATGATACCATCAGATTAGAGTCAGAGAGCAAGATATACCCAAGACAGCATTCATATCAAGATATGGCTATTGGGAGTTTCTAGTGATGCCTTTTGGAGCAACCAATGCGCCAGTAGTGTTTATGGATCTCTTGAACTGTATATTAATGCCCTACTTAGATAAATTCGTATTAGTATTCATCAACGACATCTTGGTCTACAGTCAGAGTGAAGAAGAGCATGAGTGTCACTCCCCGTTCATGTTATACGTATTTGGAACGTATTTTATTTTAGCATGGTTGCATATGCGTGGAGACTAGACTCATTCTTTGGTTTAACCTGGTTTATGGTTTATTTTGTGGGTTGGTTCAAGTCATGAGAACCTTTGGTTCAACCCTCAACCCTACCATATATAATTCAATATTTCTCTCTCTCTCTCTCTCTTTTCACTTCTTCATTCTCACTCTTTCTTTAGTTTTCTCTCCCCATTTCATAGGCAAGTACACATTATATGAGAAATGAAGAAACTCTCCATATTATTGTTCTATTATATTCGTTATGTGTTTCTAAGCACATTTAGTACTTGGAGTTTTTTGTTTTGATGGATGGATTAATGTAGATCTATATTTTTAAACTTAGAATTTTATGGGTTTTATGAGTTTTTCTTGGTTTTGATCTATTAAACATGTTATTTTGAAAACAAATTTTTGCTACATGATAGAGCTTTCAATTTTAAGTGTTCTGCCTTTTGGTTCACCCGATTTTGACTTACATGAGTATTTTATTAGCAAAATAAGATTTCAGTTTTTGGAGCTTTTTTGCCATGGCCGAACCAGCTGTTGGAGAAGACGAAGTCTTCATACGGCCAAGAAGTTATGCAACTGAGAGTGCTATGCGGCCCGAGAGGGTTATGCGGCCTGAACTCTTGCCGCATACTAACAGCATGTGTCCATCTTGTTGGACGCATGACTGCTTCTTTACACATGCATCCTTGAACACTTTGTGTTTCCACTCGCTGAACGAATAAGAAATTCGCTAAGTCCAAAAGACTTTCATGCGACATCGACTCATATGCGGCATCGACACTTATGCGAAACTAGAGAGCATGCGGCCACTATTTTCTTTAGATCCATGGCTCTGAATCGTTGGTACTTATTTCCTTGGTTTTGTCTTTCTCTCTGAAATACTTTATGGCTTGTCACACCAGTCACTTTATGTCAAATTACTGACACTTTATTTATTGACCATCACTTCAACACTTATCTCAAGCAGTAGACCTTAATCCTGAGCATGTGGCCTAGTAGTTCATGCGGCCAGGATTCTTAAACGGCCAAGATTTTCTATGCTTCCTGACTTCATATGCGGCCAGGATTTTTATGCGTCTCTGACTTCATATGCGGCCTAACTTTTCATGCGGCCTGACTTTATATGCGACCTGGACTTCCCATGCGGCCTAGACACCCATGCAGCCTTTCTTGTTTTGATTGAATATCTTCTTGATTCATGTGACCCATTGTATAATTGGTAATTAGACTCAAAAACTATATCCGTGCAGATACCACTATTGCCTGATATTTGTTCATGATTTAATGTGCGACGAGGTGCATCACACCGTGTCATATGTTAAGTGATTATATTTGGATTGTGTATCGAGAATGCATCTAAATTCCTGAATGCATGATATTATAAATATATATATTATTTCCCCAGTAAGGGCATAATAAGCGAGTTAAAAGTGGTAGTAATATTGGAGGGAATGATATCCCTAGATCATGCCAACGAACTTTTCCATAGAGATTCATTCTAAGTGTGTTGTGGGCTGGCCACCACAGATATTGTATATCATATGTCTTAGTGGAGTGCAATATCTAACTTATTATTATGCGAGCCACTATTTCACTATAGGAACACTAGAAACGCTAATACCGTATTTTTAGTACAGTGGCCCTACGGGGGACTGGTACATCCTGCAAGTGTGTATTTTATTTATATCGTTCGGTTAGCTCATGTTTGGCACTGGCGTGATCTGTGGATGCTTATTGTGCATTATTTCTGAGATAACATCAGACTCCACAAAAATCGCAAGCCGTACAAATGATTGGCCGATTTAAGAAGAAATAGACTTGGTTGTGATTGTATTATTCAGCTAGTAGCCTAGGGAAGTGGACTATCACAGTGTGATGATTCAACCCTTGTCCCTGTTTGGTTGTAGGGTTGGGCCTTCGTGCTAGGATATGCCATGGACCTAAGTTACGATATTGAACCTATGTATTATTATATATTTTCCTTAGGTTTTGTTTCTCCATTTCGTGCTTCCTTTATGGTACTTGATATTTGGGGCCTAACTCTACTGGTTTTGCATGACTAAGTTTCAAACATGCACCCGAGGATCCAGTGTACCTTCTCCCGACTCATGGCGCATACTAGGAATATAGTCATAGGGGATAGCAACTAGGTTTTCTTCTTCCCTGCTCGTTATTGCACATTTACTTCTTTAGCGTTTAACCACTGGCACATATTAGCTGGATAGTCTAGAAATTAGTTTTCTTATATGAATTGTATTAAATCAGACTACAGCTGATCACTGTCATGTACTTTTATTACTCTTCTAGATTCTTATTTTGTATAACTGGACTCCAGAATATTTTGAGAAAGTGTTTGGGATGCCTTATTGCTTTACCATATATTTTTTATACTTACTGTTTCTTATTTGAATGATTGAGACATAGAAGTTCTTGACCCTAGGAGACTTGATTCTAGCATGCACCCCCTTGTCTTATACAGCCGTGATCGCCGTAAGACGTATAGCACCTTGTATGGGGTAGATGGCCATGTCCGTCTTCGAATTCCGGTACTGGGGCATGACAAGGTTTTAGTGGTGGCCCATGCAGGTATGTTCTTTAAAATTGTGCGGTGTCATGGTCATAGGAGTCTCAATCAAAACATGATCCTTCTTAAAATCCTGAATTCGTCATCTTCGATACTCAGCTTGAATTCTTCCAGATTGATTTCTTCATTGTTCATTCTCGTCCTGTTCTTGATATTTTTTGTGCGCTTCTTTATAACTTCTCATTCCCCTATTGCTGCAGCAAAAAGTGAGATAGAGTTTCCAATAGAACGAGATCCTATGGAACCTCAGCCAAGGATCCGAGTTGAACCCACGATGAATGGGACAGAGCAGTAGGCTCTAGGTGTTCCTGTACCTCCCATAGTGTCGGCAGTACTGGATACCCTGGATTTGCTAGAGATTATTCGTGGATTATTGGCTGCCCAATAACACCAGATGGTGGTGCAAAAATAACAAAAATAATAGCAACATCAGCAACAACAGCTCCAGCAGCAGGAACAGAATGTCCTGTTGAACCAAGGGATGCAGACGGCCCTAGAATGAGGTAGGAGAACAAATTATGGGGCATCTGTTAGATTTTGCATACTGAACCCCAGATACTTCGATAGGACGGAGGATGCAATCACGTCAGACGATTGGCTCCAAGATATTGAGACCATTTTGACAGCAGCTAAAGTTTTGGCCGAGGAACAGGTTGACCTAGTTCGCCTACAACTCTAAGATCTGGAAAAAGATTGGTAGGCCACGATGGAGTTAGGATTGAGGCATCCTATTTCATGGAAGGATTTCAGGACCCAGTTCACGGTGAAGTACTTTGGGATTGTGGCTCAGGTGAGTTGCAGCATAGGTTCATTAACCTCAAGCAAGCTGGAAGGACAGCAGACGGCTATGCGACAGAGTTTTGTCGACTTAGCAGATTTGCTCCAACCATATTGGCAACAGAGTTGGAGAGAGCAATGAGGTTCCAATAGGGACTTTACTTAGAGGTCTTATGCATAGTAGAGGTGTACGACTACCAGACCTTCGAGGCAGTATTGATAGCAGCTAAGAGGGTTGAGTTTACTTCTCAAAGGATGGCATCAAGAATAGTGGATTGGAAGAGGCCTCATGGACAAAACAATGAGGCAGGACCAGAATCCCATATGCTAATACCATCACCTGACATTCGTATCTATTATTCAGCACCACGGAGGATGGCAGTTTCAACAATAATGGACCAACTCAGCAACAGCAGCCGAGGCAGCAATAGCAGCAGCAGCAAAACCAACGACAGAGAGCGCCGATAGGTTGTACCTACTGTGGCAAGGGAGGTCATACCCGGGATATTTTTTGGGTAGCTAACAAATTATATTTAAGATGTGGGAGCCCTGATCACACGGTTACCACGTGCCCATTGATGCAAAGGCAAGGAGGGCCAGTACAATAGTTTACCACGTGCCCATTGATGCAAAGCCAAGGGTAGTGCTGCAAAGAGGACCAGCAGCAGAAGTATGGCCTTTAGCTCAGTGTCCGTTGCCAATGCAGGCCCAATTTTATAGGCAACAATAACAAAATCAGCAGGGGCCATAACCACGACAGAAAGGAAGATAGCAGTAGGGAGCTCAATAAGGCCAAGGGCAGGCACTTACCTTGTCTTTGGAGGAAGCAATAGCGTCAGGCGAAGTAGTGGCAGGTAACATTTTTGTTACAACCTTTTCTGTCATAGCTTTAATTGATTCTGGAGCTTCGCACTTATTTATATCTGCACAATATGTGACACATATTGGATTAAAGTTTGAGGCATTGCCAGCGAGGCTGAATATAATTACTACAATGGGATCGTAGAAGTTAGTAGGGTGTGCCTAGCATGTCCAGTCTTAGTATGTAGACATTTATTAGCTACGAAGTTGATCGAGTTTCCTATGGATAACTTTAACATTATCTTAGACATGGACTGGTTGAGAGACAGTCATGCAATGATAAACTATCGTGAGGGTAGAGTGTTGTTTAGAATTCCCAGTCTAGAAGAGTTTGTCCTTAACAGAATAGCAAGAGACCAGCACAAGAAAGGAGTCGCAACAGTAGCAAAGAAAGAAGACCTGCTGCCCAAGATAGTTAAAGTGTTCATGGATGTCTTTCCCAACGATCTTTTTAAATTACCCCCAGTTAGAGCAGTAGAGTTCTGTATAGAGTTGATGCTAGGAGCAGAACCAGTATCCCAGAAGGTATACCTATGTCACCATCATAGCTTGATCAGTTATACCGACATATGAAAGAACTGAAGGCAAAGAAGTTTATTCGGACAAGTGCATCACCATAGGGAGCACCAGCGGTATTAGTAAAGAAGAAGGATGGATCGACACGGTTGTGTATGGTTTACAGGCGGTTGAATGCAGTGAGCGTAAAGAACAAGTATCCATTACCAAGGATTGATGATTTGTTTGGCCAATTGAGTAGAGCAAGAGTCTTCTCTAAGATATATTTATGATCAGGATATCATCAGGTGCGAGTCCGGTAGCATGATATACCAAAGATAATATTTAGGTCACGATATGGGCATTATGAATTCTTAGTTATGCCATTCAGACTGACTAATGCTCCAGTGGTATTCATGGATTTGATGAACCATATTTTCATGCCTTACTTAGACTAATTTGTTGTAGTATTCATCGATGACATCCTGGTATATTCTCGTAATGGGGAGGAGCATAAAGAACATCTTAGGATAGTACTGCAAACTTTGAGGGAGCATCAATTATATGGTAAGCTTAGTAAGTGTGAGTTTTGGCTGGATTGCATATCCTTTCTTAGGTATATTAGTTTTGGAGAAGGAGTATTAGTTGATCCCAAGAAGGTAGAGGTAGTAAAAAATTGGCCAATTTTAATGATATTAGCAGAAGTGCATTATTTCTTGGGCTTGGCAGGATACTACAGAAGATTCGTGTCAAATTTTGCTAAAATCTCGGCACCATTAACTCGGTTGATGCACAAGAAAGTTAAATTTGTGTGGTCAGCGAAATGTCAGATAGACTTTGAAGAGTTGAATATGAAGTTAATCTCTACACCAATCCTTACTCTTCCAGCAGGCTCCAGAGGATTCACGGTGTACTATGATGAATCTGGAAAAGGACTTGGATGTGTCTTGATGCAGCAAGGGAGAGTGATATCATATGCTTCTCGGCAACTCAGAGATCATGAGAAGAACTATCCAACTCATGATTTGAAGCTAGCAGCAGTAGCGTTTGCACTTAAGCTATGGAGGCACTACTTATATGGCAATCGAGTAGAAATATTCATGGATCATAATAGTTTAAAGTATGTGTTCACACAGAAGGACCTGAACTTGAGGCAGAGAAGGTAGCTAGAGTTGTTGAAAGACTATAATATGGAACTTCAGTACCATCCAGGTAAGTCTAATGTAGTAGCTGATGCACTTAGTAGAAGAGGTGGAGAATTTATGTTGACTACTTAGAGGCACATTCTAGAAGACTAACAAAGGATGGGTATTGAGATAGTACTTCCACAGAGTAGATGAGTTCAAGCTAGCCTACAGATTCACTCAACTTTGGTGGATAGAATCAAACTAGCTCAGGTAGAGAACCAGAAGATTCAAAAACTATGAGAAGAATGTGAGTCAGGTCTTCTGAAGGAGTTGACAATACATACGAATTGAACGCTAAGGTTTTAAAATCGTCTATGCGTACCAAACGGGGATATTCGACAAGAAGTTATGACTGAAGCACACAGTTCCCATTATTCTATTCATCTGGAAGATACGAAGATGTACCAAGATATTAAGCAATACTTTTGGTGAAACGGAATGAAGAGGGAAATAGCATGCTTCGTATCTCGATGTCTGATATGTCAACAAGTGAAGGCAGAATAACAGAGACCTGCAGGATTATTATAACTACTTCTTTTTCTAGAGTAAAAGTGGGAACACATCATGATGGACTTTGTGACTAGTTTACCTAGATCATCGGCTGGTCGAGATACAGTTTGGGTGATAGTAGATCGTCTCAGAAAAGTAGCTCACTTTCTTTCTTTTTGAGTAAGACAGTCTACAGAACAATTGGCTAAAATGTATATATGACAGATAGTGAGACAATATGGTATCCTAGTAAGTATCGTGTCAGATCGAGACACTCGATTCACTTCATATTTTTGGAAAAGTTTCATCAGAGTTTGGGCACCAAGTTAAGATTCAGCACGGCTTACCAACCCAGACAGACGGACAATCAAAGAGAACCATCTAGACCCTGGAGGATATGCTATGAGCTTGTACCTTAGATCTTGGTAGATCTTGGGAGAATTACCTTCACTTGGTGGAATTCTCGTATAATAATAGTTATCATGCCAGTATTCAGATGGCACCTTTCGAGGCATTGTACGGCAGAAAGTGTAGGTCACCATTGGCTTCGGACGACATTGGTGAGCGAAAGATGTAAGGCCCTGAAATGATCATGCAGACAATACATGTTGTCAAGTAGATTAGAGAGCGACTTTGAGTTGCACAAGATAGGTATCGTCCTTGGGCCGATCAGCATCGAAGACCTTTAGAGTTTTGTGTTGGCAACCACGTATATTTGTGAATTTTGCCTACCCGAGGAGTTATTAGATTCGGGGTTCGCGGGAAGCTTAGTCCCAGATACATAGGTCTGCTCGATATTCTCGAGTGGATAGGCGACGTTGCTTATCGTCTTGCCCTTTCACCTTCGCTACGTGAGGTACACGATGTCTTTCATGTATCTCAGTTGCGTAGGTATGTTCTAAATCCAAGTCATATCCTCGATCACTCTGAATTAGTCGTTGGTACCGACTTATCTTACGAGGAGCAACCCGTATCCATATTAGACCGAAGGGAGAAGGTGCTCAAGAATCGGACTATTTCTCTTGTCCGAGTAGCTTGGGGCTATCACTCTCTTGGAGAATCGATGTGGGAGCGCAAAAAAGATTTTTGATCCCGGTACCCATACCTATTCGATTCAAAAGTTATATTCTTTCTTACGCATTCATATCTCGAATTCTGTGATCAGGTGATCACCTGTACGTTATGATGATATTGCTTGCATGTGTAATTGCTAGTAGATTTGTATCGTGTTTGTCTTGACTTTTCTAGCTATTGCTTGGATTCAAATTTCGAGGACAGAATTTTTCTAAGATTGATAGAGATGTCACTCCTCGTTCCCGTTATACATATTTGGAACGTATTTTATCTTAGCATGGTTGCATGTGCGTAGAGATTAGACCCAATCTTTGGTTTAACCTGGTTCATGGTTTATTTTGTGGGTTGGTTCAAGTCATGAGAACCTTTGGTTCAACCCTCAACCCTACCATATATACCCCACCATTTATCTTTCTCTCTTCCCTTCTTCATTCTCACTTTTTCTTTAGTTTTCTCTCCCCATTTCATAGGCAAGTATATCTTGCATGAGAAATAGAGAAACCCTCTAGATTATTGTTTTATTATGTTTGTTATTTGTTTTTAAGCACATTTAGTACTTAAAGTTTTCTATTTTTATGGATGGATTCGTGTAGATCTATATTTCTAAAATTAGGATTAGATTGATTTTATGAGTTTTTCTTAGTTTTGTTCTACTAAATATGTTATTTCAAAAACTAGATTTTACTACATGATAGAGCTTTCAATTTCAAGCATTTTGGCTTTTGGTTCACCCGATTTGGACTTAAAATGAGTATTTTATTAACAAAATAAGATTTCAGTTTTTGGAACTTTTTCACCATGGCCGAACCTGCTGTTGGAGAAGACGAAGTCTTCATGCGGGCAACGAGTTATACGGCTGAGAGTGCTATGCGGCCAGAGAGGGTTATGTGGCTTAAACTCTTGTTGCATACTGACAGTATGTGTACATCTTGTTGGACGCATGACTGCAGCGTCCTTGAACACTTTGTGTTTCCACTCGCTGAACAAATAATAAATTCGTTAAGTCCAAAAGACTTCCATGCGGTACTGGAGAACATGCGGCCACTATTTTCTTTGGATGCATGGCTCTGAACCGTTGGCACTTATGTCCTTGGTTTTGTCTTTCTCTCTAACATACTTTATGGCTTGTCACATCAGTCACTTTATGTTACATCACTAACACTTCATTTATTGACCGTCACTTCAATACTTTTCCCAAGGAGTAGACCTTAACCCTGAGCATGTGGCCAAGTGGTTCATGCGGTCAGGATTCATATGCGACCAGGATTTTTTATGCGGCCTGACTTCATATGCGGCCAGGATTGTCATGCGGCCCTAACTTCATATGCGCCCAGAGATTTCCTAAACGTCTAGGATTCATATGCGGCCTGACTTTTCATACGGCCTGACTTTATATGCGGACTGGACTTCCTATGCGGCCTAGAGACTCATGCGGCCTTGCTTGTTTTGATTGAATATCTTCTTGATTCATGTGACCCAATGTATAATTGATAATTAGACTCGAATATTGTATCCATACTGATACCATTATTTCCTAATAATTTTTTATGATTTAATGTGCGCCAAGGTGCGATACACCGTATCACGTGTTATGTGATTATATTTGGGTTGTGCATCGAGAATGCCTCCAAATTCCTGAACGCATGATATTATAAATATATATATTATTTCTCCAGTACGGGCATGATAATCGAGTCAACTACCAAAGCGTGGCTAGGATATTGATTGTATGAATGTTGCATACACGCTCGGGTGAATCCAGATTTGACTTCCATGGATTCATATCTAGTGTGCCTGTACTTTGTACAATATCTTAAGGGAAATTCTCATGTGACCACAACTTGAGATTTCAAGCACAACATAGGGCTAATTAGGTAACTAAAAGTGGTAGTAACATTGGAGGGAACAATATCCTGAGATCGTGCCAACGAACCTTCCCACAGAGATTCATCCTAAGTGAACTGTGGGCTGGCCACCACAGATACTGTATATCATCTGCCTTAATGAAGTACAGTACCTAACTTATTATTATGCCGAGCCACTGTTTCACTATAGGAACACTAGAACTGCTAATACCGTATTTTTAGCGCAGTGGCCCTAAGGGGGACTGGTGCATCCTGCAAGTGCCTGTTTTATTTATTTGGTTCAGTTAGCTCATGTTCGGCACTGGCATAATCTGAGAATACTTATTATGCATTATTTCTGAGATAATCTCAGACTCCACAAAAATAGTAAGCCGTACAAATAATTTGCCGATTTAGGAAGAAATTGACTTAGTTGTGATTGTATTATTCGACTAGTAGCCTAGGGAAGCGGACTATCATAGTGTAATGATTCAACCCTTATCCTTGTTTGGTTTTAGGGTTGGGCCTTCATGCTAGGATATGCCATGGACCTAAGTTACGATACTGAACCTATGTATTATTATATATTTTCCTTGGGTTTTTGTTTTTCTATTTCGTGCTTCCTTTGTATAGTTGCTATTTGGGGTCTAACCCCACTGGTTTTGCATGGCCATATTTCGAACAAGCACTCGAGGATCCAGCGTACCTTCCCCCAACTCATGGCGTGTACCATGAACAAGGTCATAGGGGATAACAAGTAGATTTTTTTCTTCCCTGCTCGTCATTGCACATTTACTTCTTTTAAAGTTTAGCCACCGGCACCTGTTAGCCACTCGTCTGGACATTAGTTTCCTTACATGAATTGTATTAAATCAGACTGCAGCTGATCATTGTCATATAATTTGTTTACTCTTTTAGCTTCTTATTTTGCACAGCTGGACTCCAGAACATTTTGAGAAAGCGTTTAGGATGCCTTATTGCTTTACCATATATGCTTTATGCTTATTGTTTCTTGTTTGAATGATTGAGACATAGAAGTTCTTGACCCTAGAAGACTTGATTGTAGCATGCACCCCCTTGTCTTATACAGCCGTGATCGTCGTACGATGTATAACACCTTGTACGGGGTAGCTGGCCATGTCCGTCTCCGTATTCCGGTACTAGGGCATGACAATGAGAAATATGTACAGTTCTTCAAGTTCTTAGGGAACATAAGCTACATGCAAAGTTCATCAAGTATGAGTTCTGTCTTGATCGTATTTTATTCTAGGGATAAATTATTGCTAGAGGTGGAGTTGAGGTAGTTCCCCAGAAGATAGAAGCAATTGAGACATGGCCTGTCACGCCATAGTCCAAAAATACAAGGGACTAGGCCACGTGGCAATGACCAGCTACGTACCAAGGGGACTCCAGTCCAACTCTAAATACGTATATGATGTAAATGAGGGTTACTATCTAGATAACACGGCCTATATGTCTATGTGTCAAACCACAAGGATATATAATAAAGAAAGGACAACATGTATTATGGTGTGCACCCCATACTACACTCGTCCGAATAGACTCGAAGAAAATAATATGAGTCTACAAATACTGGGCTATACTAGCAGAAAATAAGCAAATATCATAATAGCTGAATAATGAAGAAGTGAATACATATATCGAGTAACAATACCTGTATAAAACTTATGAGCAACTCCATCCTTCCGTCAGCAATCGACCCTACAATCTGGCAGGGAACCAGGTCCTCAGGGGGACGTAACAAGGTACAAAAATAATATGCCATAGTAAAACAGAAAGAAAATATGTGATACACCAGTGTAATCTAGTATAACCACCTAAGTGAGACAAAACTTTTGAAGATAATGTTCAACGGTGGGCTTTCCAAATATAAAACCGTAGCTCGGAGGCACAGAGACACACGGGGCATACCGTAGCTCCGAGCACAAAGTCACATCGGTGGTACTACGACTCCGGATACAGGATCTCTACATAAATAGAAATATAAATATATAGCGCATGCAAAGTAGCCCAAACGTCTAGTAACTGTCTTCCCCACCCAATGCGGACAACGAGTGCTCGCTGAACCCGAACCTCTAACTATTATCTCATCATACTGAAGTAACTATCAAAAATTATGACCCTAAAGTCATCACAGATTTCGGTCATACTGACACTATCTGGATATAGGAAGTTTGGCATGATGACGATGTCTGAATGTGTCCTAGAGTTCTGATATAACCAAGTAAGTACATCAAGGTGTCGCGAATATCTATCAATCGATAATAGACGTTACCTATGAACGTCGACACCCGGTTATGACCCGGACGCTAAGTAACAATTCTGATCTAAAGCTTGAACAATGCATATATAAAATAAACAGTGAATCTGCAACTGAGATACATGATGGCAATGTACACTTTTCTGGAAGCCAGACGAAGATTCGAATCCAAACTCGCCAAGGAAGTAGCAGCTCAAGATAAAAACTGGAGCAGATGTCTTCAGATACTGTCGAAATAGCACCAATAGTTTCGAAATGAGTGAGACACTCAGAAAAACATATACATACGTTCAATTTGAACACAGGGGCAAAAATGCAGTTTTTGGTCAACACGGGATCCATAAGTAGGCCCATCTTGCACCAAAAAATATGTCAGAGACAAAGTTCTCCAAATTTGTCAAACTTAGTGTCTACGAGTCCATAACGATGATATGAACCCAACGGAATGTCTAGAACCGGATTCTGATGAGCCAATCACGAAATCGTCCGTCAACATTCTCAGAATTGAACTAAACTTGGGTCACAGGACCAGCGTAACGCTGTGAACCCGATGGTGCAAGTTTTATTGTGAAATGTCAGGCATATATAAAATTAGGACGAGTGTCAAAACAGGCTGATATAGTACTTTTTGATTGATACGCATTGATTCTGATGTGCACGCACATCCAAATCAAGTTTTGCGAAAGCTCACACATTCACGTTGACGATACGCGCCTTTTGGTACAATCGGTATACGACGAGATTGTCCGATTTGTAGGGACCAACTCCGGATCGAAGATTTCTAAGTTTACAAAAACTATTTTTCTCATAATTTGGAACTCTAATTACTAACAATAGAATGCAATCTAAAATATTCTAATTGAACCCATTACAAAAGGGTTAAATAGGGTTCATACCTGAAGGATCGATTCAAGGATCGGATGAGCGAGGAGGAAGATATCACTTCGCTAATCGGGGAGTTTGAACTCGGATCTCTGAACTCTGATTTGAGTCACAGTTCCTTGTGGCTGCGGGGAGGAGGTGTTCAGCCATGGTGAGGATCGGGGACACTCGAGGGAGACCGACCAGTAGGGGGATGCTCGCTATTAGTCTGGGGTCACCGATGGTGCTGTGGCAACGGCCAGAACAGCAACAACAGTAGCTACAATAGCAGCTGCTGCGACAGTGGCTAGGCTACAGGGGCCAGGACGGCGACGGCTCGTGATAGCAGTAGGTAGTGGTGGTTCATGGAGAAGATGGCGAAGGTGGTGGTCATGGTGGCGGGTCGATGATGGTGGCGGTGGTAATGGTGACAGTAGTGGCGGAGGAGGTGATGGTGGTGTTCGGGGGAGGTGAAGATGGCGAAGGTGGTGGTCGTGGTGGCTTGTGGGGTGCTCCGGCGAAGGTGGCAGCTGTCCGGCCTGCTGCTTGGGTCGTTCGTGGTGGTGGAGGCAGTGAAGGTGGTAGTGGTGAAGATGGCTCGCGGTAAAGATGGCAAATGTGGTAGTCTACGGTGGAGAGTTGGTAGGAAGGGTGAAGGTGGTGGTGCTACGGGTGGTTCGTGGAGAAGAAGTGAAGTCTGAGAAGAAGAAGAAGAAGAAAAAGGAGGTGAATGAAATAGAAGGAGGTGAATGAAGAAGAGGGTCGGTTGGATTAAGTAGAGGGAGGAGAGAGGGGGGGAATTCCTATATTTTTTCTAGGGATTAGGGTCGGCCACATGTGAGGGGGGTTGAGTGTGTGTTAATAGAGTTAATATAGAGTTGGTGTGTGGTTGAGATGGAGTAGGGATTTGAATCAAGGGTCATAATTTAACATGAGAGAGTTGTATATAGCATGGGAGAGAGTGAGGATGAGTGTGAGGTTGGGGGTGTTCTTCATTTGTGTACACCAATAGGATGGTGATACATAGCACCCTTTTTGCCATTAAGTCCCTTAACATTTGGGTGTTTGCACATGAAGGAAAAATGGTAAGAATTTGGTGTGGGAAGTGGTGTTTGGTATTTTGTAGGGTGAAAGGGTGTTGTGTGTTTTGTATAGGCCTCATGAATGGTTGTTGGGTTAAGTTGGGGTTAGGCTGGGATTAGGTTAAGTTGGTATCCCCAATTTAATTAAATAAAGTGTCATATATACTCTTAAATTAAATATGAGTACATGGGATCTCAATTAGGAGTAACACAAAGGTCATGAACGGTGTAAGCTTGGTGTCAGTCTTGGACCCTTTAATTGGTTAGGCACAACGGGGTGAGTTTGTGTCCCCAAATCGATGGCAACGACATAGGTACGCGACATAGGATTAAAGAATTGATTTCGTGACTAGGAAGTTGTGCAATTAAATTAGAGCACAAGAGAGTGTGTTTGTGAGTGACCAAAATATCCAGTGTCTAGGTTGGCTTGTCAGGTCAAGAGTGCAAAAATTTGTTAGAAATTAAAGGCTATTATTGGGCTCCAATTATTGTAGCAACGGTAAGGTGCACCAAGAATTTAAATTAAAGAACCAGTCTACGCAACCTAATTTCTAAACCTTAAACAACCTGATGCCAAACCAAAATTTCTAACCATATCTAGTCTACCTAAAATAAAATTTTGAGGGGGTTTACATGGCCAGTACCCAGAACAGTTGTAGATGTTCACAGTTTCCTGGGATTAGCAGGATATTATCGACGATTTATGACATACTTTTCTAGAATTTCTGCACCCTTGATGCAGTTGACTTGTAAGTATATATGCTTTGATTGGACAGATGAATATCAGGCCACTTTTGAGAAACTCAAACATAAGTTGATGACGACACCTATTTTAACTCTTCCAGATAGGTCAAGTAGGTTCACCATATATTGTGATGTGTCAGAAAATGATTGGGATGTGTTCTCATACAGAATGGCAGAGTTAGCTTATGCGTCTCGGCAGCTTCGCGACCATGAGAAGAATTATCCGACGCATGATTTAGAGTGAGCAGCAATAGTGTTTGCGCTCAAGCTTTTGAGACATTACTTATATGGAGATCGAGTAGAGATTTTTACCGATCAAAAGAGTTAAAATACGTCTTTACTCAGAAGAATCTCAACATGAGGCAGAGGAGATGGCTTGAGTTATGACAAACTACGATCTTAACCTTCAGTATCATCCAGGGACAGCTAACGTCATAGCAAATGCTTTGAGCAGGTACTTATTTCCTTAAAGCACTGAAATAAATTTTGGAGGACCTTCAGGAGATGGGCATAGAAGTGATTCTTTCTAGTGGCACAACATTGATGGCAGGCCTACAAGTTCAGTCCAGCATTATGGAACGGATCAGAGTAGCACAGTCAACGTATGTCAAGCTTCAGCGACTCAGTGCAGAGTGTGAGGCAGGGCATAGAGCAGGACTGAGCATTTACAGTTATAGGACTCTCAGTTTTGAGAATCGCCTATGTGTACCTAACGGAGACCTTCGTCACGAGATTATGTCAAAGGCCTATAGTTTACAGTATTTAGTGCATCCAGGAGGAATAAAGATATATCGTGATATTCGACAATATTTCTGGTGGAATGGTATGAAGAGGGAGATAGCACGGTTTGTCTCTCGATGTTTAGTTTGCCAACAGGTTAAAGCTAAGCATCAGAGACTAGCAAGACTTCTTCAACCTCTACAGATTCTGGAGTAGAAGTGGGCAGATTGTCAGATGTACGGAATACCAGTCAGCATCGTATCGGATATAGATTCAAGATTTACTTATCACTTTTGGTAGAATCTTCAACAAAGTATAGGTACCCGTCTAAATTTTAATACAACTTATCATCCCCGGACGGATGGACAATCAGAGCGTACCATCCAGACTCTAGAAGATATGCTTCAATATTGCACCCTTGACTTTGGTGGTTCATGGGAAGATCATTTATAATTGGTGAAATTCTCTTACAATAACAGTTTTCAGGCAAGTATCCAGATGGCACCCTTCGAGGTATTGTATGGAAGAAAGTGCAGATCACCGTTAGCTTGGGATGATATTGGTGAGAGGCAATTGCTTGGTCCCGAGATGATAGCCCAGACAGTTGAGGTAGTCATGAAGATCATGGAGCGTCTTCGGCTAGCTCAGGATCGTTAGCGACATTGGAACGATTCGCATCGGTGACCTCTTGAGTTCTCTGTTAGTGACCATGTATTCCTTCGAATTTTGCCTATCCGAGGAGTCATCAGATTTGGTGTGCGGGAAAGCTTGGTCTACGGTATATTGGTCCATTCAATATTCTCGAGCGAGTTGGAGATGTTTTATATCATCTCGCTCTTTCGTCGTCTCTTTGCGAGATACATAATATTTTTTATGTATTCCAGTTACAACGGTATATACCGGATACAAGCCATATCCTGGATTATTCGGAATTGGTCGTTGGTACCGACCTTTCATATGAGGAAAGGCATGTATCCATTTTGGACCGAAGAGAAAAGATTCTCAAGAACCGGATCATTCATTTAGTCCGAGTTGCTTGGGGGCACCACTCACCTGGCGAGTCAACTTGGGAGTGCGAGGATGATATCCTACCTTGATACCCGTATTTGTTTGACTCGTGAGGTATACTTTTTTGTATATCTCGTGACATGATCTTGTCTTGTGCATGTCTGTCTTGTTCTAGGTAGTTTGTAGCTTGTGATTGATACTCATATGTTCTTGCTTATTTTATTGCATGCTTTCCTGGAATTTTTATCTAGCCCTATGCCTTATTGAAATTCTGAGGACAATTTTTTTTTAAGGAGGTGAGAGTTGTGAGATTTGTGAGACTAGTCTCACTATTTTCGTATTCGTATCCAGTATACGTGTACCATTGTTGTATATTTGCTATATATTTCTTTCTGTGCATTTTTTTGGATTTTCTAGACTGCTTTTATATAATTTTTGGATTGTGGCTGGTGACTCACCACATCCCCTATATATAACCCTTCTCTTTCTCTATCTTCTTTATCCTTTCACTTTCCTCTCTTTTTTATTTTCTTTTCCCCTTCCTTGGCTGAACCCGAGCCTCTTTCTACTGTTAGCAAGGCTGGCCCTAGGCTCCCCCTTCGTAGTAGTGGTAGTAGTGATAGTGGTGTGGGTTTAGGCAAGTACAACTTGTCACGCTCCAGTCCTAAAATATGTAGGACTAGGAATACGTAACACGCCAGCCGTATGTATACGAACTCCAATATATGGAAACCATATACACACGTACGCTGTACATGAATATCCAATCCACAGTGGTAATATATGTCACAACAAGTCACACGCAGTTCTATATCTCATCCACAGCACAAATAATAGAATAATGGAAATCAATAAATGAATATCAAAGGAGCAGTCTCAAATAGTAATCTCAAAGTGTGATAGTCGGGTGGAAACAAATCCACTGCAAATCGACTATAATAAACTACTAAAGAGAGAAGAGAATAAATTCTAATATAAGGATAAATGTCTAGAAAAGAATAGCATCTAGAATCTCTAAACAGCTGTAATGAATCACATATAATCATAAGGTAAGATCTCCTCAGACTGATAGATAGCGTCAGGTCCAGGTCCATACTCCTGCGGGTACTCCTGCTCACCTATATCTGGAAGGGACCAGGTCCTCAGAGGGACGTAACAAGATACAAAAAGCACATGCCAATAAAGTACTGAAAATAAACATCCATTGGGGTCGCCTAACCATCTATGTGAATGCAGTTTGAGAACAACTTTCTAATAAGTGGGCTATCTGGCCATCAATAGGATTGGCATGGTTCTCTGGGAGATCCAGGGGCCTACAAAGGCACGTCGTCTTTTGAACGGCGGAGGCCCGCCAAGTAGTATAGGTGTTATCATGACCGCGCATCTCCGGCGGAGCGTACGGGTTACACAAGGAAAGTGCAAAGAAGCCCAAATGCCTTACTTGTTGTTCTCCCCACCCAATGCTCTAAGCATGTCATGTCCATGACACGATAATACCTCTAATAACCGCCAGGTCTACTAGCATGCAAAGTTTCTATTGGCAGTTATCCCTATCCGTCGTACGACCGATACGTATCGGTGGCCAGCCGAGTATGCAAGTCCGTGTCCTACATGTGACTCACACTCGTGTAAGAATAGTGTCATGGCCAATGAAACATAAATGCCTCATGCAAATGGGGTAGTCTCATAAAGTAGGTCCAATGCATATACATAAATAAAAATATAGTACGACGACACCGTCGTTGCACCCAAGTTTCCTTGGATGCGCAGTTTATATAGCAGTTAAAATAAATGAACTAAATAAATAGAAAATAAACATGCATGTCTCATATGGAATGTAAAAATAGTTCAATGGCAAGGTATACTTGCCTGGCAAGAAATCTGTAAAGTGTACGCGCCCAAATATCAAGGACACTGAACCTGGAACTAAGGACTCCGAATAAACGTCTCCGGATGCTGAAATAAATATTACCAACATTTTCATAATGAGCAAAATAGCTAAAAAGCACATCCCTTTCGTCCAATTTGGACACAGGAGCAAAACGATAATTTCGGGTAAAAGTGGGATCCATGTGTGGCCCACTTTGCACCGAAAAGCATGCCAAGGGTAACAGTCTCTAAATGGGACAAACTATATGTCAAACAACTCTAGATGTCAATACGAACCCAACGGTATATCCAAATGTGGATTCCGATGGGCCGAACAGAATTTTGTCCAAAAAGTCAACTGTGGGGCCCGCCAATTGGCGATCTGGTCAATCATCTCAGAAATGCGTGAAAATTGGGTCACAGGACCAGCGTGTTACCACGAGTCCAGTGGCACAATTTTTGTCGCAATCTGACAAGCATGCACAAAATATGTGCGAGTTCCACAAAAGTTGCGACACGGTGTGGGTCCGCGGATACGGTCTGATTCCGGCGCGCACACGCGTCCGAATCAGTCCCCATAAATTTTCACGTATCCGGTTACGCTGCGTGCACCATTCGGTACACTTGGCACACGGCGGGGCGGTCCCGTTTGGCGGGGAGCACTCCGTTTTCCAACATTTAGAAATCTGGAAAAAGTGGGTGCGCGCAGTTTTGTGACGAATATAATTTTGTCCACAACAACTAATAGCATAGGGTTATTTAACAGAAAATAAACTAGATCAGGTATTCTACAGGTATCAAAAAGAATCACCGAATTTAGATCTCCGTGGTGGGAGATACGAACTCGGCAATATGGGTGGTCATTCTGGAATTCTGCGATTCCAGAATTCTGTCTGCTCGCCCAACTTGGGCGCTATTTTTTACCTAGGGGTACACGTTTTCCGAGGTTGGCTATAAAACAAATATGGATGAGGGTTAAGGGGTGATCATACCTATGAAGACGGAATAGCGTTTGGTTGAGCGAGTCGACGGAAAATCACTCCGGAGCGAAGGTGCTTCGAGTGGGATTCTGCAGGGCGCAAGGTCGGAGTCGACGGAATGGTTGGATGGCTTGGTGGGGCTTCTCTGGCTGCGGTGACGGCTCTAGATGGGAAGAGGAGGTCTGGAGATTTAGGTTAGGGTTTTTGAGAGAGAAATGTATATATATATATATTATATATTATAGGGTGAGAGGAGATAGGTTCGGCCAAGGGGGTCGGGTGAAAGCCGTTGAAGGGTCGGGCTACTAGCAGCAAGTTTGCTGACTTGAAGGGGGCGGGTGTTCCCTGGGAGCAAAGTTAAGTGGCTGTTGGGAATTTAGCAAATCCCTAAAGTTGCTGCTATATGCTAAGGAATGGTTCTTAGGAGTTGTAGTTATTATTATTACTTTTATTATTATTATACTCTTATTAGTTAATTTCTTATTTAATTAATTCTTTTACTTTCTTTTCTTTTCTTTTCCTTTATAAATATATATACATATATATATTTGTGTATACATATATTATATATATATATATATACTCATAAAAAAATTTATAGATTAGGGTAATGCACACCATTAGGCTAGCAACAGCTTAAGGGGTCTCCTACATGGAATAAATTCTGAAAAATTCCTGATGGTCCCATAAGTCATCTACGTGCCCGAACACCTAACATAAAAATTATTAAAAATATAATTCTCCTATTTAGACCTAATTATTATAATTTAATTAATAATTAATAAATAAAGGGGTATATACGATTTTCTAGGAAGGGGGTTTTACATTCTACCCAACTTGTAAAAATTTCGTCCTCGAAATTAAAATTAAGCCACGATAGAATGCAAGGATGGTTTAAGATATAAATTAACAATGTAAATTCATACCTTGGTCTGCGAATAGGTTCGAAAAACGCTTGCGCATGTCGTCCTCGCGCTCCCAAGTTGATTCTCCTGGTGCGTCATGCCTCCATGCTACGCGAACCAAGGGAATAGACTGGTTCCTCAACACTTTCTCTCGACGATCAAGGATTCCCACGGGTTGCTCTTGGTATGACAAGCTCGGCCCAATGGTGATCTCTGAATGGTCGAGAACATGATTGTTGTCTGCCACATATCGCCTGAGCTGCGACACATGGAATACGTCATGTACTCCCTCCAGTGAAGGTGGTAGCGCAAGTCGATATGCCACCTCTCCGACTTTCTCGAGCACGTCAAATAGTCTAATATACCTTGGACTCAACTTGTCGCGTCCTTCGAATCGGATGGTGCCTCTGGTCGGTGATATCCTCAAGAAGACGTGATCGCCCTCTTTGAACTCCAAGGGACGACGATGAAGGTCTGCCCACTGCTTCTGCCTGTCTTGCGCTGCTCGCAAGTGTCCCTGAATCTTCTTGACTGTCTCTACGGTGTTGACCACCAACTCGGGTCCCAAAATCTGACGTTCTCCCACGTCACTCCAACACACAGGAGACCTACATTTTCTTCCATACAAGGCTTCAAACGGAGCCATCTGAATACTCGCTTGATAGCTATTGTTGTAAGAAAACTCTACAAGATGTAGGTGGTCCTCCCATGATCCTCCGAAGTCTAACATGCAAGCCCTCAACATGTCCTCCAAGGTCGGAATAGTACGCTCCGACTGCCCATCTGTCTACGGGTGGTAAGATGTACTGAACTTCAGACGAGTACCAAGACTCTCTTGCATACTCCTCCAAAAGTGCGATGTGAAGCGCGAATCTCTGTCCGATACAATACTGACTGGTATACCGTGCAATCTCACGATCTGCCTCATATATAAATCAGCTAAAGCTTCTATAGACTGACCCACTCTAAAAGGTATAAAATGGGCTGACTTGGTGAGTCGGTCCACTATTACCCACACCGCATCTCTCCCACTTGGACTCTTAGAAAAACCCGTAACGAAGTCCATAGTGATGTGCTCCCACTTCCACTCTGGGATCGGAAGTGGTTGCAATAATCCTGCTATCCTCTGGTGCTCCGCCTTCACTTGTTGACATACCAGACATTTATCTACAAAGCGAGCTATCTCTCTCTTCATTCCATGCCACCAAAAGTGTTGTCGTAAGTTGCGATACATCTTGGTGCCTCCAGGATGAATAGAATAAATTGAACTATGAGCCTCTGTCATCAGCTCCTGTCGAATCTCTCCATTTGGAACATAAAGACGATCACCATATCGTAATGTCCCATCCTCGTGAATGCGCAATCCTGTCTGCTCTCCGGCCTCTGTCCTTTCCTTCAGTCTCTGGAATCTGGCATTTGTAGGCAAAGCTGCCTTAATCTTCTCTACCAATGATGATTGAACTTGCAAGTTGGCTAGTGTCCCATCTGCTCCGGGTAATATCACTTCAATGCCAAGCTCTTGCAAGTCCTCCAAAAGTTCCCTCTGTGCTGTCAAGAAGTAAGCTGCTGGCTTCCGGCTTAACGCATCTGCTACCACGTTAGCCTTGCCTGGATGATAATGTAGCTCTATCTTAAAATCTTTTATCAACTCGAGCCATCGACGTTGCCTCATATTTAACTCCTTCTGCGTGAAGACGTACTTGAGGCTTTTATGGTCTGTATAGATTTCTACTCGTTCCCCATATAAGTAATGTCTCCATAGCTTCAGAGCAAATACAACGGCTGCAAGTTCCAAGTCATGAGTCGGATAATTCTTCTCATGTACTCGTAACTGCCTAGATGCATATGCAATCACCTTGCCATGCTGCATCAATACGCATCCTAAGCCTTTTCTTGATGCGTCACTGTAGATCATATAACCTCCTGATCCCGACGGAATTGTCAATACTGGTACTGTAGTCAATCGTTTCTTCAACTCTTCAAAGGCGGCTTGACACTCGTCGGTCCATATAAATTTTTGATCCTTACAAGTCAAACGGGTCATAGGTGCCGCTATCCTTGAGAAGTTTTCCACGAACCGTCGGTAATATCCTGCAAGTCCAAGGAAACTCCTCACCTCTGCTGCTGATTTAGGAACAGGCCATGTCTCAACTGCTGAGATCTTCTCTGGATCAACAGAAATACCATCTCCTGTAACAACATGTCCAAGAAATAAAACTCTGTCCAAGAAGAACTCACATTTGCTGAGCTTTGCATATAACTGCTCTCTCCTCAAAGTCTCTAGAATAATCCGCAGGTGCTCCTCATGCTCCTCGTGGCTCTTCGAATAGACAAGTATATCATCTATGAAGACGACCGCGAACTGGTCCAAGTACTGGTGGAAGACTCGATTCATCAAGTCCATGAAGATCGCTGGAGCATTGGTCAATCCAAATGGCATGACCAAAAACTCGTAGTGTCTATATCTTGTTCTGAATGTGGTCTTCGGAATATCCTGCTTTCGTACCTTCACTTGGTGATATCCTGATCTCAGATCTATCTTCGAGAATACCTTAGCTCTACTGAGTTGATCAAATAGGTCATCAATACGTGGCAATGGATATTTGTTCTTCACTGTTACTGCATTTAAGGCTCTGTAGTCAATGCACATACGCACTGACCCATCCTTCTTGGGTAAAAACAACACTGGTGCTCCCCAGGGTGATGCACTCGGTAGGATAAAACCTTTCTCCTCTAGCTCTTTTAACTGTGCCTTCAGCTCGTCCATCTCCTTCTTCGCCAGTCTGTAAACATGCGATGCTATAGGTGCTGCTCTGGGTGCTAGTTCAATTGAAAACTCTACGTCTCTGTCTGGGGGTAGTCCTGGCAAATCCTCTGGAAAGACGTCTTGAAATTCTAAAATAATGGGATGATAGACAACATCGTCCATTGCGAACTGCATACCATCAAAGATTTCTGTGGATCCTCGGGCAAACTCAAGTTCAGGCTGGCCTGGTACCTTAAAAAGAATGCTTCCTCCAAAGCAATCGAAGAAAGCATGGTACTTGCTTAGCCAGTCCATTCCAAGCACAATATCAAAAGATGGCATAGGAAGGACTAAGAGTTGGGCGTTCATCTCTCTGCCACGTATTACTATAGGACCCGTTCTACAAACTCGACTAACTGGTATAACTCCTCCTCCGGTTAGAATTCTAACACAACTAGATAATGGTGTAGAAGCAATATTGTGTTTGGCAATAAAACTAGATGATATGAATGAGTGGGTGGCTCCCGTATCAAATAATGTCACAGCAGGAAAAGTAAAAGCAAGGGTAATACCTGCTATGACATCCACCTCATAATCCAGGTCATCTACCTCCAACGCAAAAGCTCACCCGTTCCTCTGCGGCTGTCCATGTCCGGTCCTCATATACTGCTCCTCCTGAGTGGGTAGCGGTGGTCCTCTCTGAAATCCTCCTGCTGCTGGGGGACGGGGTGCTCCCGGTCCGGTCATCTGCTGGGCTGGCTTCGGTGCTAGAAGTGCTAGTCTCTGAACTGGTGGTGGGAGTGTCGATGTCTGTATTGGGCAGTCTCTCGCCATGTGCTGCCCGGAGCCATATCTCAGACACTGACCCAAGCGAGTCCGACAATCTCTCGATACATGTCCGCGTTTCCCACAATAATTGCAGTAGGGCTTCTCTGGATTCTGGTATGGTCCGGCTCTGTGTTGCTGATGCTGCTGTGCCAAGGGACGTCTGATAGGTCCTCCCTGTTGTGTCCTGGCTGGTCCCTGCTGTATCCTTGCTGATCCTTGTTGTGTCCTCAGCTGACCTCCTTTTTCTCTGCTAATGGTTTCCTGAAATCTGGCCTCTGTCAGAAGTTCAGCATAAGAGACTCGGGACTGCGAGCTTGTATAATGTTGCAGCTTCTGGGTCAGTCCTCGATGAAATCTCTTAGCCTTAGCCAAGTCATTTGGTATCAAAGCAGCACCATATTTGCTGAGTCGACTAAACTTGGCATCATACTCGTCCACGGTTCGGTTCCCTTGCTCTAAGTGAAGAAACTGATCATACAAGGTGTCCCTGACAGTGTCCGGGAAGTACTTTCCCTCAAAGAACTCCAAGAACTGCTCCCAAGTCTAGTAAGTACCCAACTGACGCTCCATGGATTCCCACCAATGATGGGCATTACCATCTAGAAGTGTCTGTACACCCGTCATCCATAGGTCCGTGGGTAACTGCGATGCCTCCAGTAGCTTCTGCGTGTGAGTGATCCAGCTGGTGGTCTCCTCCGGGCTCTCAGTGCCCTTGTACTACCTTGCACCCATCTGAACAAAATCCTTTACTGATCCAACCCTAACTCGAGGTACTGGAGCTAGTGCTTGGGCTGGTACAACAGCATGTGCAGCCATCCTCTCTAGTGCTGCCAAAAATTCTTGCCTCTGCTCAGCTGCCTGCTGCCTCTGCTCGGCTGCCTGCTGCCTCTGTTCCTGTATTATCATCTGAAAGAATTGGAACATCTGCGCTTGGCCATCTTGCGGTACTGGGGCAGGTGGAAGGTTCCCAATAGGTGAAGCGGGAAGATCAGATAGAACTGGAGTGTGAGTCTGTCCATCTGGTCCCCGAAGCCTAGGAATCGTTGGGGTCCCTCCTTGAGTCTGACCATTGACTCCATAAGTTGTGTCGCCATCGGCGGCAGTACATCCATTCTGCAAATCCATCTCTCTGCAGTTGATGTACGAAACGATTAGAAAAAGTACAGGAATCAAACAGGATGCAAGTATTAAATAGGAAGGATGAATTTTAATCAAGCGTGGATGAGATCCTTATACTCTATTCCTATACGCAGGCTTGTTCGGTACGGTTACGTAACCGAGATAATATATTCTTGACCTGCATGGACCACCACAAAAATATGTCACGTCCCAGTCCCAAAATACGTAGGACTAGGAATACGTAACACGCCAGCAGTATGTATACGAACTCTAATATATGGAAACCATATACACACCTACGCTGTACATGAATATCCAATCCACAGTGGTAATATATGTCACAACAAGTCACACGCAGTTCTATATCTCATCCACAGCACAAATAATAGAATAATAGAAATCAATAAATGAATATCAAAGGAGCAGTCTCAAATAGTAATCTCAAAGTGTGATAGTCGGGTGGAAACAAATTCACTGCAAATCGACTATAATAAACTACTAAAGAGAGAAGAGAATAAATTCTAATATAAGGATAAATGTCTAGAAAAGAATAGCAACTAGAATCTCTAAACAGCTGCAATGAATCACATATAATCAGAAGGTAAGATCTCCTCAGACTGATAGGTAGCGTCAGGTCCAGGTCTATACTCCTGCGGGTACTCCTGTGCACCTATATCTAGAAGGGACCAGGTCCTCAGAGGGACGTAACAAGATACAAAAAGCACATGCCAATAAAGTACTGAAAATAAACATCCATTGGGGTCGCCTAACCATCTATGTGAATGCAGTTTGAGAACAACTTTCTAACAAGTGGGCTATCTGGCCATAAATAGGATTGGTATGGTTCTCTTGGAGATCCAAGGGCCTACAAAGGCACGTTGTCTTTTGAACGGCGGAGGCCCGCCAAGTAGTATAGGTGTCATCATGACCGCGTATCTCCGGCGGAGAGTACGGGTTACACAAGGAAAGTGCAAAGGAGCCCAAATGCCTTACTTGTTATTCTCCCTACCCAATGCTCTAAGCATGTCATGTCCATGACACGATAATACCTCTAATAACCGCCATGTCTACTAGCATGCAAAGTTTCTATTGGCAGTTATCCCTATCCGTCGCACGACCTATACGTATCGGTGGCTAGCCGAGTACGCAAGTCCGTGTCCTACATGTGACTCACACTCGTGTAAGAATAGTGTCATGGCCAATGAAACATAAATGCCTCATGCAAATGGGGTAGTCTCATAAAGTAGGTCCAATGCATATACATAAATAAAAACATAGTACGACGACACCGTCGTTGCACCCAAGTTTCCTTGGACGCGCAGTTTATATAGCAGTTAAAATAAATAAACTAAATAAACAGAAAATAAATATGCATGTCTCATATGGAATGTAAAAACAGTTCAATGGCAAGGTATACTTGCCTGGCAAGAAATCTGTAAAGTGTACGCGCCCAAATGTCAAGGACACTGAACCTGGAACTAAGGACTCCGAACAAACATCTCCGGATGCTGAAATAAACATTACCAACATTTTCGGAATGAGCAAAATAGCTAAAAAGCACATCCCTTTCGTCCAATTTGGACACAGGGGCAAAACAGTAATTTCGGGTAAAAGTGGGGTCCACGTGTCGCCCACTTTGCACCAAAAAGCGTATCAAGGGTAACAGTTTCTAAATGGGACAAACTATAGGTCAAACAACTCTAGATGTCAATACGAATCCAACGGTATATCCAAATGTGGATTTTGATGGGCCGAACAGAATTTTGTCCAAAAAGTCAACTGTGGGGCCCGCCAATTGGCGATCTGGTCAACCGTCTCAGAAATGCGTGAAAATTGGGTCACAGGACCAGCGCGTTACCACAAGTCCAGTGGCACAAGTTTCATCACAATCTGACAAACGTGCACAAAATACGCACGAGTTTTACAAAAGTTGCGACACGGTGTGGGTCCACGGATACGGTCTGATTTCGGCGCGCACACGGGTCCGAATCAGTCTCCACGAATTTTCACGTGTCCGGTTACGCTACGTGGACCATTCGGTATACTTGGCACACGGCGGAGCGGTCCCGTTTGGCGGGGCGCGCTCCGTTTTCCAACCTTTGGAAATCTGGAAAAAGTGGGTGCGCGCAGTTTTATGACGAATATAATTTTGTCCACAGCAACTAATAGCATAGGGTTATTTAACAGAAAATAAACTAGGTCAGGTATTCTACAGGTATCAAAAAAATTACCAAATTTGGATCTCCGTGGTGGAAGATACGAACTCGGCAATATGGGTGGTCATTCTGGAATTCTGCGATTCCAGAATTCTGTCTGCTCGCCCAACTTGGGCGCTATTTTTCACCTAGGAGTACACGTTTTCCGAGATTGGCTATAAAAAAAATATGGATGAGGGTTAAGGGGTGATCATACCTATGAAGACGGAACAGCGTTTGGTTGAGCGAGTCGACGGAAAATCACTCCGGAGCGAAGGTGCTTCGAGTGGGATTCTGCAGGGCGCGAGTTCGGAGTCGACGGAATGGTTGGATGGCTTGGTGGGGCTTCTCTGGCTGCGGTGATGGCTCGAGATGGGAAGAGGAGGTCTGGAGATTTAGGTTAGGGTTTTTGAGAGAGAAATATATATATATATATTATATATTATAGGGTGAGAGGAGATAGGTTCGGCCAAGGGGGTCGGGTGAAAGCCGCTGAAGGGTCGGGCTACTAGCAGCAAGTTTGCTGACTTGAAGGAGGCGGGTGTTCCCTGGGAGCAAAGTTAAGTGGCTATTGGGAATTTAGCAAATCCCTAAAGTTGCTGCTATATGCTAAGGAATGGTTCTTAGGAGTTGTAGTTATTATTATTACTTTTATTATTATTATACTCTTATTAGTTAATTTCTTATTTAATTAATTCTTTTACTTTCTTTTCTTTTCCTTTATAAATATATATACATATATATATTTGTGTATACATATATTATATATATATATACTCATAAGAAAATTTATAGATTAGGGTAATGCACACCATTAGGCTAGCAACAGCTTAAGGGGTCTCCTACATGGAATAAATTTCAAAAAATTTCTGATGGTCCCATAAGTCATCTACGTGCCCGAACACCTAACATAAAAATTATTAAAAATCTAATTCTCCTATTTAGACCTAATTACTATAATTTAATTAATAATTAATAAATAAAGGGGTATATACGATTTTCTAGGAAGGGGATTTTACACAACTTGCCAAGGATGAAGAACTTATTAAACTTTATTTTGTAGCTTCTTGTATTTTTTATTTGCTTATATTTTATATTCTTGAGTTTTGGATGTTCTTGAGTTTTCCATGGTTTTGATCTATTAAAACTTATTATTTTTCAAAGCCTGTTGTTCTATGTTATAGAGCATTTAATTCAAAACGGTTTAGAACTTTACTTTGCTGGTTTTGGACTAGAAATGAGGTTCCCATGGAGAAACCAAACCTTAGATTTCAGAGATTTTTTGTAACTATCTAATTCTAGGAGAGGGATATTTTAAAATATTATAAGATACTAATTATATATATGATATCAAGTGCCTACTGACTAGTATAGCTATTTATCTATGGTATTGACCTAGAAACCTAGGTATAGCCTAGTATCACCTAGTATGGACTAATTTAGTCTTGTAATCAACCTAGAAGCTAGGTATGGACCTAAACACAAGGTAAAGACCTAGTTTGACCTAGTCTTGACCTAGAAAACCATATTTAGCTTATTTTATTTTGTTATTACTATAATACACCAAATGACATATAATTTTATATATAGGTCAGTGTGACACCAGATCGGACACCGATTTGCATTATTTGCTCAGGACCACATGAGAGTACATTATCTGGTAGTTTTTATTATTTGATAATTACTATAATACAAGTATTTAGAAATATTTTACTTGATTCCTAACACGATGGTACACTGGCTAGTGCACATGTGGATCTTCAGTCATGAGATATTATTTCTTATTTCATTGTTGCTCGTATTCTCTTATGGTTATTATATAATATTTAATATTAGACAATTCCTTGAGTACCTTGCATTGTAACGTGTCATGGTTGGATCCATTGTACTAGTCGGGAAGGGGGAAATGCTAGCTTGATATGTGATCAAATCCTAGTAAATGTTTAAAATTTAAGTTAGACAATGTTTATACACGTTTAAGTAGACAGTGTTCAACCCAAGCCGATCGCATATCTAACTAGTATTTCAAACATTTAGTGTAGTTACAGTTCTTCTTTATATTCTATTTTATTGTCTTATTCTATTTCATTATGATCGGATTATGCCATATTTTCTAGATTATTTGTTTCTCTTTTCGACCATACTATGATATATGTTCACTGCTTTCTCGTCTTGTATTACATTCTTTATTACTATTTATAGTCAATATCAATTAACTCAGAACTATTATTGGGTTGTACTTTGCTCCAATTCTGACTGGATATATTTTTCAGACGATTACTTGGAGTATCTATGCCCAATGTATTACGGACCGCAGGAAGTAGCAGATGAAACTTTTGACCCCTTTAGTTCAGGAGTGATTACCGGGAGGCCTAACTAGTATCCCTATTTATTCTAGTTATCCCTTCTTAGCATTGTAGTACTGGATTTGTTTCCAGCATATTAGACATTTAAGATATATTATTTTTACTCTTAGACTTATAGATTATTAAAAGACTTATTTGGATTATTATTAATGTTAAGGATTAGTAGTGTTGTGGCATGTGACTTTATTATTTTATAATATCGTGCCATTTATCTTCCTTATAGATTCTCTTGTGATTGAGTATTGATATTGACTTTATAATATCATCTTGTCCTCATTTTAGAGTTAAGATATCATTGACAGATTGTATATTTTATTGTGTGAGATAGATAGATAGTATTGTTGATCTAGACAGGGTTCTACCGTTGATGTTGCGACATAAGCTGGACGTACCCACTTACTCGTGCCCGATCATCCGGGTGTGGGTCGTGACACATTTTGGTGGTGGTCCATACAGGCCAAACTTCATAATTAGTGCGATATCATGGTAGTACAATGACTTAGTTGTACTACTGCTAGCCTGCAATAGGATATAGGGTATACGATACTAGGATGAGAAAATACTCAATCACAAATTATAATTTCTTGAGAGATTCCTGGGATGATCCTTGATAATCTTATTTTGAATCTATTTCCACTTGTTTCGTTTCACCTTCGCCTTTGTACTTTTTTATTGTTGAATTTAATTCTTGTATCGAGATAAATCTTATGGACTAAGTTGAGGTATATTCTGATAATGTAAATGGATAAGAACAGCGGGAAAGGTAACTGTCTGAATTAGTTATGTAGTCTAGAGTTTATCACAGCCATATTAGCTGGCATGACGAAGACGTAGAGCTTAATTTTGGATATATTTCTCATGGTTATAGAATTAAGAGTTTTCGCAGCCAAGCTAGCGGCATGGCAAAAATTTTAAATACCATGATTCTAGAGGTATATACCTTAGTTACAAACTCTATAGTTTATCTCAGCTATGCTTACTGGCGTGGCGATGATTTTGGATAACATGATTTCAGATAGAAGTATATGATTATCAGATTGTAACTTAAATTAGTTTTTAACATATCGTCCCAATCACTCAATCCTATTATCATCGAGTTCTGTTCCATCACTCTATTAGCTCAGGATAGGATATGTTTAGTTCCTCTAGTTCAGTTCCTATAGAGCTTCACACTCATTAGTTTCTAAGGTTCCTTGGATAGTGTAGTAGTTTGGTAACTTGCAAGGTAGGTTAGTATCCTAGAGTATTAAGCATGTGTAGTTATGGAGTTAGTATTTATGTACCAAGAATGCCTAGAGTGAGCAAGTGACCAGAGTGTACCCAGACTAGGATGAGTGAGATATGGAGTATGTCAGTCTAGTATCAGTGAGTGTTATTATGTGTGATAGTATTAAATGAGTGTATTAGTATTATATTGAGGTAGGGTATATAAGGGAGAGTAGGAGTGTATTAGTATTATCATGGAGAGTAGGAGTGCAGGTATTCCATACAATAAGAATAAGGGGTCCAATTAGGCCACCTAGGGCACAACAAATTGCCTCGTACCAGCAGAGGGAGACACCCCAACAGGGTAGGGCATTTGAAATGACGGTCGAGGAGACCGATGCTACAAGTGATTGGTTATCATGTTCTATTCTTTCTTTCTGTCCTTTTTTTATCCATTGATTCGATTGATTCCTTAGTACCTTATAGTTGCTTGTGTTATATAAAGTATAGTTAGTAGTATACCCCTGACAGAGACTGCAATATCATGACAGACAGGGACCATGACCATGTATGTGATAATAATTAGTGATTTCTGTAATTTGCATGCTTATATAATTTATATTGGATTGGAGGTTTGACCTAGAGGGGGTACGACCATCTTTAAATTTTGAGGACAAAATTTTTCTAAGGGGGGTTGGATTGTAACACCTAATTCTGGAAGATGGCTATTTTTGTCTTTTTACATATAATGATATTGTGTTAATGATAATTTTTGTTAATTATTTCGTATTAATTTTTGCTAATTATATCGTATTGGTTGTGAGCTAGTTAATTAAAGTAGACTCTATGATTAGTGGGTTAGCCTATTGGATTGGACTAAGTGCAAGTGGACCCAACTAGACTTGATTTAACCCATTGGTTCAATTAATTAGAGTAGCCATGATTAGACTAGTTAAATAATTATTTTCTTTGTTAAATGAATAGAATATTTCTAATAGTTGTAGAGATGCCTTTTTTAATAAAATAGATTCTATTCATGACATTGAGAGGTACTTTTAAGTCTTATTATCTATTTCTAAACCTAAACCTCACACTATTAGGAGGCTATATAAGCCTCTTTATTTATTAATAGCCTCCATTTTATTTCCTAATTAGTTCATCTTCACTTTTCTCCAAATCCACATCAAAACCAATTCTTTTCCATATCAATCCACTCTTATTCTTTATTCCAAATACAATCCTAAGGAGCTTGGAAGAGCAAGGAGGAGCTTTGGTGGGGAAGTAGCTAGAAGGAGGTGTTCATCTATTTTATTATGTCCTTTTGGTGTGATATATTGAAAATCCATCTCCCAATAGGTAAATTTCTAATTATCTAGCAATTTTATGGTTAATATGATGCATCTAAGGACTACCTATTGGAGTAAGAATTATGTTAATATGATGCCTATTATTAAAGTTATATTGACTTTTATGGCCAAATTAGAGAAAATTCGAGTATGGGCCATTAGTGGTTTGATGGAATATCTCTTTTGTAATTTTAGAGTGTGATGCATAATTTACAAGGGTGTACGTGTCCACAATCAGATACGGGAAGTATGTATCATGATATTCTATGATACGGGGGTGAGATTTGGGTATTTTTAGATATTGGGTATCCTAATGTGTCATTCTCTAATGCTTGCATTATAATTAGCTATTTAGATATTATATTTTATAATGTATATTATATTATATATATTCTAGAGATGGGGGAGTTTAGTATCATCATGGTATGATTTGTAGGGTGTATCATAGGTATTTATTGAGTATCATAGTGTGATACTCATGGTGCATACTAGGTGGTGGTGTATTGGGTCTTGGGGATTTGGGTACCTATACTCAATTGGTGGTTGGTTAGTATTAGTGTTAGTGTATTGGTATTGTGTATGTGTGAGAGGGAGTATGGTTAGTGCTTGTGTTGGAGAGTGTATATATTATGTGGTGTATAATTGGTATCGTGAGTTGTGTTCAATATGAAGTAGGGGAAAATTGGTGTGCCTAGTATTCAAAAATTATTGTTGTGATGCTCACAATGATGGACATGCAGGTAGTGCACTGGTGCACATCAGTGTGGTTAGACAGGGGTTCACAGTGAGCACTTAAGGGTATCATGTTGAGTTACTGGTACTAGTGATTAGTGGCAATAGGGGACTTATGCAGGAGCAAGGAGAGAACCTGGGTTCAGTTAGGTAAGGTGGAACTTTGGAGCTGTATTGCTGTGTGATTGTGGGAAGGAGAGTATATCAGTTATAGATATTAGGTGCACTTGTGTCACGCCCAAATCTCTCGCAAGCTCAATAGTCCCCGCTGAACATGAATCACCATGTTACAGCGCTCCATAGGACAATCGTTCTTATCGGGACGTGATGCCGTACGAGCTTGGAGTTGCGCTCGTACAAGGCGATGTTGTCAAACACCAAAGTTATCATCGAAACGACCAAATTGCAGCGAAAGTCAAGTATTGTGTACCAAGTACACATCAGAGTATATGCAGGAAGCTCTCGATAGGGTCCAAATGAAATGCCACAAAGGTGATGTAATACTTTTGCTCTTTTCTCAAGCCCACAAAGGTACTTACCGTTCATACATTATGTCCCGTATATCCAAGCAGAGCCACTACACCTGCATACCTGAAATAATGCCTACAAACATGGGTCAGTACACAGCCGTACTGGTGAGCAGGGTAACCCACTCGTCTAAGCCGACACTAAGTAAAAAGTGAATGCAAACAGTTATATGGTGATCTTTCTAGTTGAATCCTAGATTCATTTCATAGCATAGGGATGACATGTTAAGGAAAGCTATAAATCAAGTTAAGCATCAAGCATTCAACTCAAGCCCATCGACAAGCAATATATAGCCAAACTCGAAGGATTCTAGCATGCAAACCGTCCTACTCAAACCCAAGCAACTCGAGAACCTATCGAACCATCATCCAAGCCTCAATATCCATCCTCAATCCAAACCACAATCCAATCTCGATATGCACACTCTTGCCGAGGCAAGGTGGTTGCCGCCTACGCGAAAAGCATAAACCAAACCAAAGTAAAGAAAACCAACTCTTATCTATATGAAGTCACTTGCCAAACCATAAAGGACGTTGATCGGACTGATCAAGTGCAGTTCTACTCAAAACAGCACTAAGTAGCGAGCCCGCCTGAATCGTATTAAACCGCCGGCACCGCACCTGAGACACGTTACCAATTGTCTCCCCCATGGCCGAACGGTCCCGGTGCCCCGGAGCCTTCCTGTTCGAGGAGACCAAACCTCGTGCAACACAGGTTGTCCGTGATATGCAGACACCAAGTAGGTATGACGAGAGGATCGAACATTCTCGCCCCACCAAGCGATCCTAGACTCGTTCAACGAAAACCAACCAAAATATCCATAATTATTCTCCAATATATAGCCCAAGGCATAAATCTTAAGTTATTTCCATAGGCACAATGCCACTTCTCGACACAGTATTTCCAATTAGTGCAACACCCCTCGCTCAGAACAATCCTATGGCATAATGCCCCAATAGTGGCACAATGCCCTCTCCGATATAGTTGTCCGATTTTGAACCATAACTGCACACTTTGCTTGATAAAGCGTCCAAGTGATACTTGTGCACGGATGCACGCTCGCTCGCCCAAATTCCCGATGTTCCAACCAAGCGTATATGATTCCAACTGCTTCTCCAACTGCCCCAAATATAATCCAACTCTAGCTCCAACTATCCATACGTGCAAATCAATTCAAGCCACAATCATATCCAAGCAAACGACGTACACTCTATGCATGCCTCAGTGTAGTGATTTCTAAGTTCCAGTCCAAGTGTTCAAGCATTTACGTGTGTTCCAATTTATTAGGCATGAAGGAGTAGAGGAGAAGGGACAGAGCCCACTCACCCAAGTTTGATTCCGTTAAGCATCCTGTCCTGCCGATACAGTCGATCCCTTGAACCCATGGTCTGATGCAAAGCACGAACTATTCAACTGGTATGACCGTGCGAGCAGGCCATGCTCTCCAAATCATCCGACCGATCGGACTAAGTAAGACGATATTATCGCTCCAATCCAGCTATCTCAGTACTGCTCTAAATGAACACCTGATTTCCATCGAACTCCGCTAGCAATCTGCACATGAAACCAACTCAAATCAATGCTTGTTCCCAAATCCAACAAATCAAAATATAACCAGCTATTGTCTCATTCAGTCTGACTCAGCGTAACACACCGTGCGGTTGTGGGGCGTTACATAATATACCACTTAGAATCAGGTTCGTCCCCGAACCATACTAGTATCAATTCTTTACTAGCATGCCGCAATCCAATTTAATAACTCTGCTCTATGCAACTCACATTCTCTTGATCCATACTCAGCATCTCACTTGCACTGAACGTATCGCACAAATTCCATATTCCCACATCCTCCTTGCAGCTCAATACAAATTCCTCATATCGCTTAGTTTTGGATCGTACACATATTTAAGGCATCCCTGGAATACATGCATTTCAGTCAGGCTTAGCGATAGGGAATTTGGACAAGTTACAAGGGTATCTTTATGTCCGAGGCATCCATTCGCTTTCCTCCCAATTGAAGCAATCCTGACTTTCATTCCATCATATTCGCACAAGCTCTATCCTCAAGTATGATGATTTTTTACCGACTCAATCAGTTCATATTTTAACTCAGTCCATCCAACTATTTCTGAATCCACACTAGCACCATCTCCAAATATAATCTCATTCTCCGCACGATTATCACAACTAATACTACCCCAGCTAGGCGACCTACCCAAATATCAAACTTGCTTTTAGATTATCTCAGCCAAACTCCTTTTCCTTAATCTTAATACCTCACAAGGTAAACATCTATATTGAGGTTCATGTGATCCACGAAGATCTCGTCGCCACGCCAAAGGGATAGTGTCGCCACGATTTCAACGTGGACACACTCGCCACAATTCCTAGGTTGCGCTTGGAATAGTTCTTCGTGCTGCTTCCACTGCCTCGAAGCACAGGATATCACCTTCGTCTTCTGTACGAGCACGCATCCCAGACTATGCATCTTGTAAATCTGAGGCACATTTGTCCCTACCAGTATTGTAAGGATTTGATCTGAACGAGCCGCTGCTTTAACTTCACAAGCTAGTTTCACAGTCGTCAATTTATATGAATGTTATTCCCTTCCGGGGCACGACGAGTCAGAGGCGATGCTATCTTCAAAAATCTGCGACTTCGAATCTCATCAGTTGACTTAGGCCATTCCCACCATCGTTTCGATCTTCTGGCTGCATCTTCAACTGAAGGCTATCCCAAGGATCTCTCAAATCCAACACTAATTCAATAGGCCAATCTCTAACACATACTACTCACATCTGCCCTCGACGCATTCTCAAATACGTTGCCGCAAGGGTCGTTCTATGGGTCCCCAATATTCATCTCTGATTTTGTGGGCAAGTTGCTAGGGCAGTTGTCCCAAAACTACGCTCGAGAATTGTAAGTCATCACGATGGACAGTTACTACGAACCATGCTATATCTCCTCTGCAAATCCGAGCCATAATCCAACCATTCCATCCGAATAAACTTCCGAATCTGAGCACTTTATGCACTACCTCTGACGATCTATTAACCAAACGCCGCTTAACCACCTAGAGTCTTTCTATCTATCCAAGCCACAAATTCAAGAACTGTGCTCGTTGAAACCATCTTCCATCAATCTGTCGTTCTGTCCTGAATCCATCAAATCTTCCGAATTGCCATGTTCGACTTCTCGCACTACCACTTGCAATGATTTCCGAAACCAAAGACTTGCTCCAATTCTTATCCGTTTGCCGTGTTCTATAATGCACGTCCAACTTGCTCGAGTAGTATAGTGATTTGCTCCAACGTTGCTTTATCATTTAACTATCTTCAAAAGTCCATCTGCCATAATCCTTGCCCTCGTATCCATTTCTTAGGCCATCTTGATTTCTCTATGTTCCGATTAATCCACACATTCTCAATGACTCGTGCATCAGTTCCTACATAAATTTCAAATCCATATTACCTTTACTTGTTGCCTCAATCCGCCTCAGTACTGCAAGTGTTAACTTCCAATCTGACTCAATATCAACTAGACTTGCCTCATGCTCATTTATGTCTTTCAAAAAATCCTTCTACCATCGTTGTACCATTTTTTTTCCAAATTTCATTTCCGCTAAACCTGAGTCAAGCTTCCCGAGTGCCAATTTCAAAAATCCTTTAAGTCTGTGTGAATCCATCGCATTGCCCCTCCAAACTAGATCGTGTTTCATTGCTCAACCAACAGCTCCAATGTGTTTCCAAAATTCGTAGTTCATGCTCGCTATCCTTCACTTAACCTATTGCTTCGCTCAAGCGTATCCCAATTGTTTGTTCCTCATGCTCAACTCTCTTTGCATCCAAGAATGCTCCACCGAACTTCCAATTTGTGCAAGCGAACTCTAATATTAAGCTTCCCATCTGATTATCTTAATTGTTTCTAATACTTGGTCTGCCTAAATCCTTCAAATTTCCAAACATTCTTTCCATATGTTTATTCCAATCTCGTCCAACGATACTTCCATTTGCACAAGTCCGTTCTCGATTATGCTCAACTCAATATTCGCTTGCTCTATTTTTTATTCTTTCTAACTCAGCCGATGTGCACCAACCAACTTGTAATCCTGTACCCGTGTCCGTTGAGGCAATTTCCATTAATGTCTATCCAAAATATTTCAATGCCTTGCTCACTATGTGGTATCCTATATAGCACTCCGAATCAAGTCACTACTCGTATTATGATTCCTTTGCACTAATCCAAAATCCGTTCGAACCATTCCTTATGCATGATTCTGCCATCCCCAACTTAAGTCTAACATAAAACTCAGCCAATTCTTTAACCATCCAACTATTTCCATCAATCTCACTATACAACTTGTACTATGTTCTATTCTCGATACTTCCAACTATTCTCAAACCGTCCGATATTTTGCTACACGACCAACCCGTACAACGATCTCTTCCAAGTAATCCAACCCAATACCCAACTGTTCCTTACATTTGTTGTACGAGCAACTCGTGCAACACTATCCTGATATTCCCAAGCCAAACTCAAACCTGCTCAGCCAATGCTCTATGTGATATACCCAGCCAAAAATCAAACTTCCATCCAACACTTTTGCTACACGAGCAACTCGTGCAACGATCCATTCTTAATCCAATGCTTTTACTCACAAAATGTCGCATAACCAATCTTATCTTCCAACCAACTGATCCATTGATGCAATCAGAAACTCCCCGAACGACAAGCCAAGCCAACACAATGACACACCTCTCAACTTGCTGCACAAATACAACAACGCCACCCAACTTGCTGCATGAATACAATAACACCTAACAATGCTAAGCGATCTAACGAAAACCAATAAAAGCAACGCAACGAAGCACAACATGCAGCCACAACCAGCAATATATAGACTTATTGCATGAAACATCCAATGCGGCACTGAGTAGAGCCAAGAGCTAAATGACAGCAGAAGCTATTTAGATTTTTTGATGAAGCGAAGGACCAGGTCCAAGAAAATGAACCAGGCGCTCTGATACCAATATGTCATGCCCCAATCTTTCGCAAGCTCAATAGTCCTCGCTGAACGTGAATCACCATGTTACATCGCTCCTGCAGGACAATCGTTCTCATCGAGACGTGATACCGTACGAGCCTGGAGTTGCGCTCATACAAGGCGATATTGTCAAACACCAAAGTTATCATCGAAATAACCAAGTTGCAGCGAAAGTCAAGTATTGTATACCAAGCACACATCAGAGTATACGCAGCGAAGCTCTCGATAGGGTCCAAATAAAATGCCACAAAGGTGATGTAATACTCTTGCTCTTTTCTCTAGCCCACAAAGGCACTTACCGTTCATACATTATGTCTCGTATATCCAAGCAGCGCTACTACACCTGCATACCTGAAATAATGCCCACAAACGTGGGTCAGTACACAGCCGTACTGGTGAGCGGGGTAACCCACTTGTCTAAGCCGACACTAAGTAAAAAGTGAATGCAAATAGTTATATGGTGATCTTTCTAGTTGAATCATAGATTCATTTCATGGCATAAGGATGACATGTTAAGGAAAGCTGTAAATCAAGTTAAGCATGCAAGCATTCAACTCAAGCCCATCGACAAGCAATATATAGCCAAACTCGAAGGATTCTAGCATGCAAACCATCCTACTCAAACCCAAGCAAATCGAGAACCTATCGAACCATCATCCAAGCCTCAATATCCATCCTCAATCCAAACGACAATCTAATCTCGATATGCACACTCTTACCGAGGCAAGGTGGCCGCCGCCTACGCGAAAAGCATAAATCAAACCAAAGTAAAGTAAACTAACTCTTATCTATATGAAGTCACTGGCCAAGCTATAAAGGACGTTGATCAGACTGATCAAGTACAGTTCTACTCGAAACAGCGCTAAGTAGTGAGCCCGCCTAAGTCACATTAAACTGTTGGCACCGCGCCCGATGCACGTTACCAATTGTCTCCCCCATGGCCGAACAGTCCCGGTGCCCAGGAGCCTTCCCGTTCGAGGAGACCAAACCCGTGCAACACAGGTTGTCCGTGACATGCAGACACCAAGTAGGTATGACGAGAGGATTGAATATTCTCGCCCCACCAAGCGATCCTAGACTCGTTCAACCAAAATCCAACCAAAATATCCATAACCATTCTCTAATAAATAGCTCAAGGCACAAATCTCAAGTTATTTCCATAGGCACAATGCCGCTTCTCGACATAATATTTTTAATTGGTACAACACCCCTCGCTCAGAACAATCCTATGGCACAATGCCCAACAGTGGCACAATACCCTCGTCGATGCAGTTGTCCGGTTTCGAACCACAATTGTACGCTTTGTTTGACAAAGCGTCCAAGTAATACTCGTGCATGGATGCACGCTCGCTCGTCCGAATTCCTGATGTTCCAACCAAGCGTATATGATTCCAACTGCTTCTCCAACTGCCCCAAATGTAATCCAACTCTAGCTCCAACTATCCATACGCGCAAATCAATTCAAGCCACAATCCTATCCAAGCAAACGACCTACACTCTATGCATGCCTCAGTGTAGTAATTTCCAAGTTCCAGTCCAAGTGTTCAAGCCTTTACGTGTGTTCCAATTTATTAGGCATGAAGGAGTAGAGGAGAAGGGACACAGCCCACTCACCCAAGTTTGATTCTGTTAAGCATCATGTCATGCCGATACGGCCAATCCCTTGAACCCGTTGTCCGATGTAAAGTACGGTCTACTCAACTGGTATGACCGTGCAAGCAGGCCATGCTCTCCAAATCATCTGACCGAACGGACTAAGGAAGATGGCATTATCGCTCCAATCCAGCTATCTTAGTACTGCTCTGAACGAACACCTGATTTCCATCGAACTCCGCTAGCAATCTGCATATGAAACCAACTCAAATCAATGCTTGTTCCCAAATCCAATAAATTAAAATGTAACCAGCTATTGTCTCATTCAGTCTGACTCAGCATAATATACCGTGCGGTTGCGGGGCGTTATAACTTGTGTGTGTCCCTTAGATGTACATAGCCCATAACCTGGTAACACTGAGGCTCATGACCCCGTAGTTTACTCTGAAAATACGGTAGCCAAATGTCTGTCCCATACGCCTACTAATTGTCTTTTCCGTCCAATGTCATTGTACAAGTAGAAAATAGGACGTGGACATCTCGTACTATAATGGAAGTCACTAAAGAACTATACAACTATGCTAAATATCGTCACACGTGCTACTCGCCCCGATGATCAGTCATATGCGTAAGCTCGTGCCCTAACATGAACTCACTCTGTGACTTAAAATAGTATGTGACAAGGCCTAGGAGTCTTAATGATAACTCCACAATAATAGGTGTGTCCACTAAATACTAGGTCAAACATAAGTCCTAACGTCAACACCTTCGTTGACTGCACCCGAGTCATTCTCAGATGCGCACAGTTATATAATAATTAAAGAAATAAATATGCGATCTATAATAACTGAATTTAAATAGTACAAAAAGGCAAGGTATACTTTTCTGGAACTCCGGTGTGAACAAGTAAAGCTCCGGAACCTGCAGCCAAGGTAGAACCGTCCTAGGTGCCTATGAATATATAACAATAATATATCAATCACTAAATTATGCTACACTAAGCGTGCACAAGTATACAATATACACAATATCAGGAGTCACACTCGTTCTAACTAATTGGGTTGGCTAAAGTTAACTAGTCAAAGATCAATAAAGTATGTGTATACTAAGTCTACTAGTCACCTAACATTTATAAGTCATCTAAATGTACACCTTCTCAAATATTATAATCAAAGTCATAACTAGGGTTTGTGTAGGTGCTAAGTTGCTCCTCAAACACATGAAACAAGTGTTGACCTAACTTAAGTATCTCAAAGTGTGTTCTAGGGTCATTATCAAGTTCAAAGGTAATTGGAACTCACTAACACTATGCACATTCTATATTATCCATGTAACCCTAAACACGTGCATATCATAAATAGGTTATGGTTTCCTTATTTACACATGTGCTCTATTTAATTATAGCAACAAGAATTAAATCTAACATGGTGATAATACTCTCTATCATATGGTATAAGTCACACCTTAACACATGGCACTTCACATATAACAACCTTGAACATAACCTTAGATAATATCCACAACTAATGGTCTCACACTAACAACTAATTCATGCATCCAATACAACACTAAATTATATATTCTGAAATAAATATAAATTGGAGTTATTTAGAGGGTAAAATAAGTTATTAAATAGGTTGTGGACATGGAAATTTGTCCAAACATTGATATATATATATATATATATATATATATATATATATATATATATATATATATATATATATATTCTACTATATAATGCCAAAACTAGGCTTCACCGTAAAAAAAATTTGTTACAAAAATACCCTTCAACGTATTTAGTAATTAAAAAAAATACCTACAATAAATTCCACTGACAACCATTTAAGATATGCAATAATGACAACCATTTACGAAAATCAAAGGGTTCATGCTACTTGCTAAGTCTTTTAAATTGTTACCAAAGAATTCGAAGGGTTGAACCATTAACCTATATAATTAAAAGCAGTAGAAATAAACTAACTCATCAACATCATTCACTCCAATATACGTGCAAAGCACGTGCATATATACTAGTATATATAACCATTCAACGCTCAAGAAGTGATAAAGAACAAATAAAGATAGTTCACAAATAAATAAGAAGAAGAACATGATGATGAAGAAGTAGATGGGGATTGAGAGGAGGAGATAAAGATTACCTAGAATAACTTGCAAATGGGAGAACTTGGATTGAGGAGTTACACTCCGGTAGGGACTGCTCCCCTCGAGTTCAATGTGCACTCGAGTGCAAGGGGCTCGGGTGGAGGTTGTGGTCGGTTGAGGGAGCTCAAGTGGGCTTGTAGGGGCTGCTCGATAGGATGAAGGGGAAGAAGAACAAGGTCGGCAGCAGCATCAAAGTGAGGCAGCAAAAGCATCATACAAAGTAGCAGCGGTAGTAATAGAAGGAGAAGGTGGCAGTGGTGGTTAATGGTGGTGGTTAACAGCGGTGATGGTAGTGGTGATAGCTATCATGGAGATAATGGTGGTGGTGACTATGGTCGTAAGGAAGAGGGATGATGGTGATGATGGTGGTGGTCATGGTGATGAGGGTGACGGTGGTGGCTGTCGTTGGTTGAAGATGATGGTAAAGGAGGTGGTGTTGGTCGTGAGGGTGGTGGTGATATTGGTGAAGGTTCGGTTAGAAGAGGGGAGTGGAAGAAGATAAAGTAGAAGGAAAGAAGAAGAAGAAGTAGAGTGGAGATGAGGATGAAGAAGAATGATAAGTGAAGAGAGAAAAGATGTGTATTTAATGAAGAGAGGGAGTATTAGGATTAGGGCCGTGTAATCCCCCTGATTTTTAAGAAAATTAAATTTTTGGATTTTTACATTTTTCTGGAATTTTCTGGCAATTTTCTCTAATTTAAATCAGGTGTTTTAATTATTAAAAGATTTTTAATTGTTATTAAATCATATTAAAATATTATGAAAATAATATTTTATGGTGTAAAATAGAAAACCAGACATAGGGTAATTTTCTGGGAATTTATTGGACCCCGGATGAATTTTAAAAGCCCAAAATACTAATTTAATTATTAAACCCAAATAAACCGGGTTTATTTTAAAATAAACCGAACCAAACCAAATTGAACCGGACCGGGTTTATATTTAAACCAAATTTCTTATTGGGTCGGATCCGGGTTCAATCCAGACCCGACCCAATAACCCGTGACCCGACCCGCCTATTGATTTTCGGATCGGGTCGGATCCGCCTGACCCGACCCGACCCGGCCACCCGAACCCGCTAACTTCTTCTTCCCCAACCGCCAATACCCCGACTCCTCATCTCCTCTCCGGCCGTTACGCCGCCGGCGACCCTCCGGCTACCCGCACCGATCGACGCACCACGTTCCCGACCCTCCACCTCCACTCCCTCACCGGCCGCCTTCTCCTCTCCCTCTTCTCCACTATAAAACCCTACTTCTCTCCCCCTCCTGGCCGTCGACCACCACTATAGAGCCTGTGGGGCCCACGATACGCGATTCTGTCAACGTTCTCAGAATCAAACCAAACTTGGCTCACAGGACCAGCGTATTGCTACGAGTCCGATGGCGCTAGTTTCATCTCGATCCGACGTGTGTACACGAAGTTACAGCGTGTTCCAGAATTGACGGATACGGGGCGGTGTCGGCGGATACGCGTTGATTCCGGTGTGCACGCACATCCGAATCGACTTCTGCAAAATTCTACACGTCCGTATCAACGTCACGCACGATTCGGTAAAGACCGCGTACGACCAAGTCGTCCCGTTTGGCGGGGCGTACCCAGTTCCGGGGTAAAACGGGGCATTGTTTTTCCTGTTTTTGGATCGCGGTGTGCGATCACCACAGGACGCGATGCACCGAGCGGGTTGCACGGGCACCGAGAGGGTCATACAGTCTACGCGACGCAACTGACGGAACAGAAATCGGAATTACGAGGAGAGAGGAAAGAGTACCTGAACAGGGCTCTGGAAACTGAGGTTTTTTCGTATCCTTGTGTCAATTTGACACTGTTCCCGTGTCCTGTCCGTGTCCGTGTCCGGCTGCGAGTACTGTGTCCTCCTAGGGCATCTACTAGCTGGATGTTGCCGGAGTCGGCTTGAGCACGGTGGAGGCGAGTGGCTCAGGGAGGTTCAGGGTGGCCGGCCGGCTCTGGCCGGTGGAGGAGATGGGCTCGAGCGGCCGGAGGCGGGGGAGAAATCGGCTGGGTCTGCTGCTGCAGCGAGGTGGACGGTTCGTGGTGGCAGCGCTGGAGGGCGGGGCTTCTCGGCGTCGGAGGGGATAAAGTGGCTCAGGCAGGGAGAAGAAGCTCCGGCGACTGCGGGGCTCGACGTCGGGCGGAGTCGAACGGAAGGAAGGAGGCAGCGGATCTGAGGCGGGTCGAGGAGATGGGGCGGCAGCTGCTCGGGGTGGAGGTAGGCGGAGACTGCTCGGCGGAGGCTGAGAGGGAAGGTGGAGTCGGGGAGGGAGAGCCGTCGGAGTTGGGAGGAGCACGGAGGAGAGGGTGGTCGGGGGTTGTCCAGGCGGCGGAGTCGAGTTGGGGACGGCGGCTGCTTAGGGTTAGGGTTAGGGTTAGGTTTAGGGGATTAGTATTAGGGATTTTAATTATTTGTTATTCTTTTTCTTTTCTTTTCTTTGTGGAGAAAACTAGGGGAACCTGTATTTATACATGCAGAAATAGGGTTTGACCTAGGATTCGGGCTGGGCCAACGCTCCTCGGGCTTGGCTTCGGCTCTAATGGGGATGTCGGGCTTTGGCACGGATTTAATTCGGTTTAAAATCTACATGGGTCTTCAGGGCTTTAAACGGGTTTCCGGAGTCCAATAAATTCACCGAAAATTACCCTATGTCCGGTTTTCCATTTTACACCATAAAATATTATTTCTATAATATTTTAATAGGAATTAACCGAAATTAAAAATCATTAAATTGCCAAAGGCCTAGGTTTCAATTCCCGAAAATTTCAGAAAAAATTGGGGAAAAATCCAAATTTAAAATTCTGAAAAATCAGGGGGCTTACAATCTACCTAACTTATAAAAATTTCGTCCTCAAAATTAAAATAGGGTATGGTTCTCTCTGTCAAGTCTCACTTGATTACAGTCTAAGAATTTCTCTCAAGTGAGCATTACGGTCTCTACCCAACTTAGAATTTACCCATCTATCGTCTAAGGCTATACACCTAATAGAACTATGCCCCAACTTATTTAATCATGTTATTGAATCCTCAAGTCATTAACACCAACATATCACCTATGATATTCCCTTAATCATATATAAAAGGGTCATCAATAATGTGACCGGCCTGTGGGGTATATCTAGTACTGTCTATATATCAACTTATACTAGGTACGAGGTTTCGTCTTTCCGAAGTAAGGGAAGACGAAGATCAATGATAAAGAGTTCAAGGGTGAGTTAATTGAGCAGGAGTATCAGGATCAAGGCGTTTAACGAATTCAAATAGGATTTGTCAAGGCAATTGTGGATTGAAATCCTATTCGGGTAATCCTTTGTTCGTATGCTCGTATTAGTACAGTTATGTAACTGATATGATATGCTCAGACATATCTAGAGGGCAAGTATACTAGTCAACTATATATCTTAATCCACGTGAAGTAGTCGTGCGAAGTGCGAACCAAAATGCACTAAGGTTGATCAGACCGTAATACACTGATTCTGAATAGACAATGGTATTAGTGTACATGTCCACTAATACATATGTCATGAACACACTCGATAAAGAGTAAGCTTGCAAAACTAGGCTATAAAATAGCAGCATCAGTCAAGGTAGTACAACAATTATAAGTACGCTAGATGATGATGAAAGGAGGTACAACTTAATTCAAATTCACAAAGACAAAACAAAATAAGCAATTAACAAAAGACTCTATAATCTCTACAGTTATCAATTATAAGCAAGTTCAAAATTACATAGGTTAAGTCTGAGGTCACGAACAAATAGGCACGAGATAAAACAAATCTATAAATAGACAACTATGAAAAATTTGGCGCATTAGCTACTCCATGAGTCTGCGCGTCTTCTAAAGTCGTAGCCAGGGCTTGTCTGCGTCTTCGTAGTCGATTCCTCTGCTGTTGTTGAGCCTGCTGGAAGAGTGTTGCTTGTGGTATCAAAGGTGGCCTCGGCTGATACCCTCCTGGAGCTGGTGGTAGGACTTCTTCAACTCTCGTTCGCGGTGCTTCCAATGCTGGAGAGGCTGGCCTTGGTGCTGGTATCGCTTGTTAGTTATTCATTGGTGCTCTGTCTCGACGTTCGGGGCATTCCTTTAATAAATGCTGACTGGATCCGCAAGCTAAGCATAATTTCTTCTTTCGTCTGCACTCATTCTCTACATGGCCTCGCTTGCGACAAAATTGACAAGTAGGAAGGAATGAGGCTCTTGGTGCTGCCCTCGGTGGTGGATTCATCTGTGGTCGCTTTGTAGCTCTTTCCTGTTGTGCTTGGTCTGGTGCTGATGCATACGGCCGCTTCTGGCTGGACTCGATCCTTGTGTCACACTCCATGGGTCTTGCTGTAGTAAGAACATGCTCGTCTAAAGTAGTTGCAGTGGGGCTGATTAACTTCCGTAACTCCGAGCTGAATTTGTCGATGAACTTCTCCGCTTGGATTTGCTGAGCTTCTTCCTGAACTTTCTGATGGGCTTGCATCATCGCGTAGAACATTTGAAACATTTGTTGTTCGTCCATAGCCTGCCCTTGTGGAACGGTAGGCGTCGGTGGAGCCAACTGCGTCGATGGTGGAACGTCATCTTCCTGGATTCTCGAGGCATGCTGACTTGCTTGCTGTGGTGATGGTCCTTCACTAACTGGTGTCACTTCATCTTCGTGGGTAACCACAACACCTTGTGGTGTTCCTGGATGAGTCTCTTCACCGGCTTGGGGAGTCATTGCTCTGCGACCAAAATAAACTATAAGGGCGCTCAGGAATCAAGGCAGGATACGAGTCAAGAAATTAATTTAAATCTGATATAGATATCAAGAACATTTCAAGCAAGTGGATGAGATCCTAAAACTTATTCTATTCTTACTGCAGGCTTGCTCGGTCCCTAAGTTGAAACCGAACAATTTAGTCGTTGACCTGCATGGGCCACCACAAAAACCATGTCACGCCCCAGTCCCAAAATATCGAGGGACCGGACGCGTGGCAATGGCCAGCAGCACACACCGATGGACAAACCCAATTTAATGGATCCATCGGGGCATGCTTAAGCTGTAATACAACAATAAGTAGTTCCAATGATATGAGTCTCAGTCTATACTAATCTCATCCACAACAGATAATCACAGATCAAATACCAGAATAATATAAATAAATAAACTGACAAATCACAATAAAAAGTGTCTCGGAGAACAATCCGAGAACATGTCTGATACATCAAATGAAATAGACTGGAAAGAGAATAACTAGAAACAGAAATAAAAGAATATCTCACGCCAATACTCAGGAGAAGTCCTCGGGTATGAACTCATCCTCAGATGTCGGTACAGCTCCTGTATCTGCTCCTGTTCCTGCTTCTGCTCCTGATAATGCTCCTGTACTGTATATCTCTAGGTGGATCTCCTCTGCTAGTCCTGGAGACAAAGTCCGGATCCAGGTCCTCAGGGGACAGCAAGGTACAGAAAATACAAGCCAAAATAAATGCAGTGCAGCAGAGAATGCAATAAATAGGGTAAGCTATATAACCATCTATGTGAAAATACAAGTGAGAGCATCACTAGTGCTCAGGCCGAAGCCACTACAAGCTCTGTGTCGGGGAGCCGGTAGCGGTAATAACACGTAATGGGCCAAGCTCTGCTCGAGAGTCTTGTGCCTCACAATAATAGGGGTTTATATGTAACATCCTATTCCGCTCAAGCGGACTGCCGTCTCAAACGGCAAATCGTGCAGCTGTCCCGACCCGCTTTGCCTCGATCAAGAAGCAAAGGATATCCAGACTTGCCCCTACAGGAATCCGGCTTGGACTTTCAGAGGCTCGCTCAGACGTATCGCTCTACCGAGGCGAATCATCGCTAAGGTGGGTGGCTACGGTGAACTTGTCTTTGCTTAGCCAGCACACATAAAATCTGGAATATTTATGCTAGTCGCTAGGTGAATCACCCCCGCATGCTAATAAATCCAACGCACCTAGCTAAGGGAATAATCCCAAACTCATATTGCTTGCTAGAACATGGAAAAGGAAATACTGCTTATATTCAGACCCTCGCATGCTAAGTCCCTTAACGGTTTCATCTCTCGGACTACCTTCGGGCCCGAGCAACGTGCCTGCTTATGTTCCTAGAAACGCATGCTTGTCTGCTTGATAGTTACCGTGTTTTCATCCAAACCCCGAAAGACTACTATGTAGTCGTTTCGTGCCTGAACGAACCTGCAAGTATCCGGGACCGTTAGGTCACCAAGGCAGCCCCGAACCAGGGGAATGCATCAAGACAGGTCATTGTACAGAACCAAGATTTAAGTATCCCGTATACTCGTGTACGCGTGTTCCCGTGCACTCGTGTTCTAGTGTTCTCGTGTTCTAGTGCACGCGTGTTCTCGTGTATCTCGTGTAATCGTGTTGCCTGAGATTGGTTAAATCGTGTTGCCTGAGATTGGTTAAATCGTGTTGCCTGAGATTGGTTAACCCTGACTTGTTTGTCGCGGACAACTCGGACCCGAGGTAAGTTCCACGGACGGTCACCGGGGCACTGGGGCCGATCCGGTCCAGATGGAGCTCGTGTGTAGTCTTCGTGTTCGGGACTGGGTAGCTTGCAGCTCATCGTGTACTCTTGTAGCAAGCTATCCTTGTCCCCGGCTACGTCCATAATGGCTTTGCCAGCGACCGTGTTCATATAGATAAGTCATCCTCGCTTAGCGGCTATCCGCGTGCGAGTCACTGTATCGCATCAAGAACAACTAAACACCTGAACGATCATGTTAAAATGACCCTCCTGTTTGCATATGCTTGCCTCCTGAATGCTTATACATGTTCCTGCTTGAATTAATCATGTTTGCCTTGGACAGGGAAGGAGAAATGGTAGGTTGGTAAGTCTTGCCGTGTTTCCTCAAACATCGCACGGCGCACTGCCCGACACGATAAGCTATTCAATGTTTGCATGAAACTGATCCTAAGGCAACTAGAAAGACAACTTAATAGTTGTGCACGGAACCTGTATTACGTGTTTGGATTTGTCGAGCGGGCGAGTAGCTTCCCCACCAGTGCATTCAATGTACTGATAATCCACCAGTTTGATATGCAGGGTGCGGGAGAACCTCGTGCGGTGTGGACGCCTCCTTTGTACGTGCTAAGGCCAGGAGTTCCCTCTGAAGCCTTGCAACGGTGCGTCCGGGACTGAAGCGCTTATACAAGACATAAGTTGTGAACATCGCCTGACCATCGCCTGAACAAATCATTCCACAGTTGTAGCCACTTGGCACGCTTTTACTGTTTCAGAGAGAGAGGCTCGAGCGACTTGTAATCTCGGCTATACGCCGCCTGTAATACATGTTCATATCAATAAAGAGATTACTTTACTTGTTTCAATGCTTCCGCTACATTTGTCAACTCAGAGAACTTGTTACCGAATCGCTATGCGTTCATGACTCCGCTGCACTCGGACAATCTATGCGACTCTGTGGCTTAGAACTCTTACCGCCAGCCAATGAATCACGGCCTTGCATGGGCGTGGCTCACGCTCGTGCGGCATCACGCCCGGATGGGTCAAGCGATCGTTCCGCGGGAGCGCTGGCGAGGGTGATTCCCGCCTAGCGGGAACGGCCAATTTGCCTGCGGGAGATCGGGGCGTGACATGTTGGTATCAGAGCCTGGCTTCTACGCCTTTGGACTTTGATTCGATATCTCTGTTTCGAAAGCTCGTTCGTGGGTTATGTGCACGCTCTCTCTTAATGCCTCGATGGGATGTTCCAACAATAAGTCTAAATACTTTCAAAATACGTTTTGAATGATATGCTTGCTTGTCTGGTTGTATGCTGCGAGTGGCCTTTGTGCCAACCTGTGTGAACCACTTGAGAGTATCGCTAGTAGCTTGTCCGATTTTTACTAACCCTAAGTTTGGTTGAATGCATCTATTCGAGGGATGCCTTGAACTAGTGCACCGTCCAAGACTCGAGAAAAGGTGAAACTCGAGTGCTAAGACTTCGCTATCATTGAGCTGGTTGACGTGTTCACGCTAGAAGTACACTTCGAAAGTGCGCACGATCCAGTCTAAATGATATGCTGATTTCGAAGCTTGTGCAAGTGAATATCCAAATGAACAAGTAAAACGACTTGTCTAAGATTGCCTCAACCCTAGATTACTGCTTGTCCTTAGTAAGTCTCGAGGACGAGACTTTTTCTAAGTTGGGTAGGATGTAACACCCTATTCCGCTCAAGCGGACTGCCATCTCAAACGGCAAATCGTGCAGCTGTCCCGACCCGCTTTGCCTCGATCAAGAAGCAAAGGATATCCAGACTTGCCCCTACAGGAATCCGGCTTGGACTTTCAGAGGCTCGCTCAGACGTATCGCTCTACCGAGGCAAATCATCGCTAAGGTGGGTGGCTACGGTAAACTTGTCTTTGCTTAGCCAGCACACATAAAATCTGGAATATTTATGCTAGTCGCTAGGTGAATCACCCCCGCATGCTAATAAATCCAACGCACCTAGCTAAGGGAATAATCCCAAACTCATATTGCTTGCTAGAACATGGAAAAGGAAATACTGCTTATATTCAGACCCTCGCATGCTAAGTCCCTTAACGGTTTCATCTCTCGGACTACCTTCGGGCCCGAGCAACGTGCCTACTTATGTTCCTAGAAATGCATGCTTGTCTGCTTGATAGTTACCGTGTTTTCATCCAAACCCCGGAAGACTACTACGTAGTCGTTTCGTGCCTGAACGAACCTGCAAGTATCTGGGACCGTTAGGTCACCAAGGCAGCCCCGAACCAGGGGAATGCATCAAGACAGGTCATTGTACAGAACCAAGATTCAAGTATCCCGTATACTCGTGTACGCATGTTCCCGTGCACTCGTGTTCTAGTGTTCTCGTGTTCTAGTGCACGCATGTTCTCGTGTATCTCGTGTAATCGTGTTGCCTGAGATTGGTTAAATCGTGTTGCCTGAGATTGGTTAAATCGTGTTGCCTGAGATTGGTTAACCCTGACTTGTTTGTCGCGGACAACTCGGACCCGAGGTAAGTTCCACGGACGGTCACCGGGGCACTGGGGCCGATCCGGTCCGGATGGAGCTCGTGTGTAGTCTTCGTGTTCGGGACTGGGTAGCTTGCAGCTCATCGTGTACTCTTGTAGCAAGCTATCCTTGTCCCCGGCTACGTCCATAATGGCTTTGCCAGCGACCGTGTTCATATAGATAAGTCATCCTCGCTTAGCGGCTATCCGCGTGCGAGTCACTGTATCGCATCAAGAACAACTAAACACCTGAACGATCATGTTAAAACGACCCTCCTGTTTGCATATGCTTGCCTCCTGAATGCTTATACATGTTCCTGCTTGAATTAATCATGTTTGCCTTGGACAGGGAAGGAGAAATGGTAAGTTGGTAAGTCTCACCGTGTTTCCTAAAACATCGCACGGCGCACTGCCCGACACGATAAGCTATTCAATGTTTGCATGAAACTGATCCTAAGGCAACTAGAAAGACAACTTAATAGTTGTGCACGGAACCTGTATTACGTGTTTGGATTTGTCGAGTGGGCGAGTAGCTTCCCCACCAGTGCATTCAATGTACTGATAATCCACCAGTTTGATATGCAGGGTGCGGGAGAACCTCGTGCGGTGCGGACGCCTCCTTCATACGTGCTAAGGCCAGGAGTTCCCTCTGAAGCCTTACAACGGTGCGTCCGGGACTGAAGCGCTTATACAAGACATAAGTTGTGAACATCGCCTGACCATCGCCTGAACAAATCATTCCACAGTTGTAGCCACTTGACATGCTTTTACTGTTTCAGAGAGAGAGGCTCGAGCGACTTGTAATCTCGGCTATACGCCGCCTGTAATACATGTTCATATCAATAAAGAGATTACTTTACTTGTTTCAATGCTTCCGCTACATTTGTCAACTCAGAGAACTTATTACCGAATCGCTATGCGTTCATGACTCCGCTGCACTCGGACAATCTGTGCGACTCTGTGGCTTAGAACTCTTACCGCCAGCCAATGAATCATGGCCTTGCACGGGCGTGGCTCACGCTCGTGCGGCATCACGCCCGGATGGGTCAAGCGATCGTTCCGCGGGAGCGCTGGCGAGGGTGATTCCCGCCTAGCGGGAACGGCCGATTTGCCTGCGGGAAATCGGGGCGTGACATTATATATATATGATCAGCCTGTAGCCTGTGTGTCTCTCCCCACCCAATGTAACCATACGTCTCATGTCCACGATGCACCATGTCTATGTCACGCACAATCATCTCTAATGCAACAAGTCATCTAATATCTAGGAATATAATGTCCATGTCCTATATCCTATACAGAATCACCGCGAATATCTCGGGAAGATCCTGTCTCATGAGTAGTGTCAAGTGTCCTGGGTCAAGGTGTACTTGGTAAGACAAGTACGAGAAGATAAAGTGTCACGAATGTCCATCTCTAGATAACAGTACACAACACCACGTACGATGTTGGCACCCGACTAATAATCGGACGCTAAGTACGTCACACGGTCCTAGGTTAAGCATGCACAGCAATATAATGAAGCAAGAAAATATGTAACAATACTGCAGAGTGTGGCAAGGTACACTTGCCTGGGGTCCTGGCTCCAACTGTAGCTCTGGTCTCAGTGTGATCTGCAGGTACTACTCCGGTTGCTGAAATAAACATTACCATTAGATTCAGAAAATATCAAATAGCTAGAAACGCCTGTCCTTAAGTCCAATTTGGACACAAGGGCAAAAATAATATTTTCGGGCCAAAGCGGGATCCACATGTGGGCCACTTTGCACCGAAAAGCGTGTCAGGGTCAAAGGTCTCCAAATTTGCCAAACTTAGTGTCAACAAGTCAGGAATGATGATACGAACCCAACGGAACTTCCAGAATTGGATTCCGATGAGCCGATCACAAAATCGCCCGTCAAGTAGAGCCTGTGGGGCCCACGATACGCGATTCTGTCAACGTTCTCAGAATCGAACCAAACTTGGCTCACAGGACCAGCGTATTGCTACGAGTCCGATGGTGCTAGTTTCGTCTCGATCCGACGTGTGTACACGAAGTTACAGCGTTTTCTAGAATTGACGGATATGGGGCGGTGTCGGCGGATACGCGTTGATTCCGGTGTGCACGCACATCCGAATCGACTTCTGCGGAATCCCACACGTCCGTATCAACGTCACGCACGATTCGGTAAAGACCGCGTACGACCAAGTCGTCCCGTTTGGCAGGGCGTACCCAGTTTCGGGGTGAAACGGGGCGTTGTTTTTCCTTTTTTGGATCGCGGTGTGCGATCACCACAGGACGCGATGCACCAAGCGGGTTGCACGGGCACCGAGAGGGTCATACAGTCTACGCGACGCAACTGACGGAACAAAAATCGGAATTACGAGGAGAGAGGAAAGAGTACCTGAACAGGGCTCTGGAAACTGAGGTTTCTTCGTATCCTTGTGTCAATTTGACACTGTTCCCGTGTCCTGTCCGTGTCCATGTCCGGCTGCGAGTACTGTGTCCTCCTAGGGCATCTACTAGCTGGATGTTGCCGGAGTCGGCTTGAGCACGGTGGAGGCGAGTGGCTCAGGGAGGTTCAGGGCGGCCGGCTGGCTCTGGCCGGTAGAGGAGATGGGCTCGAGCGGCCGAAGGCGGGGGAGAAATCGGCTGGGTCTGCTGCTGCGGCGAGGTGGGCGGTTCGTGGTGGCAGCGCTGGAGGGCGGGGCTTCTCGGCGTCGGAGGGGATGAAGTGGCTCAGGCGGGGAGAAGGAGCTCCGGCGACTGCGGGGCTCGACGTCGGGCGGAGTCGAACGGGAGGAAGGAGGCAGCGGATCTGAGGCGAGTCGAGGAGATGGGGCGGCAGCTGCTCGGGGTGGAGGTAGGCGGAGACTGCTCGGCGGAGGCTGAGAGGGAAGGTGGAGTCGGGGAGGGAGAGCCATCGGAGTTGGGAGGAGCACGGAGGAGAGGGTGGTCGGGGGTTGTCCGGGCGGCAGAGTCGAGTTGGGGACGGCGGCTGCTTAGGGTTAGGGTTAGGTTTAGGGGATTAGTATTAGGGATTTTAATTATTTGTTATTCTTTTTCTTTTCTTTTCTTTGTGGAGAAAACTAGGGGAACCTGTATTTATACATGCAGAAATAGGGTTTGACCTAGGATTCGGGCTGGGCCAACGCTCCTCGGGCTTGGCTTCGGCTCTCATGGGGATGTCGGACTTTGGCACGGATTTAATTCGGTTTAAAATCTACATGGGTCTTCAGGGCTTTAAACGGGTTTCCGGAGTCCAATAAATTCACCAAAAATTACCCTATGTCCGGTTTTCCATTTTACACCATAAAATATTATTTCCATAATATTTTAATAGGAATTAAAAAAATTAAAAATCATTAAATTGCCAAAGGCCTAGGTTTCAATTCCCGAAAATTTCAAAAAAAATTGGGGAAAAATCCAAATTTAAAATTCTGAAAAATCAGGGGGCTTACAGGCCGGATTCGGCCCGCTCTGGCAAAGTTCAGCTACTGGGACCCTAACCCTAACCCTAACCCTAGGTCGAGCAACAGTGCACAGTGTCGCGTGTCGGACACGAGTTGGACACGAGGAATTCACTGATTTTCGACTCTGTTTAGGTACTCCTAACTTCCTGCTCGTAGCTCGGAATTCGATTCCGTAAATTGTATCGCGTAGCCTGTTTGACCCTCTCGGTGCCCGGACAAACTGCTCGGGGCATCGCGTCCTATGGTGATCGCACACCACGATCCAAAAACAGAAAAAAACCAGACCCTGTTTCACCCCGGAATCGAGTATGTTCCGCCAAACGGGACGACTTGGTCGCGTGCGGTCTTCACAGATACGTGCGCATTGTTGATACGGATGTGCGAGTTTTAGCAGAAGCTGATTCGGATGTGCGTGCACACCGGAATCAGTGCGTATCCGCGAACACCGTCCCGTATTTGACCCTTCTGTTTCTCGCTGTAACTTAGTGTACACAAGTCAGATCGAGACGAAACTTGCGCCATTGGACTCGTGGCAATACGCTGGTCCTGTGAGCCAAGTTTGGTTCGATTCTGAGAACGTTGACAAAATCGTGTGTCGTGGGCCCCACAGGCTCCAACCGACGGGCGATTTTGAGAACGACTCATCAGAATCCAATTTCGAAAGTTCTGTTGGGTTCGTATCATCGTTCCTGACCTGTTGACACTAAGTTAGACTATTTTTGAGACCTTTGATCCTGGCACATTTTTCGGTGCAAAGCGGCCCACAATTGGACCCCGCCTTGACCCGAAAATAACATTTTTGTCCTTGTCTCCAAATTGGACTCAAGGACAGGCATTTCTAGCTGATTGATGTGTTCTGGACCTGATGGTGATGTCTATTTCAGCAACCGGAGTACTGCCTGGAAATCCAGCTGAAGCCAGAGCAACATTTGGAGCCGAAAACCCAGGCAAGTGTACCTTGCCATAAAATACAGCATTTAATTCATTTTGATTCTCTTGTTTTAATTTCTGTGACTGTTGTACTTGCCCTATCAAGTATTTTATACCCAGGACACCTGACACAAAGCATGATACATAATCTTCCTGAATATTCAAGGGGGTTTGTATAGGATATAGATTTCAGGATTTAAGCTTTAATTTCTTAGAACTTATAAATGACTGACTGCATTAGTTTTAAATTTTGCGTAACATGAACATTGAGAACTGTGACGTGAGATTACATTGGGTGGGGAGAGTATTACCATATCAAGGCTGAATATATATTATATACTGTTATCTTGAAGTGTCCTAGTCTCTGACACAGAGCTTTGGCACCTGTACTGGCCCTTCGAGAAAAACACTGCTATGGTTTCTTGTCACTGATCCTGTAGTAGTCTCAGCCTGAGTATGAATAATAACTCTCACTTGCATGATAACATAGCTGGTTAGTTACTTACCCTGTTATTTCTTTATTTCTGCACTGCATTATATTTTTGGCTTGTGTTTTCTGTACCTTGCTATGTCCCCTGAGGACCTGGAATGGATTATGTCCCCAGATTTAGCAGACAAGATCTACCCAGAGGTGTACGGAACAGGGGCACTACTCGGAGCAGCACATGAACTTGAAGACGAGGTGATCGCTGAGGACTTCTCATGAACAATTGCTTCGCCATGCTCAGTATTATGGCAAATAGACTTTATTCCTGTTTAATTGAACTCTTTATTTCCTGTCTTTGAGAACTTGGTGTAAACAGACTTAATATCGGATTGTTCTCCAATTTTATTTACTTTGACTGTTGTTGTTTGATATTTCTTTTGATGTTATTGCTATCTTATATCTGTGGATGAGAATAGTGAAACCCTGACTGATGTAATACAGCTTAAGTATGCCCGATGGATCCGTTAAATTGGGTTTGTCCATCCGTGCGTACTGCTGGCCTTTATCACGCGTCCAGTCCCTCGGTATTTTGGGACTGGGGCGTGACATGGTTTTTGTGGTGGCCCATGCAGGTCAACGACTAAATTGTTCGATTTCAACTTAGGGACCGAACAGGCCTGCAATAAGAATAGGATCAGTTTTAAGATCTTATCCACTTTCTTGAATCGTTTTTGATATCTGTATCGTATTCATTTTGAATTGCATCTTGCCTTGACTCCTGTGCGTCTCTTATAGTTTATTGTTGATGCAGAGTAATGGATTCACGAGAAACCGACGAAACTCCAGTAAGAACACCAATAGGTGCTGAAACCATCTACGGAGAAGATGAAGTGACGCTATTGAGTGGAGATCCCTCTACTCACCGAAGCAGACAAGCAGATCCGCAATCTTCTAGATTTTGGCGTAATGATATTCCACCTCCGCCCCAGTTCACTCCGCAGATGCCTGCCTTTCCACCAGGCCAAGCAATGGACGGACATCAGATGTTCCAGATGTTCTACGCAATGATGCAAGCCCAGCAACAGATCCAAACTGAAGCCCAACGTCGCGAAGCTGAGTACTTGAGGAACAGCCTAGTAAATACACTGGAGCAGGCTAACCTACAAGCTAGAAGGCAACCGACGGGCTCTATCACAGACTTCCGCCAGCTAAAGCCCCGTACTTTCTCTGGCAAGGAGGGACCAACAGAAGTGCATGAATGGCTCACCAACATTCGGCATCAATTAGAAGCAGCTGAACTACCAAGAGAACGTTGGATGACCGCCGTCAGAATGCAATTGACAGACAATGCTCATCACTGGTGGCTATCCGAAGAGACCTGGCTCGGACCAGACCGAGTTACTTGGGAAGAGTTCTCCAGACTCTTCCAGGAGATGTACATACCGGCTATCGCTCGATCTGAACTTTGGGACAAGTTCAACCGCCTCACTCAGGATGCTATGACGGTGGAAGAGTACAACACCGAGTTTATTCGTCTGAGTCGCTTCGCTCCTACCTTGATCTCGACAGAAATAGAAAAAGCCGAGAAGTTTTTCGACGGACTCAACATCGAACTACAGAAACTGATTGGATCTGTCGCACCAACTTCGTACACGGACGTCCTTGCTGCAGCTAGACGCATGGAGCGCGTCACCAGGAGAGAAACCAGTCTGAAGAGGCCTTCCACATCAGTACCAGCCAGAGCAAACAATGGAGAAGCTGCCAAGAAACCTCATCTGCATCAAGCACCACAGGGATCTGCATCCAAAACCCTGACTCTTCCTACTTGTTACTTCTGCGGCAAGATAGGCCATGTGGAGAAGGAGTATAGACGTAAACACGGACTGTGCTTAGGTTGTGGATCCAGACAGCATGCAGTAAAGGACTGCCCTGAGCGTAGAGAAGCACCAAGAGCGAACCCACAAGCTCTACCAGCACCAGGAGGACATCAACCAAGGCCACCCTTGGCACATCAAGCAGCACCCTACCAGCAAGCCCAGCAACATCAGAGAGCACCACCTCAAGGACGCGGTCAAGTTTTCACGATGACTGTGGGAGACGCGCAGAACCGTGGAGTTGCAAATGCGAGTAAGTTTTAGTTATTCCATTTCTAGCATTTCTATAATTCGTGCTTGCTGGTTCGTGACCCCAGACTTAAAACCTGATTTGCTAATGACTGAATAACTTAGAATATTTTATAATGTTTAACCTGATATATATTTTAAAAGATAAAACTGATTTTCTAAAATCTGTAATATTCTAGATTTCCCACATTTGGGAAATTGCATAACTTTTAATGCTTAGGAAAATAATTTTTCCTAGGTACTCCTTGATTTTGATGTACCTCGAACAATGGTTGCAACTGTGTCATCTCTGTTGACCGGTTAATCTTTGATTGCGAGGATGCAATCCTCTTAAGGGGGGTAGATTGTAATCCCCCTGATTTTCAAGAAAATTAAATTTTTGGATTTTTATATTTTTCTGGAATTTCTGGAATTTTCTGGCAATTTTCCCTAATTTAAATCAGGTGTTTTAATTATTAAAAGATTTTTAATTATTATTAAATCATATTAAAATATTATAAAAATAATATTTTATGGTGTAAAATAGAAAACCAGACATAGGGTAGTTTTCCGGAAATTTATTGGACCCCGGATGAATTTTAAAAGCCCAAAATACTAATTTAATTATTAAACCCAAATAAACTGGGTTTATTTTAAAATAAACCGAACCAAACCAAATTGAACCGGACCGGGTTTATATTTAAACCAAATTCCTTATTGGGTCAGATCCGGGTTCAATCCAGACCCGGCCCAATAACCCGTGACCCGACCCGCCTATTGATTTTCGGATCGGGTCGGATCCGCCTGACCCGACCCGACCCGGCCACCCGAACCCGCTAACTTCTTCTTCCCCAACCGCCAATACCCCAACTCCTCATCTCCTCTCCGGCCGTTACGCCGCCGGCGACCCTCCGGCTACCCGCACCGGTCGACGCACCACGTTCCCGACCCTCCACCTCCACTCCCTCACCGGCCGCCTTCTCCTCTCCCTCTTCTCCACTATAAAACCCTACTTCCCTCCCCCTCCTGGCCGTCGACCACCACACCACCACCCTATCAGCATCCGCCCTCCAACGTCGAACCCTCCGCCGCCTTGCTGCGACGCCACCTGAGCCAGCCGACCCGTGCCCTAGCCTCCACAGCCAGCCTCGCCGTCCTCCACCTAGCACCGCCCTCCGCCGTGTCCAGCACCTCCCCTCCAGCGCCTCCCGCCGAGCCTCCTCCCCGACGATGCCATCAGCAGCCTCTCCGGCCGGATTCGGCCCGCTTCGGCAAAGTTCAGCTACTGGGACCCTAACCCTAACCCTAGGTCGAGCAACAGTGCACAGTGTCGCGTGTCGGACACGAGTTGGACACGAGGAATTCACTGATTTTCGACTCTGTTTAGGTACTCCTAACTTCCTGCTCGTAGCTCGGAATTCGATTCCGTAAATTGTATCGCGTAGCCTGTTTGACCCTCTCGGTGCCCGGACAAACTGCTCGGGGCATCGCGTCCTGTGGTGATCGCACACCGCGATCCAAAAACAGGAAAAAACCAGACCCTGTTTCACCCCGGAATCGAGTACGCCCCGCCAAACGGGATGACTTGGTCGCGTGCGGTCTTCACAAATACGTGCGCGTCGTTGATACGGACGTGCGGGTTTTAGCAGAAGCTGATTCGGATGTGCGTGCACACCGGAATCAGTGCGTATCCGCGAACACCGCCCCGTATCCGACCCTTCTGTTTCTCGTTGTAACTTAGTGTACACAAGTCAGATCGAGACAAAACTTACGCCATTGGACTCGTGGCAATACGTTGGTCCTGTGAGCCAAGTTTGGTTCTATTCTGAGAACGTTGACAAAATCGTGTGTCGTGGGCCCCACAGGCTCCAACCGACGGGCGATTTTGAGAACGACTCATCAGAATCCAATTTCGAAAGTTCTGTTGGGTTTGTATCATCGTTCCTGACCTGTTGACACTAAGTTGGACTATTTTTGAGACCTTTGACCCTGGCACATTTTTCGGTGCAAAGCGGCCCACAATTGGACCCCGCCTTGTCCCGAAAATGACGTTTTTGCCCTTGTCTCCAAATTGGACTCAAGGACAGGCATTTCTAGCTGATTGATGTGTTCTGGACCTGATGGTGATGTCTATTTCAGCAACCGGAGTACTGCCTGGAAATCCAGCTGAAGCCAGAGCAACATTTGGAGCCGAAAACCCAGGCAAGTATACCTTGCCATAAAATACAGCATTTAATTCATTTTGATTCTCTTGTTTTAATTTCTGTGACTGTTGTACTTGCCCTATCAAGTATTTTATACCCAGGACACCTGACACAAAGCATGATACAGAATCTTCCTGAATATTCAAGGGGGTTTGTATTGGATATAGATTTCAGGATTTAAGCTTTAATTTCTTAGAACTTATAAATGACTGACTGTATTAGTTTTAAATCTTGCGTAACATGAACATTGAGAACTGTGACGTGAGATTACATTGGGTGGGGAGAGTATTACCATATCAAGGCTGAATATATATTATATACTGTTATCTTGAAGTATCCTAGTCTCTGACACAGAGCTTTGGCACCTGTACTGGCCCTTCGAGAAAAACACTGCTATGGTTTCTTGTCACTGATCCTGTAGTAGTCTCAGCCTGAGTATGAATAATAACTCTCACTTGCATGATAACATAGCTGGTTAGTTACTTACCCTGTTATTTCTTTATTTCTGTACTGCATTATATTTTTGGCTTGTGTTTTCTGAACCTTGCTATGTCCCCTGAGGACCTGGAATGGATTATGTCCCCAGATTTAGCAGACGAGATCTACCCAGAGGTGTAAGGAACAGGGGCACTACTCGGAGCAGCACATGAACCTGAAGACGAGGTGATCACTGAGGACTTCTCATGAACAATTGCTTCGCCATGCTCAGTATTATGGCAAATAGACTTTATTCCTGTTTAATTGAACTCTTTATTTCCTGTCTTTAAGAACTTGGTGTAAACAGACTTAATATCGGATTGTTCTCCAATTTTATTTACTTTGACCATTGTTGTTTGATATTTCTTTTGATGTTATTGCTATCTTATATCTGTGGATGAGAATAGTGAAACCCTGACTGATGTAATACAGCTTAAGTATGCCCGATGGATCCATTAAATTGGGTTTGTCCATCCGTGCGTACTGCTGGCCATTATCACGCGTCCAGTCCCTCGGTATTTTGGGACTGGGGCGTGACAGGCCGGCTGCCCCTCTCTCATTCCTATATATGTGTGATGTTGAAATGAGAGAATGAGTGGTGTGGATGGCTTGAATTTGAATAGGGGGTTGGGATTGAGTGTATGTATAAATTTGTGTATAGTACAAAGCAAAAAGGGAGAGAAAAGGGTGTATAACTGGTCATGCTCTCAATAATGGGTCTTCTTTATTTGGTTTGCTTCAATAGAAGATCGACACCTAGCTACCATTTCACATTTAGGTCCTTAGGAGTTTGGGTGTTTGCAAAATAGGGAAAAAGAATTAAATGAGGGTAGAATCCAAGTTTGGTGTGTTATAGAGGAGAAAAATGGTGTGTGGTATTTTGTATGGGCCATGAGGGTGTGAGTATAGGTTTGGGTTGGTGTTTGGTCTAGTTTTGGGTTAGGTTGAGTCGGTTGCTCCAAATTAAAAATAAATCGTGTCCTAGGTGTTCTTTAATAAATTAGAAGTGCACGGGGTCTAAATTGGGGGTGACACAAGTGTTATGGACGTAGTAGACTTGAAATAGATTATCGTCATATATTGGGTTGCACGAAACGGGTCAAGATTATGTCTCCAATTTTGATTGGAACGGACATAGATGCAAAGTGTATGTTTAAAATTAGATATTGATTATTGATTGTTGCACGATTAAAATAAACCACAAGGGAGGTTATTTATGAGTGACACAAGGGTCGAAATGGAAGACTGACATGTCTAGGTCAAGGGTGTGAAAATTTTTTGAAGGCAAAAGCTAGAGTAGCGATCCAAATATCGAAGCAACGGCAAGGTGCACTAAGTAAATTAAATTAAATAAGACGAATAAATAACTCTATTAACTAATTTAGAATAACCCTAAATGAATCCTAATCCTAGATTTGGGTCAGGGGGTTTACAGATACAGTAATAGAGATTGGTATATCGTGGATCGTGTGTATATGTATCACACCCGATTCCAGATTTGGTATTTCTTGAAAATCTAGAATTTAATTTTTCTAATGATGTATACCTGCTGTATTTTATATTTGGCTCATGTCATTTATTATTGTTTTATTTTTGTTGTAGAGAGAGAGACTACCCGAGACTAGTAGAATACCCATTGGCACTGCCAAAGACCCGATTTAGGACCCGCATATAGAATGGACAATTTGTTCGGTTCATTTTGGGTAAACCCATGACTAAACCCTCTTTTCTCCTCTCTTAGTATATATATATATATGGCTTTTTCTCTCTCTCCCTTCTCTTTCTTCTCTATTTTTCTCCTTACTCCTCTCCTTCAAGCTCCCCTAAAACCCTAACCCTAAGAGAAAGATTATTGTGACTTGGACCGTGAGAGGTAGAGGCTAGGAACCACCCAAGGCAAGTACATCTTGCTCAATCGTGAAATCATAGATTTTTAGATTTATATATATATATATATATATATATATATATATATATATATATATATATTGTTGTTTAAAAATATATTTGATGGAAAATATTCTCCTTGAATTGCTGATCATGTTTAGTTATTGGAGTTTTGGATTTTGATGTATAGATTTTTGTAGATCTGAGTTTCAAGTTTAGGGTTTTTATATATTCTATGAGTTTTTCTTGGTTTTGATCTACCAAAACTTAGTATTTTCGAAAACTAGTTCCCTATGTTAGAGTATTTCATTTTGAGCATTTATTCTTTTGTTTCACTTGATTTGGACTTAAAATGGAGTTTTTATTTAGAAAATATTTTTTTTGTTTTTTGGAGTTTCGGCCATGGTTGAACTTGCTATTGGAGTTGACGAAGTCTTCATGCGGCCAACGAGCCATGCGGCCGAGAGTGCCATACGGCCTGAACTCTTGCCGCATTATGACAACATGCGTCCATCTTGTTGGACGCATGACTGCCTATTCATCTGTACTCATTGAACGAATAAAAATTCGCTAAGTCAAAAAGTAAGTCTATGCGGCCAGAGATTCCATACGGTCAGTGAGTGCATGTGGCCAGAGAGTCCATGCGGTCAGTGAGTGCATGCGGCCAGAGAGTGCATACGGCGAGTGGGCATATGCGATCATGAATTCTTGTGTGCATTTGTGTTCCCTGTTGAGTAGAAATTCATTAGTGATTTATTGTTGTATGCTTTCTTATGTTAATACACGTTTATGATACCATACAAGTTTTATATATGAGTTTACAAGACAAGTTTATATACAAGTTTATGTACAAGTTCACAATCAGTACGATACCGTAGAAATGGTTGTGTATAAAAATCGATTGTATTTGGCATCGGACAATTAAGTGTGAGAATTGTCCAATATATCGCATGTCGCGAATACAATAACTCATAAAAAGCTCGTACTCGCGATTTGTCATCTTAGGGAGTTCTCAAGTGTCCACGACACGAGAATTGAATTAATTTAGTAATGATTAAACAAGATAAAATTTACCTAGAGCATTTTGGGAGAAAAGAATATTGCTCTACCGGCTACCCCGATCCCCAAGTGCCCCATGCGGCATGGACAACCCTGCTAGGCAAGGGCTCCATGACTGACCAAGTTTACGCATGCTACGACACTTACAAGACAAGTTTATATACAAGTTATGTTGGCGACATTTTTTGGCGACGACAACGGAAAACGTCGCTAATATAATATAAAATAGCGACTCCATGTAAAAACGTCGCTAAACGTCGCTAATTAGCGATATTTAGCGATGTTTAGCAACTTTTATTCAGTTTTTAAAAGATTAGTCACTATAAGTTCAATTAAGGTCGCTAAACGTTGCTAATTTGTTTCATTTAGCGACTTTTAGCGACGTATTTAGCGACGTATATCTTTTAGACATTTAGCGACGTCATTAGCGACGTATATCTTTTAAACATTTAGCGACGTTATTAGCGACGTTAACGACGTTGCTAACTTAGCGACGTCATTATTGGCGTCGCTAAAATGTCACTAAATTTTTTTTATTTAGGGCTGATTCCCCCCATTTCCTTTGATCTCTCCCTCTCCCTCTCCCAAATTTGAAACCCCCCCCTCCGGCTCCTCCTTCCTCCGGCTCCCTTCCTCCCTCCGGCGAACCCCCTCCGGACGCGTCCTCCCCCTCCGGCTCCCCTCCTTCCTCCGGGTAACCCCCCTCCGGCCGCGTCCTTCCCCCTCCGCCGTCAGCTTCTCCTTCCATCGGCTCCCTTTCTCCCTCCGGTGTCCTTCCTTCGGCTCCCCTCCTCAGTGAGCTCCTCTCTCTGTCTCCTTTCTCTGTCTCTTTCTTTCTCTCTAACACGACATGACATGACATGACACGATACAACACGACACGACACGATATGACACACACTAACCCTAACCCTAACTTGAACACACACACACGCACGCGGACATACACTAACCCTAACCCTAACCTTGCTTGATATGCATTACTGCTGCAGTTGCTCTTCTTGCTGCTGCAGTTGCTCCCTTTGTTGCTGATGTGCATCCCCTTATTGCTGCTGTTCTTCACTACAGTGCACAAGAGTGCACTGCGACTCCCTCTTGGCCCGCACAACACTCATATATCTCATACTCAAATCCTGGCCTGCCCAACACTCTAATACTGCAGTGCACAACCTGTGCATACTATGCACTTATACATGGGGAAGATATCATAGGTGATATAGGAAAACTAGGGTTTGGTGCAGTGACATTTGGATTGAGCACGAGTTGCTTGAAATCCTGAAATTGTTCTCTGGTTATGAGAAAATTGGTAATATATTGTAGTTTGGCAAGGGTTTTGATAAAAAATTGTTGTACTGGGGTTGTTTGATTTGTTTGAGGAATGGATTGAGCTACTCTAGTAGGGATCTTACCAAATTATGGTAGATTTGGTGCCATTTCAGCTAGATTTATACCAAATTGTCGTATATTTGGTATGTTTAGAGGGGATTGAGGTGTTGCCATGGATGGAGCATATGGTGGAAACTCAAACCCTCTTCTTGACATAGCCAATTCCTTTAATAACCTATCAAATTTTTATGGTTCAAGTGATGAATTGTACCTTCCAACGCAAGTATTCTTTGGATAGATCCAGCTCTTGAGCCATGGCTGCTCAAGTCGTGCTCTCCACTAGCTTCAAGAGCATGATCCAAAGGCTCTGATACCAAATTGATGGGTCCTCTTCCCATTTGGTCAGGAATTGGAGGAGAACAATCACACTTAGCCAAGAAAACTAAATAAATTATAAAGAAACAAAGAACTAAATTAGGAAAGAACTAGGGTTTTTATTCAAACCATATGTACACACACACACACACATAGGGCATTGTGTATCAAGTTAGAGCAGTTCTTACCTTCCTCCAGAGAATCACACTATATATAATAATTTATAGGATATATACTGTTATTTTTGCAGAAGTATCTAGAAATGGATATGAATTACTATCTGCGTCATCGTTCGTGGATGTACAACTGTCATCCTAATGACATACGCGGTATGCGGGATGAATTCATTGAGGGTGTACAACAGTTCCTGCAGTTCGCCAAGGTGTCCCTCAGTACATGGACGGTACCAAAATTAAGTGTCCGTGTGTGAGATGTCGCAACTTAAAATACCATCCAGAAGTGGAAGTCACATAACATTTGTACTCAAAGGGCTTCACATTGAATTACTATCAATGGACCATGCACGGAGAACTTATGTCTCTAGCATCGGAGTCGGAGTCTTATATGGAGCCGTATATGGATGTCCACGACCACGCTGCTTACGACAACGGGTGGATGAACATGGTTTTTGATGCGGCGGGGCCTAGTTTTAATCCGGACAATTATGATGCAGCTGAGGAGGCACCGAATGCCGATGCTGCAAAGTTTATAGAGTAGCTGGAGAATGCAAGGACTCTACTATATCCTAGTTGTGAGGATCATTCACCATTGGAGGTGGTTACAAGATTATTGAGCATCAAGTCCAATTTTAATATGTCGTAAGAATGCTATAATCGACTGATCGATTTGATTATAGAGATCTTGCCCGAGGGTACAAAGTTGCCTAAAGACTTCTATTGATCTAAGAGGAATATGAGATCGCTCTGGATGGAATACAAGAAAATTGATGCATGTCGCAACGGGTGCATGTTGTTCTACAAAGACGACAAGGATGAAGATGCGTGCAGATTCTGTGGTGCTGATCTCTACAAGGCCACTGGTAGAGCAAAGTCTGTCGGTGCAAGGAAGCTTACCGATTTGATGCACTACTTGCCTAAGACATCGCGATTGTAGCGGTTGTTTATGGTTAAGGAGACTGCAGAAAACATGAGTTGGCACAGGCGGAAACAGATCGAAGGAGTATTGGATTATCCATCCGATGGAGAAGCATGGAAGCACTTTGATCGAGAGTATCCAGATTTTGCTTCGGATCCACGTAATGTCAGATTGGAGCTCTCCTCTGACAGTTTTACCCCATTCAGACTTTCGGGCTCCCAGTATTCATGTTGGCCTGTGATCGTCACTCCGTACAATCTAACGCATTAGATGTGCATGAAGACTCCGTATATGTTCTAACCGTTATTATCCCGGGTCCGAACAATCCGAAGAGGAACATCGATGTGTATTTACAGCCTTTGATAGATGAGTTGAATCAGCTATGGGAAGTAGGTGCCAACACGTACGATGTTTCTAGAAAGCAAAATTTTCAGATGAGGGCAGCACTTATGTGGACCATCAATGACTTTTCGGCCTATGGAATGTTAACCGGATGGAGCACCCATGGTCGTCTCTCATGTTCGTATTGCATGAACCGTACTAAGACTTTCTGTTTGAAACACGGAGGCAAACCGTGCTTCTTCGATTATCATCGACAATTTCTGCCAAAGGATCATCCGTACCGGAGGAACAGGAATGCTTTTCGTACGGGCGTTGTGGAGAAGGCCAATCCACCGCCAAGGTGGTCCGGATACATGATATGGGAAGAGGTAAAAGATTTACCAAGTGCTATCGAAGAGCCTACAAAGGGGTATAAGTGTGACGGATTTGGTCGTACCCATAACTGGACGAAGAGGAGTATATTCTGGGATCTGCCATATTGGAGCACCAATCTAATCAGACATAACCTTGATGTCATGAATATCGAGAAGAATGTGTTTGATAACATAATTAATACTGTAATGGAGGTAAAGGGGAAGACGAAAGATAATCCGAAGGCCAGGTTGGACTTAGAAGAAATATGTAGACGTCCTGCGTTGTATTTGATAGAGGAGGGGAATGGAAAGTTAAAGCAACCTAAGTCAATTTTCCCACTGGAGAAAGAGGATAAAGAGAGACTTTGTAGGTGGATTCAGGATCTAAAGTTTCCAAATGGGTACGTGTCGAACTTGAGAAGATGCGTCTACCTTAAGGAGAACAAATTGGCGGGTATGAAGAGCCACGATTGTTACGTATTCATAGAGAGGTTAATTCCGATTGCATTTCGGGAATTCTTACCGTAGGTTATTTGGGATCCATTGACAAAGCTCCGTATATTCTTCAGAGATCTTTGTTCTACTAAGTTGCTCGTCGATCATCTAGAAAAGTAAGAGAAGGACATTGCGGTAACACTACGTAAGCTCGAGAAGGTGTTTCCTCCTGGATTCTTCGACTCTATGGAGCATTTGCTAATTCATCTTTCCTATGAGGCACGTGTTGGTGGTCCTGTCGGTTATCGGTGGATGTACCCCTTCGAGCGGTATCTGAATCACCTAAAGAGAAAGGTAAAAAATAAGGCACGGGTTGAGGTCTTTATTTGTGAAGCTTATCTTCTCGAGGAGATTAGAAACTTTTGCTCGACGTATTTCAAACCTTATGTTGCTACTAATAGAACGAAAGCTCCGAGAAACGATGACGGATATCAGGAATCTAATGATGCAATACTCAAAGTATTCAATGCGTCCGAAAAGCCTTCAAAAAAAATGAAGAAGAAATATTTGAATGACGATGAGCTAAGGGCTGCTCAGTTGTATATATTACTCAATTACGATGAGGATGAAGTGGAGAAGCTAGAGGGGTAAGTAATTAATACACCCACGTATGCATTATCTCAATGTAATAGTATAAGCTACTATTATGCTACTAATCAGCAGTTGCTTCATTATTTTTTAGCACATATAATGATGAGTTGAGGTCGGTTAGACCCTACATAACAAACGAAGAAGTAGAACAAGAAATGAGATACCATTTTACTTCTTGGTTGAGCGCATATGTAAGGTGCTTGGTAATTACTTTTTATTTCTGCACTTGCAAAACAAATAACTTACTATCGCTACTTTGGTATTTAGGTCGATCGTCTAATAACACCCGAGACTGAATATATTAGAACTCTAGCCAAGGGACCAATTACTGTCGTTAAAATATGGCCAAGTTTCTGTGTGAATGGATTTAGGTTCAAGTCAACAAATACTCCTATCAGAGGCAGCTTTTTGGATCATGATTCCACGAAAAATAGTTATTTGTGTATCAAATCTTCGAACTACAAAGACGTCGATCCAGGCAATAATTTTTTTGGCATCTTACGAGAGATTGTGGAGTTAACATATAATTATGGCACAGAACCTGTTAATATCGTGCTATTCAAGTATGAATGGTTCGATCCGATTCAAGATCAAGTTTGGAAAATTAATAAGCATGGCCTTGTGGATATAAACTACAAGCGTAGATATCAAGGCTACGAACCATTTGTCCTATCAAGTCAGGCTCAGCTCGTGTACTTAACAACTTATCCTAGACGGGGGACAGCGAGGTCGGATTGGTGGACAATATGCAAGACTAAAGCTAAAAATATCTTTGACATTGACGAAATAGCTTATCAGGAGGACGAGCTACCTCTTGTAACAAATATTATAGATGTGGACTCAACGGAAGTTACTCATTACACAAGTAATAATGTAGAAGATGTAGAATTATCCGAAGAGGAAGATGAAGATGAAGTAGATGAAAGTGAAGACGAGGAGGAGGAAGAGGAAGAGGAGGACGAGGAAGGCGAACAAGATAAATTTTCTGAAGATGTTTGAAAATAAAATATTTTGCCTGTAGAATGTAACCATATGTTGACTGTAGAATGTACTATTTTGACGAATATATGTATTATATTTTGACTGTAGAATGTACTATCTATTTAGACTTGTGACACAACTGGTTATTTACTGTACAATTCTATGAATGCTGTGAGATATGCATAATTTTTTGACTGTAGAATGTACTATATATTTGTGTATTTCTTTATTCATCATATGTTGTTATCAGGTATGACAGGACGACGTGGAGGGTTCGGCAGGTCCCGAGGTAGACATAGTTCTCCTCCAGTACTTCCTACTGTTGGTTTCAGATCGTCATCACCCAGTACTCCAGTATATCGATCAGTCATATCTCCGACTGCGACGATGTTACATGGCATCACTCCTGGGACGAGTAGTTCCAGGCGTGATAGTACTCCCTCGTCCAGCGTTCCTCCTACTGACGGAACCATGGAGGCAGATGAGCATGTAGAGGAGGTCGTGCCGACGTTGTCCCAGCATCAGCAAGATCCTCTATGCGCACCTCCGGAGGAGACGAGGACAGAGATTTGGGCCGATGGTACAAAGTAAGTCAATTAGATGGTTTAACATCATATATATCGTATATTTCTTTGTTCATCATATATTGACTTTTTCGATCTAAATAATTATCTTTGTATAGATATCGTCCATCGTCGGTTCAGAGATGCCTGGGCCTATTTCTGAGGAACAACTATGGTAGCCCTTGGATCAACTACACTGAAGCTCCGGAGGAGAGGAAGGCGTTCTGGTTTGCGCACTTTAAGGTAAAAGTATATTATATAAATCCTCTAATTTATGCATATTATATAACTTATCCGTGATGCTCACTTACTAAATTATTTATTGTAGCAAACGTATTTCTATCCTCCGTACCGGGCCGAGTTAATCGAGCGGATATTTTCTGCCGTTGCCGCCAAGCTTATCCGTGATTCTCTGGATGACCAGAAGGCTCATGATCGTGTTGGAAAACTGATCCAAGATTGGATCACGCCTAAGCAGTGGACTGGGATGAGGGCTAGATTCGATGATCCAAGCTACAAAAAAAGGTCTGAGAAGGCCAAGGCGGCTAGGCGGAATAATGCAAAGTGGTGTGGTGGCTCGATTTCGATGACGGAATATTTTCGTCGTTTGGTATATTTTTTATTTAAGATATATTATTTTAATATAAGTACGATAAAATGGTAGTAGGAAAAAATGTTTAATTTTAGTACTAAATAATATATTTTTAACAGGTATAGAGGGGTAAGGATGCAAACATGGTGACCGTCTTCTTGGCCAACTATCGCAAGGACGGAAATCTCATTGATGAGAGGGCCTTGCAGACCTATGTAAGTATTACTTTACTTTGTGTTAATTTTAATATAACTTAGGCAATTATCGAGTATCCAAACTTTTCTAGGCTAAGTATCTTAGGCTGCGTGAGCGGGCGACTGCTAGTGCACCTATAGCAGGAGAGGCTGGTACTTTCTCGCAGCCCGCTCTAGCTCCGTCGGCGGATGACCTGGTGACCGCCGCTGGTGGTATCCAGAGGGGTACGTACTACTGTACGGGATCCTATGGCACCCTGGTTGCGACGCAATCATCTAGGGCCTCCCTGACAAGTGCCCATTTTCTACAGCCCTCGCAGTCATCGGCCATAGTCCAGGAGGCCGTTGACCGTCAGATTGCGTCTCTCCGTGATGAGTTGCTGCGAAGAATGGAGGAGGAGCCCCAGTCCCAGCCGTAGGCGGACGATCCGACGCTCATCGCACGATTCGATATGCTCGACCGCAGCATCACGGATCTCCGGGATTTGACAAATAATCTTAGAACCTCGACAGAGCGCAGCGTGACGGAGCTGCAGGCATCACAGCTATCCATGGGTGAGAGGCTGAAGACGATGCAGGATTCAATGGTTCATAGCAGTACGAGGCTGTTATCTACCATGGATTCTTACAACTAGCAACTCGCAGAGTTGGAGCGGATACGTCCTCCTGGTGCGCCTACATCGATACAGACTCCACTGACGTTACTGCCTTCTCCATCGACATCGGTGTCGATTTCACGGGAGCAGTATGATCTGTTCTTATCTTTCATGCACGCCGGTGGTCATTCTCCTGTAGATCCGCAGTAGTATAGATATTTGCTTGGATATTTGCTGAATATTTGTATTCTTTGTATTCTTTACGACGATATTTGTTGTATTCTTTACGACGATATTTGCTGAATATTTTATTTTCTTCAAATTTTATTATATTATTCATATTAAAAATTATGTTAATTTATCGGTGTTGAGTGTTCAACCCAAAGGGGTCGGCGAACCCAGAAAATTCAACGGAGGGTTGCTCCGGGTCTATTTGTACAGATTATGAATTAATAAACTGCAGGAATAATAGTTTAAAAATAATTCAGTATTCATTTTTTTTATTTTTTTACTGTACAATTAGCGATATTTTTAGCGACGTTTAGCGACGTCGCTTGACGTCGCTAATTACGTCACTAAGTTGTGACGTTACTACACGTCGCTAAATACGTCGCTAAAACCGTCGATGTACGTCACAACTTGCTGACATGGCATTATTGCCAGGTCATTAAAGATGTCACTGTAACATCGCTATATAAGTCGCTAATTAGCGACGTTAAGCGACATATGAGCACGTCGCTAATTAGCAATGTTGCGTCGCTAAATGTCGCTAATCTAGCGACACATTTACGTCGCTAAGAAACGTCAGTATAGCGACGTTTAGCGACATTTTTTCCTTTCAGCAACTAGCTGAAAGGCGACTTATGTAAAATATCACTAATTACGTCGCTAAAAGTAATTAGCGACATTTATTGGTCATTTAATGACGTTTCTTTACGTCGCTAATTTAACTTTTTCTGGTAGTGTTGGTTATCATGTTCTGTTCTTTCTTTGTCCTTTTTTTTATCCATTGATTCGATTGATTCCTTAGTACCTTATAGTTGCTTGTGTTATTTAATTAGTATAGTTAGTAGTATACCCCTGACAGAGACTGCAATATCATGACGGACAGGGACCATGACCATGTATGTGATAATAATTAGTGATTTCTTTAATTTGCATGCTTGTATGATTTATATTGGATTGGAGGTTTGACCTAGAGGGGGTACGACCATCTTTAAATTTTGAGGACGAAATTTTTCTAAGGGGGGTTGGATTGTAACACCTAATTCCGGAAGATGGGTATTTTTGTCTTTTTACATATAATGATATTGTGTTAATGATAATTTGTGTTAATTATTTCATATTAAATTTTGCTAATTATATCGTATTGGTTGTGAGCTAGTTAATTAAAGTAGACTCTATGATTATTGGGTTAGCCTATTGGATTGGACTAAGTGCAAGTGGACCCAACTAGACTTGATTTGACCCATTGGTTCAATTAATTAGAGTAGTCATGATTAGACTAGTTAAATAATTATTTTCTTAGTTAAATGAATAGAATATTCCTACTAGTTGTAGAGATGCCTTCTTTAATAAAATAAATTCTATTCATGACATTGAGAGGGACTTTTAAGTCTTATTATCTATTTCTAAACCTAACCCTAACACTATTTGGAGGCTATATAAGCCTCTTTATTTAATAATAGCCTCTATTTCATTTCCTAATTAGTTCATCTTCACTTTTCTCCAAATTCACATCAAAACCAATTCTTTTCCATATCAATCCACTCTTATTCTTTATTCCAAATATAATCCTAAGGAGCTTGGAAGAGCAAGAAGGAGCTTTGGTGGGGAACTAGCTAGAAGGAGGTATCCATCTATTTTATTATGTCCTTTTGGTGTGATATATTGGAAATCCATCTCCCAATAGGTAAATTTCTAATTCTCTAGCAATTTTATGGTTAATATGATGCATTAAACCTATAGAGACCTTTTCTTGGCTAAGGACTACCTATAGGAGTAAGAATTAGGTTAATATGATGCCTATTATTAAAGTTATATTGACTTTTATGGCCAAATTAGAGGAAATTTGAGTATGGGCCATTAGGTGTTTGATGGAATATCTTTTTTGTAATTTTAGAGTGTGATGCATGATTTACAAGGGTGTACGTGTCCACAGTCGGATACGAGAAGTCTGTATCATGATATTCCATGATACGGGTGTGAGATTTGGGTATTTTTAGATATTGGTATCCTAATGTGTCATTCTCTAATGCTTGCATTATAATTAGCTATTTAGATATTATATTTTATAATGTATATTATATTATATATATTCTAGATATGGGGAAGTTTAGTATCATCATGGTATGATTTGTAGGGTGTATCATAGGTATTTGTTGAGTATCATATTGTGATACTCATGGTACACACTAGGTGGTATTGTATTGTGTCATGGGGTTTGGGTACCTATACTCAATTGGTGGTTGGTTAGTATTAGTGTTAGTATATTGGTATTGTGTGTGTGAGAGAGGGAGTCTGGTTAGTGCTTTTGTTGGAGAGTGTATATATTATGTGGTGTATAATTGGTATCGTGAGTTGTGTTCAATGTGAAGTAGGGGAAATTGGTGTTCCTAGTGTTCAAAAATTATTGCTGTGATGCTCACAATGATGGACATGCAGGTAGTGCACTGGTGCACATCAATGTGGTTAGACAGGGGTTCACAGTGAGCACTTAAGGGTATCATGTTGAGTTGCTGGTACTAGTGATTAGTGGCAATGGGGGATTTGTGCAGGAGCAAGGGGAGAACCTGGGTTCAGTTAGGTAAGGTGGTACTTTGGAGCTGTGTTGCTGTGTGATTATGGGAAGGAGAGTATATCAGTTATAGATATTAGGTGCACTTGTGTGTGTCCCTTAGATGTACATAGCCCATAACCAGGTAACACTGAGGCTCATGACCCCGTAGTTTACTCTAAACTACGGTAGCCAAATGTATGTCCCATACGCCTACTAATTATCTTTTCCGTCCAATGCCATTGTACAAGTAGCAAATACGACGTGGACATCTCGTACTATAATGGAAGTCACTAAAGAACTATACAACTATAGTAAATATCGTCATACGTGCTACTCGCCCGGATGATCAGTCATATGTGTAAGCTCGTGCCCTTACATGAACTCACTCTGTGACATAAAATAGTATGTGATAAGGCCTAGGATTCATAATGATAACTCCACAATAATAGGTGTGTCCACTAAATACTAGGTCAAACATAAGTTCTAACGTCAACACCTTCGTTGACTACACCCGAGTCATTCTCAGATGCGCACAGTTATATAATAATTAAAGAAATAAACATGCGATCTATAATAACTAAATTTAAATAGTACAAAAAGGCAAGGTATACTTTCCTGGAACTCCGGTGTAAACAAGTAAAGCTCCGGAACCTGCAGCCAAGGTAGAACTGTCCTGGGTACCGATGAATATATAACAATAATATATAATCACTAAATTATGCTACACTAAGCGTGCACAAGTATACAATATACACAATATCAGGAGTCTCATGCATTCTAACTAATTGGGTTGGCTAAAGTTAACTAGTCAAAGATCAATAAAGTATGTGTATACTAAGTCTACTAGTCACCTAACATTTATAAGTCATCTAAATGTACACCTTCTCAAATATTATAATCAAAGTCATAACTAGGGTTTGTGTAGGTGCTAAGTTGCTCCTCAAACACATGAAACAAGTGTTGACCTAACTTAAGTATCTCAAAGTGTGTTCTAGGGTCATTATCAAGTTCAAGGGTAATTGGAACTCACTAACACTATGCACATTCTATATTATCCATGTAACCCTAAACACATGCATATCATAAATAGGTTATGGTTTCCTTATTTACACATGTGAACTATTTAATTATAGCAACAAGAATTAAATCTAACTAGTGATAATACTCTCTATCACATGGTATAAGTCACACCTTAACACATGGCACTTTATATATAACAACCTTGAACATAACCTTAGATAATATCCACAACTAATGGTCTCACACTAACAACTAATTCATGCATCCAATACAACACTAAATTATATATTCTAAAATAAATATAAAATAGAGTTATTTAGAGGGTAAAATAAGTTATTAAATAGGTTGTGGACATGGAAATTTGTCCAAACATTGATACATACATATATATATATATATATATATATATATATATATATATATATATATATATATATATCCATTCAATACTCAAAAAGTAGATGAAGAACAAATAGAGATAGTTCACAAATAAATAAGAAGAAGAGGATGATGACGAACAAGTAGATGGGGATTGAGAGGAGGAGATGAAGATTACCTAGAACAACTTGTAAATGGGAGAACTTGGATTGAGAAGTTGCACTCGGGTAGGGACTGCTCCCCTCGAGTTCAATGTGCACTCGAGTGCAAGGGGCTCGGGTGGAGGTTGTGGTCGGTTGAGGGAGCTCAGGTGGGCTTGTAGGGGCTGCTCGATAGGATAAAGGGGAAGAAGAACAAATTCGACAGCAGCATCAAAGTGAGGCAGCAACAGCATCATATAAATTAGCAGCGATAGTAATAGAAGGAGGAGGTGGCAGTGGTGGTTAATGGTGGTGGTTAACGGCGGTGATGGTGGTGGTGATGGCTGTCATGGAGATGATGGTGGTGGTGACTATGGTCGTAAGGAAGAGGTGTGATGGTGATGTTGGTGGTAGTCATGGTGATGAGGGTGAAGGTGGTGGCTGTCATTGGTGGTGGTCATGGAGATGATGGAGGTGGTAGTCGGGGTTGAAGATGATGGTGAAGGAGGTGGTGTTGGTCGTGAGGGTGGTGGTGATGTTGGTGAAGGTTCGATTAGAAGAGGGCAGTGGAAGGAGATAAAGTAGAAGGGAAGGGGAAGAAAAAGTAGAGTGGAGATGAGGATGAAGAAGAATGATAAGTGAAGAGGGAAAAGAGGTGTATTTAATAAAGGGAGGGAGTATTAGGATTAGGGCCAGTTGCCCCTCTCTTATTCCTATATATGTGTGATGTTAAAATAAGAGAATGAGTGGTGAGGATGGCTTGAATTTGAATAGGGTGTTGGGATTGAGTATATGTGTAAATTTGTGTATAGTACAAAGTAAAAAGGGAGAGGAAAGGGTATGTAATTGGTCATGCTCCCAATAATGGGTCTTCTTCATTTGGTTTGCTTCAATAAAAGATGGACACCTAGCTACCATTTCACATTTGGGTCCTTTGGAGTTTGTGTGTTATCAAAATAGGGAAAAAGAATTGAATGAGTGTGAAATCCATGTTTGGTGTGTTGTAGAGGAGAAAATTGGTGTGTGGTAATTTGTATGAGCCATGAGGGTGTAAGTGTAGGTTTGGGTTGGTGTTTGGTCTAGTTTTGGGTTAGGTTGAGTCGGTTGCTCCAAATTAAATATAAATCGTGTCCTAGGTGTTTTTTAATAAATTAGAAGTGCATGGAATCTCAATTGGGGGTGATACAAGTGTTATGGACATAGTAGACTTGAAATAGATTATCGTCATATATTAGGTTGCATAAAATGAGTCAAGATTGTGTCTCCAATTTCGATTGGAACGGACATAGGTACAAAGTGTATATTTAAAATTAGATATTGATTATCGATTGTTGCGCGATTAAAATAAACCACAAGGGACGTTATTTATGAGTGAGACAAGGGTCGAAATGGAAGACTGACATGTCTAGGTCAAGGGTGTAAAAACATTTTGACGGCAAAAGCTAGAGTAGCGATCCAAATATTGAAGCAACGACAAGGTGCACTAAGTAAATTAAATTAAATAAGGCAAATAAATAACTCTATTAACTAATTTAAAATAACCCTAAATGAATCATAATCCTAGATTTGGGTCAGGGGGTTTACAAATGCAGTAATAGAGATTGGTATATCTTGGATTGTGTGTATATGTATCACACCCGATTCTAGATTTGTTATTTCTTGAAAATCCAGAATTTAATTTTTTCTAATAATATTTTCCTGCTGTATTTTTATATTTGTCTCATGTCATTTATTATTATTTTATTTTTGTTATTGAGAAAGAGAGACTACCTGAGACTAATAGAATACTCGTTGGCATTGCCATAGACCCGATTTAGGACTCGCATGTAGAATGGACAATTGGTTCAGTTCATTTTGGGTAAACCCATGACTAAACCCTCTTTTCTCCTCTCTTAGTATATATATGGCTTTTTCTCTCTCTCCCTTCTCTTTTTTCTCTATTTTTCTCCTTACTCCTCCCCCTCAAGCTCCCCCAAAACCCTAACCCTAAGGGAAAGATTGCTGTGACTTGGACCGTGAGAGGTAGAGGCTAGGAACCACCCAAGGCAAGTAGATCTTGCTCAATGGTGAAATCATAGATTTATATATATATATATATATATATATATATATATATATATATATATATATATATTATTGTTTAAAAAATGTATTTGATGAAAAATATTCTCCTTGAATTGCTGATCATGTTTAGTTATTGGTGTTTTGGATTTTGATGTATAGATTTTTGTAGATCTGAGTTTCAAGTTTAGGGTTTTTATGTATTCTATGAGTTTTTCGTGGTTTTGATCTACCAAAACTTAGTATTTTCAAAAACTAGTTCCTTATGTTAAAGCATTTCATTTTGAATATGTATTCTTTTGTTTCACTTGATTTGGATTTAAAATGGAGTTTTTATTTAGAAAATATTTTTTTGTTTTTTGGAGTTTCGGCCATGGCTGAACTTGCTGTTGGAGTAGACGAAGTCTTCATGCGGCCAAAGAGCCATGCGGCCGAGAGTGCCATGCGGCCTGAACTCTTGCCGCATTATGACAACATACATCCATCTTGTTGGACGCATGACTGCCTATTCATCTGTACTCATTGAACGAATAAAAATTTGCTAAGTCAAAAAGTAAGTCTATGCGGCCAGAGATTCCATACGGTCAGTGAGTGCATGCGGCCAGAGAGTCCATGCGGTCAGTGAGTGCATGCGGCCAGAGAGTGCATGCGGCAAGTGGGCATATGCGATCATGAATTCTTGTGTGCATTTGTGTTCCCTGTTGAGTAGAAATTCATTAATGATTTATTGTTATATGCTTTTTTATGTCAATACACGTTTATGATACCATACAAGTTTTACATATGAGTTTACAAGACAAGTTTATATACAAGTTCACAATCAGCACGACATCGTAGAAATGGTTGTGTATAAAAATCTATTGCATTTGGCATCGGGCAATGAAGTGTGAGAATTGTCCAATATATCGCATGTCGCGAATACAATAACTCATAAAAAGCTCGTACTCACAATTTGTCATCTTAGGGAGTTCTCAAGTGTCCACGACACGAGAATTGAATTAATTTAGTAATGATTAAACAAGATAAGATTTACCTAGAGTATTTTGGGAGGAAAGAATATTGCTCTACCGGCTACCCCGATCCCCAAGGGCCCCATACGGCATGGACAACCCTGCTAGGCAAGGGCTCCATTACTGACCAAGTTTATGCATGCTATGACACTTATAAGATAAGTTTATATACAAGTTATGTTGGTAAAGCAAGTTTATGATTTCAAATTCAAGTTATGCTTTCGAGTTAAATTTTTGTATGTGACTAGTAACGAGTTATGTTATTTTATGGTTGACTGTGCATTTAAATTTACTAGACAAGCGTACCCTTGGCCATCAGGGTTAACTGCAGTGTTGGTGGTAGAAATATTTTTAATAATATATTTCTAGTAATTAGGACTTGTGATAACCGTAGTTAGATAATTATAGTAAGCCGTAGGCATATTTGACCGTGAAATGGATGTTTGTTATTCGTATAGCTTGCTCTACTAGTTTCATTTTCTTTTGGCGCGTGGTTAGGGTGTTAAGTTCTTTTCGGGTGAAGGTCTGCAACCCCTATCCTTGTTTGGTTTAAGTGTTGTAGTCTTGATCCAGAGTAGTTCCTATGCTCTCTTGCCGCTCGTCGCCTTACTCTCATTTCTGCACTTATTATCAGTTCTTTAGTATTGTATTGAGACAAGTACCTTGGTATCGTACAAGTCTCGGTCGACATTTATTTCTTATATCTCTTTTGCTTATGTTGTGATGTGTTGGTATTTTACCTCGTGCTCCTTTGTGGTACTTGTTGCTTGGGGTTCTGACCCCACTGGCTTTGTATGGCCAGGTTACCCCAAAGAGAACCAAGATCCTCCGCGCTTCTAACAAGATGGATCACACTCATAGAACTGTGGTCGAAGCTCGCGAGTGGGTTTCTTTTCTTTTACCTCTCGTCTTGATTACTTTATTTTGTGATATTCAACAAAGGGCAGAGTTAGCTCCTTATATTTTTGAGACTTCGGTCAACATGATGTATATATTAGACAATGGCTGGTATATTTAAATTATGTATATTTAAACTCTGCTAGTGTAGCATTTTGTATCCACTAGCTTCATGATCATATGTGACCTATAATTTGGGACACATTTTTTACTTTCATGTATGATATACTCTTGTACTTGTATTGTTGGATTGCGATTATAGGATTTTTCAGCCTTAGGACTGACGTCATAGCATGCTAGAGTTTACCCATTTGTCTTCTTGACAACCTTAACATATTGCGAATTACTTAGGTATTTTGTAAGGTGCGGTTGGCCATATCAGTCCCCGTATTTATCCAGTATTTTAGGAGCGGGATGTGACAAGGTTTTATTGGTGCCCATGTAGGTCAGATTTTTAGAATTATAGGAGGACTCATCTTGTTAGAATCTCAATCCTCTACTTATCTTCGATTGAACACCACTTGTAACCTGTACTTCTCACTCTCCTTGAACTTCAAGCTTGCTTGATATAATTATTCCATTCTAGTCCCTTATTGATATTCGTATGTCCTTATCCTTCAGGGATACTCTACCTGCTCTTTCTTTTGAGGGTTCTGTTGCATCAATAACTCCAGCAGATCCAGTAGGCTAGGACCAGATTTTGATATTTAACCAAGGGTAAGCGTCAGTAGATTTTTAGCAGCCTACTCTGTCATTCATACCAGCCCAGCCAGCCCAGACAATACCACCAGTTCTTCTAGTACAACCAGGCCAGGCAGGCTCTCAGGCTATGTTAGAAATAATCCAAGCTATGATGACGGTACAACAACAACAATAGCAACAACAGCTCCAACTTCAGCAACAAGTGGTCCAACTCTGCCAGCAGTTTCAGCAGGGACAAGACCAGACCAACACTACTCTTTGCCAGGGAGTTAGAGTAGCACTCGAGAATAGTAGGCATTATACTCATAAATCGGCGACCAATGATAGTCGCATATGCCCTACCAAGTTCCTTGGCACAAAAAATGCAGTTTCAGCAGATTCTTGGCTCCAGGACTTTGAGGCCATCCTGGATGCAACCAAGACCCCAGATGATGAGAAGGTAGCAGTAGTAAAGATGCAATTATCAGATCTTTTCCGAGATTGGTGAATAGCACAAGAAATGGTGCTTTCGAAGCCCATTGATTGGAAGACGTTCAAGGAGCACTTCCAGGAAAAGTATTTCCACACCACCGCCAAGTTCCAGCTCCAGCAGCAGTTCATCAACCTCTGCCAGAACACAAGATCTGTCGACCAGTATGTGGTCGAGTTTTATAGACTTAACCGATTTGCTCCCTATATGGTAGCTTCCGAGGAAGATTGAGCCAAGAGATTTGAGCAAGGGTTACATCTAGAGCTCCATCAATTTACGGTGGACCATAATTATACCACTTACGATGCAGTACTCAGGGCAGATAGGTCACAAGAACTTGTCGGCCAGAGATTAGTAGCAAGGACCGGAGGCTCGAAGAGGTCCTACTTATCCCTGAGAAGCGCCAGTATTTAGTTATCACCTCCAGCACTAGCAGTAAGAACACCTTGCCCGCCAGCACCTCCAACCTCTACAGTAACCTCAGTGCAATCTACCAGACAGTCTATATCAGCATGATGTAGCCACTACGATAAGCTAGGGCACACCAAAGAAAAGTATAGGAGGGCCAATGGCTAGTGTCTTAGATGTGGGGCATCCGACCACATGATTGGTTCATGTCCAATGCTGTACCCAGAGACTTCTTTAGTATAACAATTATCAGCCCAGCCTCGGGCAGCGATTGAAGGCCTGCAAGGATCAGTGTTAGCAGTTTGACCCCTAGTCCAGCATCCTCTCCCGACGCAGACTCAGTAGTTCTAGCAGGGAGTATGCGCAAGTCCAGCAAGCCCAACCAGCAAGACAGAACTAGCAGCAAGTCAGAACCACGGCCCCAGGACGATGGCCTGACGAAACATTTGGCGACCTAGAGTAGTTGTTAGCCAAAGGTGCTATAATTGTGGTAAGATTTCAGAGCTCTCTTTATCTTATCTCATTCTTGGGTTCTTGTCGAACGACTTTGTATCCCGACACGTTTGAGATACGATAGTCTTTTCAATCCCTTCGATAAGCAAAAAGGTGAGTTCATCGCTCCGCTCTTCGGCCTTCGTGACTCGTGGTACATGGTGTTATTATCTATTCCTAACCCTAACCATATTATGAGGCTATATAAACCTCTTTATTCATTAATAGCCTCCATGTTATTTCCTAATTAGTTTATCTTCACTTTTCCCCAAATTGACATCAATCCTAATTCCTTTCCATATCAATCTACCCTTATTCTTCATTCCAAATACAATCCTAAGGACCTTGGAAGAGCAAGGAGGAGCTTTGGTAGAGAACTAGTTAGAAGGAGGTGTCCATCCATTTTATTGTGTCCTTGTGGTATGATACATTAAGAATCCATCTTCCAATAGGTAAATTTTTAATTCCCTAGCAATTTTATGGTTAATATGATGTATTAGACCTATAGAGACCTTCCTTGGGCTAAGGACTACTCATAGGAAGAAGAATTAGGTTCATATGATGCTTATTATAAAAGTTACATTGACTTTTATGGCCAAATTAGGGAAATCCGAGTTTGAGCCATTAGGTGTTTGATAGAATATCTCTTTAGTAATTTTAGAGTGTGATGCATGATTTGCAAGAGTGTACAGGTCCACAATTAGATACAGAGAGTCTGTATCATAATACTCCCTGATACGAGGGTAAGATTTGGGTTTTTTAGATATTTGGTATCCTAAAGTGTTATTCTCTAATGCTTGCATTATAATTATCTATTTAGATATTATATTTCATAATTCATATTATATTATATGTATTCTAGAGATGGGGGAGTTTGGTATTATGATAGTATGATTTGGAGGATGTATTATAGGTGTTTGTTGAGTATCATAGTGTGATACTCATGGTGCACACTAGGTGTTGTTGTATTGTGTCATGGGGATTTGGGTACCTATACTCAATTAGTGGTTGGTTAGTATTAGTGTTAGTGTATTGGTATTGTGTGTGTATGTGTGTGTGTGTGTGTGTGTGAGGGAGTGCGGTTAGTGCTTGCGTTGGAGAGTATATATATTGTATGGTGTATAATTGGTATCGTGAGTTGTGTTCACTGTGAAGTGGAGAAAATTTGGTGTGCCTAGTATTCAGAAATTATGACTGTGATGCTCACAGTGATGGACATGTAGGTAGTGCACTGGTGCACATCAGTATGGTTAGACAGGGGTTCACAGTGAGAACTTGAGGGTATCATGTTGACTTGCTGGTACTAGTGAATAGTGGCAATAGGGGACTTGTGCAGGAGCAAGGGCGAACCTGGGTTCAGTCAGGTAAGGTGGAACTTTGGAGCTATATTACAGTGTGATTGTGGATAGGAGAGTATGTCAGGTATAGATATTAGGTGCACTTGTGTGTGTCCCTTAGATGCAAGTACTAGAGATTGGTGTATCATGGATCATGTGTATATGTAAAGTACATAAATTTGGGCTGCTCGATGGGGGGTAGCAGTGGATGAACTGGGTTCTCGTGTCAATATTCTATGGTGCATGCCTATGTAAATATCTGAGAATTCAGACCTTGGTAGTAGGCTGGGAAGGAGTTGAGGTTCAGTGTGTGCAGATTAGTATACATGTGAGCAATATGGTGTATGTATCAGATTTAGTGAGTGTACCTAGAAAACTGTGAAAGTGTTTTGTCTGTGCATAAGGGGGCTTGCAAGCAACTACACGCAAGCACAATAATGGTGGGACTTATGTGTGTGAGGGTGATGTGCAGTAAAGGGTGCATAGATGGGGGTTTGTTCTGAGCAATCTAGTAAAGAGGGAAGATAACTGCAGTAACAACAACAATTAGAGTTGAGGGATGTTGCCAGGATGTGGATATTGGTCATAGGTATATATTTGGGGGATACTCTAACCTATAGTTAAGTGTATGTTTATGTTTAAGGAGTGTTTGTGTACATGAGTATATTAATGTAGGCATCTAGAATTAGTGTTAAGAAGTGGTATACACAGACAGGTATGAGAAGATGCTTGTGTGTATTGGGTCTGTATGTGGGAGAGGTTTCTGTGTGTGTGTGCCATGAGGAGTGACAGTAGTATAGTAGAGTAGGTGAGTAATTGTATAAGTGTAGTTGAGTATTTGAGTAATGTAGTTCACTAGTGTGCCATGTGAGGGTATTGAGTGTATTAGAGTATCATGAGTTGGTATTAGGGGGATGAGTGAATATAGAGATGCAAATGTGAATAGGAATGTGGTTGTGATACACAGTCATAGGTTTAGTTTGTGTTTAAGTGTGAGAGTGGGGTTGGTAATCACTAAGGTAAGTGTCAAGGTTTAGATAAGATACTAATATATGGGTAGAATAATACCCATATAAATTGAGATACCAATGTAATATGTGAGGGCTAAGGTAAGAATATTGGTTAAGATATTAGTTAAGAAATTAGATACTAGATAAGGTAAGATATTAGTTATATGTTAAAATATAAGATACTAGTTAAGGTAATTGTATATAGTATGGGTATCCTATGATACTAGGGTATTAATAAGGTATTATAAGATACTAATTATATATATGATATCAAGTGCCTAATGACTAGTATAGTTATATATCTAAGGTATTGACCTAGAAACCTAGGTATAGCCTAGTATCACCTAGTATGGGCTAATTTAGTCTTGTAATCAACCTAGAAGCTAGGTATGGACCTAAAATCAAAGTAAATACCTAGTTTGACCTGGTCTTAACCTAGAAAAGCATATTTTAGCTTATTTTAGTTTGTTATTACTATAATACACCAAATGACATAGAATTTTATATATAGGTCAGTGTGACACCAGTTCGAACATCGATTTGCATTATCTGCTCTAGACCACAGGCGAGTACATTCTCTGATAGTTTTTATTATTTGATAATTACTATAATACAAGTATTTAGAAATGTTTTACTTGATTTCTGACACGATGGTACACGGGCTAGTGCATATATGGATTTTCAGTCATGAGATATTATTTCTTGTTTCATTGTTCCTCATATTCTCGTATGGTTATTCGACAATATTTAACAAACAATTCCTTGAATACCTTGTATTGTAACGTGTCATGGTAGGATCTATTATACTAGTCGGAGAAAAGAAAATACTAGCTTGATATGTGGTCAAACCCTAGTCAATATTCAATGTTTAAGTTAGACAATGTAGACAATGTTCAACCTAAGCCGATCACCTATCTAAATAGTATTTCAAACACTTAGTGTAGTTACAGTTCTTCTATATATTTTATTTTATTATCTTATTTCATTTCATTATGATCAGATTATGCCATATTACTCTAGATTATTTATTTTTCTTTTCAATCATACTATGATATCTGTTCATTACTTTTTTGTCTTGTATTACATTCTCTATTACTGTTTATAGTCATTATCAATTAACTCAGAACTGTTCTTGGGTTGTACTTTGTTCCAATTCTGACTAGATATATTTTTCAGATGATTACTTGGAGGATTTGTGTCTGACGTATTACGGACCGCAGGAAGTAGCAGATGCAACTTTTGATCCCTTTAGTTCAGGAGTGATTACCGGGAGGCCTAGTCGGTATCACTATTTATTCTAGTTATCCCTTCTTAGCACTATAGTACTGGATTTATTTCCAGCATATTAGACATTTGAGATGTATTATTTTTACTCCTAGACTTATAGATTATTGATAGACTTATTTGGATTGTTATTAATGTTAAGGATTAGTAGTATTGTGGCTTGTGACTTTATTGTTTTATCATATCATACCATTTATCTTCCTTATAGATTCTCTTATGATTGAGTATAGATATTGACTTTATAATATCATTTTTTTCTCCTTTTGGAGTTGAGATATCATTGACAGATTGTATATTTTATTGTGTGAGATGGATAGATAGTATTGTTGACTTCTACCGTCGATACTGCGGTGAAGACTGGACGTACCCACTTACTCGTGTCCAATCATTCGGGTGGGGGGTCGTAACATTTTTATGGCCGAACTTGCTTATTTGGAGAAGATGAAGTTCATGTGTGAGGAGGCCATGCGGCAGAAATACTATACGGCACGAAGCTCCTTGGCGCATCCCTTATAGCATGTGTGTATCTTGTTATGCACATGACTTTCCTTGGCGCATGACTTTCCTTGGCATATCATTCATGGCGCATGAATTTCCTTGGCACATCATTCTTGGCACATGACTTTCCTTGGCGCATGACTTTCCTTGGCACATTATTCTTAGCACATGACTTTCCTTGGTGCATGACCTTCCTTGGCACATCATTCTTGGCACATGACTTTCCTTGGCACATGACCTTTCTTGGCACATTATTCTTAGCACATGAAGTTCCTTGGTGCATGACCTTCTTTGGCACATGACGTTCCTTGACGCAAGACTTTCCTTGGCACATCATCCTTGGCACATGACTTTCCTTGGCACATCATTCTTGGCACATGACTTTCCTTGGCGCATGACCTTCCTTGGCACATTATTCTTGGCACATGACTTTCCTTGGCACATGACTTTCCTTGGCGCATGACCTTCCTTGGCACATCATTCTTGGCACATGACTTTCTTTGGCACATCATTTTGGCCTATGCGTCGTATATCTGATGCACCGGTAACACTTGTTAGTAGGAATTTACTTTTATGGTATTTTCTTATTATTTGCTGGCTTGTCCTTTGTTTGTCCTATTTTGTGGAAATCCTATAAATGCAAGTTTTCCTTAAAAAGGCTTTTAACCTGACTAAGGCATTTACCTGAACATGGAATTCCTGAACATGGATTGTAGTTACATTGTTAATCATAAACTCCTGAATTTTAATACCTGACATGTACTGATATTCCTGATAGTGGCTCGACGAAGCGCAGTCCTGGCCTGCTAGAATTTCCTAAACTGGATTACTTAAAGGGTTAAGATAAATTCCCATGGTTGATTGTTTGTACTTGTCCTGATTGTTCTTATTAAGCTATTATCATATCTTGCATCATATCTAAGGCAGATTCCTGAGCACACAGTCGATAATTTTTGATAATTTGTCCAGGCTAACAACTAGAATAATAATATAGAAAGCATCTAGAGAGATTTTTTTGGCTACATGCAATCTCGGTATCTCAGTGACACCTGATGAATTTGGAGCTCTCCGTCGTAAGGGACACACTTCCAGCACACCGACGAGTATTGCACTACCAGAAAAATAATTATGCCTGGTTAATTTATACTATATATCCTTTCGTCTGGATAACCTGGATAGCCTGCAGGGTATGTGGCTATAAGGAATCTCAACTACATGTGCTAGAAATTTGGGCGATGATAACCCTAGTTAGCTAATGGTAGCAAGCCGTAGAGCATGATTGGTCGTGATTGGTTGATTTCCTAGTCTAGTTATGTCTCGCTTTATTTAGTTACTGATCATGAGTAGTAACTTGAGTACTGATTTTTGGTACTCCTTGAATACTTCTCCAGAACTGGTTTTAACTTCAAGATTATACATGTTACAATTAATTACTGATTTTCTTATGCTATTTCTTATTAATCTGTCTGCATGTTAGTTTTAATTCCTAAGTTGGCTCCCTTGGGGTACTTTGTTGTTTTGGGGTCTAACCCCACTGGTTTTGTATCATGAGATATCGGAGCAACACCACAAGATCTTCCGTACTTCCCTCCTCAAGATGGTGAATGTGAGGAGCACCCAAGGACATGACTGGGTTTTCTCCTTCACCGTCCACTTGATCTTGTATAATTATTCTTTTGAGACATTTATCCACCGAGCACGTGTTTAGCTCGTATTTTGGAACCTTGATACTGCAGCATATGGGCTTACAGGTAAAGCATATTCTAGACTATAGCTAGAGCTGATCATGTAATATTATACTCTGCTAATTCTTTATTTTGTAACTAACTTTATGATCATCTGTGTATGTATAGCTTGGGATGCCTTACTATTATATGTTTAGTGATCATAAATCTTGTGACTTATTGCTTGCTTGAGATTGAGACACCTAGGATTTGCTTGACCTAGGAATGACTATTGGATTGTAGAGTAAAGTGCATATGTCTTAGACAGCCGTGACCGTATCTCGGGGTATAGAGTACTCTGGTATACGTAGCTGGGTTTGTCTGTCCCCACTCTCCAGTATTCTAGTTCGGGGGTGTAACAGGTTTTAATCCTGGTTATATAGGATTTACTCCCAAAAAAAATAAAAATAAGGTTTGATTCACATGATTGGGAGATATTGGCCTTCAATGATAGGTGTTTGGACTAATTTTTATGATATTCCAAAGTTTAGAAATTGAGTTTTTTATCGATTTGGGAACTTAATTTATAACCAATTTAGAGAAAAATAAATTTATTTATTTGAAAAGAAACGAAGAGGGTTAGGTTGTGAATGTACTAGATAAGTTAGATTAAAAAATGATTGAGAGGTGAGGGAGAAATCTCGATGCGAAGTAAAGTGGTTTGGGGTTCGGGGTCGGCTGTATAGCACCCGTGCGCGTGGTCTGTGTGCGCGCGGCGTCGCTGGCTGTTGTTGGCGGTGTCGATCGTCTGGGAAGTTTCCCAAGGGTGGCGAGTTTGTTGGGGGCCTGGGGTTGAATTGGTTTGAAAATTTTGAGACATTTCGAAAGAATGCTGATCGATTTCGAGATTTGGAGTTTGAGAAAATTTTAATTCTAAATTAGGAAATTCGATATGGTGATGAATGTTGGTTTAAGAATGAGGGATTTAATATGAAGATTTGGAATTTTTTGATAGAAATTGAGAGGGATTCAAAAATTTACCAAAGAAGGGGGGGCGATCGGCACAGGGAGCTCGAGTTTAGTTGGAGTAATGTTCCTAGCGGGGGAAAATAACTCAAAATGATTTTTTTAATAATTAATATCTAAATATAAAAAAAATCTTAAATTCCTAAAATAAATTAAAAACTAATTCTACACATAAAAGATACATACATATGGAAAATATTTATTTATGTAAATATAAAATTTTATAAGATATTTAATTAAAAGAAAATATACTCTAATTAACAAGATATTTAATTAAAATTATATTTAAGGAGAGGGTTTACATTCTACCCAACTTATAAAATTTTGTCCTCAAAATTAAACTAAGTACGGTAAAAAAGAATAAAAGCATTCACCGCGAAAGAAAGTCAAATACAACTAGTCATACCGAGTTTCTCAGGGGGACGTGATTACCAATGGGATCATAGATATTTTAAGATCTAGGGTACACTTAGTTTGAGGCACTACCGAACTTATAAAAAATAATTTAACAATAAAAACTATGGTCATGATCCCATTTACAAAATTCTGGAAAAGGTCTATTTCCAAGGAAAAATTCAAGAATATTATGCACTACTGATCATAATCAAAGACTCTCAAAAGAAGCCTAGGTACTACCATAATGTTATTGGGTCAATAACTCTATAAAAAAATTAATTACCAATCAACATTGCTCCTATATAGGTTATGTCTTCAACAATACATAAGGAAATGACTTGGTCAGATATAATTGGCACAAGGTGGTACAAAGGGATTCGATCATTTCACAACATGGATGACTAAGAGACAAAATTGAGGGAATCATGAAAAGAAAAATTTATAGAGTAAGATAAGGGGTAATTTTAGCAATTTTTAGAAGTATTTTCACAGGATTGGATTTCGAAGATAAGACACGATTAGGTAGACATACGGAGAATTTAAGTCATACTGACTAGGTCAAGGGAATTATGATAGAAAAAGAACCGGTACCTACGATGATTTGGATATTAAACACAATAAGGTATTCTAATTAAAGGGTTGATTTTTAAAATATAGCATGACTAGGGAAGGAATAAAGATTCTACTCAATCACATAATTAGAATGATTTTTTGATGCAAATCACGAGACTATGATTGCGAAAATAAGACAAATAATCTCATTAAGAAAGGATAGTGGTACAGTCGATGGCGAACTACAACTTCTGGTAACCAGAACAATCTTGGATTTTGTATGGTCAATCAGACTGAAGAAGTTGCTTACCTAATCATACTAGTGTATAGTCTATCTATCCTGGTTTCCTAGGATAATATTTGGTTCTTAAGAATGCAACTTGCAAAACTTAAATCAAGAATCTATCTTATATCACCTTATAATTCCTATATCTTAACTCTGACAAATTTACTCACTCTTGTGGTCTGATTTCTTCAAGTGTCGCTTCCAACAATATGTTGTTAGACTACTGAGAATGTAATCTACCAAAGTCTCTAACCATCCTTGATTCATAGAAATTCAGCATAGCATTTAATTTCTGGACTTTTTTTTATTTATCATGCAACTTCACTTCCAAAATTTTCATGTCCATAGTTCACAACTCAATTCCATCCTTAATACCCTACTTCCATTTTATTCTCATATCTAATCTCGAAAAATTATTTCTCTTCTTATCTCATGTCATTTCATTGCTTGTTTGGTTCCTGAAAGTTTTCTAACTTAATCGTAATCATAAGTCTCAAAATAATATATTGTGCTAACAACTGTTATTACATTATCACAATGTTATATAAGATATCCATTCCTAACATTCCTATCATTCATCACAGAAGTTTTATCATCTATTTCCTCAAGCTAACCTTCTTATTCTTTCTTGAGTCTCGGTCTTTAGGGTTGAATTTATAGCCACACACTTTTTTAAGTCACGTACTCTCTGTAATCATTATTACGTCGTCATGAATAATCCTTATTGTTGTCCTCATTTTAATTTTTTTAAGCCACTCCTCAATTTCCATCTATTTTTTAAAAATCAAATTTCCTAGCAATTCCATCCTTGCCCGTCTTCAATTATTCTGCTTAAACATAATACTCCTCATATTATTCTTTCCTCTTTATAACTACTATGTGTGCCTTAATTCAAATATAACTGTTCTAGTTACAATCCATTTGGGATTTCTAGCAAACTCGTATCAATCAAGGGTTTATCATAACTACGGTTTACTAGTCTATTCTAAGTAAGATCTCTAACTCTAATCTCCAGTCTTTATTTATGACTATCCACAAGAGATATGAAAACCATAACCAATCCTTAAACTCTATACTATATTCCTGTAAGTTTATATTCTAACTATCCTTATTCATACGATTGGCAATTTATCCTTTCTAGCTATCTATAAGAACTATACTATCCTTACAAGTACTTCTAACCCTTCTTATACCTAACTTATTAGGTAAGGGTCAAAGCTAATCTAGGCTGGTGAATAATTCTAATCTCTTGACAAAATAATCACTTATTGAGAAAATCTTTCAGTCATGGCTTTGATTGACTATCTTTATTCCAATCTAATTTGTATATGAGAAATATATGTCTAGACTTTATACAAACTCATCCACTCCTTCCAGTATCCCACTGTACTATTGTCCACCATTGCCTCTTCTATCATAACATACCATTCTTATATGATCATCTAATATTTATCTTTCTTGTGATGGTCCTTTTGGCTAGGTTACTACCAAATTTTAATTTCACTTTCCAACACAAGCATAAAGTCATCATTATCTCCTCTAAGTAAAAAAAAAAAATTTGAACTCAATGTACGATAAAAAAATTTATACATGCTTATGTCTAGTCTTAAGTAGAAGACTTATCGAACCATTCTAGCCATAGCGAGAATCGGTGGCGAGATCGCTGGGGGGCTGGGGTTGAGTTGGTTTGAAAATTTTGAGATGTTTCGAAAGAATGTCGATGGGTTTCGAGATTTGGAGTTTAAGGAAATTTTAATTCCAAATTAGAAAATTCGATATGGTGATGAGTGTAGGTTTAATAGGGATTTAATATGATGATTTGAATTTTTTTGAAAGGATTTGAGAAGGATTCAAAAATTTACCAAAGGAGGATGGGGGGGGTCCACACAAGGGACTCGGGTTTATGAGGAGTATTATTTCCTACAGGGAACAGTAACTCAAAAGGAATATTTTTAAAAAATAACTAATATCTAAAATCAAAAAAAATTGTAAAATTCTTAAAATAAATTAAAAATTAATTCTATACATACAAGATACATACATGTGGAAAATATTTATTTATGTATATATAAAATTTTATAAGCTATTTAATTAAAAAATTTAATATATATATATATATATATATATATATATATATATATATATATATATATATAAGGATCGGGATCAGATGATACATACAATTTGACATCTAAAAAAATATGCAATCTCGGCCGCACGTCATTTGAAATGAATGGTTTATATTTAAATGCATACCACATTTACATGCATGGATGTCAAATTTGACATGCATGGTAATTAATAACATGTTGTTTTAATAACATGTTGTATTAATTAGCATGCATGTCAAATTTGACATTCATGTATGTAAATGTGGTTTGCATTTAAATCTGAACCAATTATTTCAAATAACGATCGGCTGAGATTACATATTTTTTCAGATATCAAATTGTATGTAACATCTGATTCTGATTATATATATATATATATATATATATATATATATATATATATATGGGTAAACAAGATATGAGCCATGCACATGTGGACCAATATAAATAAATTTCTATATCCCATGTGCACCCATGTGCACTGGTACACTACATTCCTATTGGTCCACATGTGCATTGTCTCATGTAGTATCCCTTTTTTCATATATATATATATATATATATATATATATATATATATATATATATATATATATATATATATATATATATATATATATATATCCCTATTTTTTGCATCTCCAAGCATCCCCATGTTATCCATCATTGAATCTTGTTTAAGTCATCTAATCTTAACCATTGCTTTTAACGATTCAAATCAATGGTTAAGATTAGATGACTTAAACAAGATCCAACGGTTGTAAACATAAGGATACTTGGAGATGCATAATATGAGGGGATGTGGTATAAATATATATATATAAAGATTATGTAAATTATATATAAAAATAAGGGAGAGGGTTTACATTGCGTACGATGGATGACATCAGAAGTCAGAAGATTTCTTAACAGTAACTTGATATCCCAGTAGCTTCTTCGCGGTGAAGATGGTGTGCTTTATTGCATCTCTGATTTTTGCATAAAAGACTGTGCTCTTCTTCGTGCAAAAAATAATAGTGTATCTACTTAGCAAAATTTTCACATGAAGAATAAATCCCATACGAAATTGACTGCTCAGCAAAAGTTTGTATCTTTTTTTCTACTGACTTACACGATGTGATAAATCAAATGTGCAAGGCAGTAGATATTATAGCTCTAGTGGAAACATATTCACCAGAGCATTGTGGCCACAAGATAGTAATCAACTGTTGTTGCTCAAAAGCAGTTGAAGAACCAGTCAAACAGTCAGTGTTTGACATGTTACAAGTCAACTAGCCAACTAAACGACTATCCTGAAGGCGAAGACACATTTATGAGGAAAACTTATCTTTTGCTTCCGTGAATATGATGGTGAGGTTTCCTCGTAAGAATAAGAAAGAAGAAAGGGGGGTGGTTTCTCACTCTTCGACAACTACATCCAACTCCTCAGATTCTGGGTATCATCCTACAATCGATCTATAGACCATTTCCATGGAGTGGGTATATCAAAGCACCCATTCCAGGACTGCATCCCCGCAAAACAGTAAAGTGCTTCCAGATGGGGGTAGCATGCCTTCAAATTTCGAAGAAGGCGGTGTGGGTTCTAGTCACACAGCAGTTTCAACTGCTCCTTCCATCAACAGGCGTATAGTAGGCTCCTGTATAGCTGGAGAAAATAAAGAAAGCAGTAGCAACTGCACTGATCAACGGCTGGACAACATAGATAATGCAATCCAAGGGCTTCGGGCTATGATGTAGCAAATAATGGCTTTTCAATAGGTCGCTTTGCCACCACCTCAGCCAACTCTGATTCATGCAGCCCTGGAGGTAGAATAAGAGTTTGTTGCCCTCCCCCGAATACAACAATTATTATGGGTGGGCTCCAGCCAGTGATGTCGGTTGCCCAACCAACTCATATCCAACCTACTACTATTTAGCAAATGGTTATGATACTAATTCAAGATGCCATTCGTAATCTGGAAGGTTATGTGGAATCCCTTGCCAAGATGGAGAACCTTCAGAGGGAGGATGTATCTCAGCCTTATCCATGTGAGTGGGGCAATCTAGAATGCCCACCCAACTTTAACCCGCAATAGCTGCTACTATATGAAGGATTGACTTCACCTCGTCAACATATCTACTACTTTCAATTATAGATATGGTATATTCCAATTATATATTTGAAATAATGACGCTATCTAACGATAATGTTTGTCAAAACTTTGCAAGAACAATATTTTATTGGTTTGGAAGTCTGCCGAATCGCTCCATTACAACCTGGAAAGACCTCAAATCATTATTCCTGTCCAGATTTTATGAGGGTAGATTAAGATCACCATGTGTATTCTAATCTCCACAACCTAGAAAGAAGGCAAATCAGTGCATGACTACATCAAAAGCTTTTGACGCTTAGCTCTCGCGTGTCCTTAGGGCATCATTAGCATGTTGCTGGACATGTATTGATATAACTTTCTCCTGGATGTTAGCTTCTGCTTATGGGCTACCGATATAAAGACCTAGCCTTAGTTTTAAGGAAAATAAGTTTTAAAAATTATATTGGGCACAAAGTCGTCATTTAAGAAAGATGTACTTGCCTTAGTTCAAAGTGAGTGGATAAAGGAGTGTAATACTGAAACCTAGCCTTTAATGCTCCTTAATAACTCCTCTTCAAGGCTTCAAGCACCATTACTAGTCTCTCCTTGTGCGCCACAAGAAAGAACAAGAAGAAATAGTGGAAAGAGTGAAGGAATGGAGGAAAGAATGAATAAATTAGTAAAGGGGTGTATATCTCCTCTTTGGGACACCATGGCACCATAGGGATGTGTCATGTGTCCCCACAAACTCCTCCACACTTTCCCATATCCTCCACATTCCCACAATATTTGTTCGTAAAGTATTGGTCCAACATGGCACCCAATTGCCCAATCATTAAGCCAAAAGCAAGTCAACTATGCTGATTCTGTTGTCGAGGCATAATTAGAATTTTGACAAAATTTTGGATGCATAATATACAGTTAATAATGTTGGCTTGTGGGTATCTCTCGAACGAGTCCTATACAAGGTCTATGGCAATATCATCACACTTTATAAGTCTTGGGAGGTCCAATAGTAGGTTCAAGTTAATTTATCAAAAATAATTATTATTGAATTAAGTCATTAATCCGATTATTATTCTCGTATACCCTACGAGTGATAACTTCTCGTAAAATACTCAAGATATTAATAAAAACTCCATGTAATCTCTTTGATAACATGAAAACCAAGTCAATCAATAAAATAAAATATAAAAACAATATATAACAAGTATGGGAATACATATATACTAGTGTATCGATACAAATGTCATATTTTGGATACTAGGTTTACGCTTGACTGGTAATGTGGCATTATTCACTATGTGTCTGACGAATTGAGATATTTGCAAAATTAGTGTGTATAAAGGAGGTATTAGACATCCTTCAAGATATTGGTAGGGAAATTTAAGAGAAGGCTCATGCATATGACCTCAATATCATTGATAGATGAATGTTATTTCATGAACTCGATATCATTTGATGAATCAAGTAGAACTTAACAGTTAGGAGCTACATCATATAAGTTTGCATCTAGGAAACAACAGTAGCTCCTTAGAGTGATTTGATAATGGAACTAACAATCTTGACGATAGATTACCCCAGAATGATTGAGTGACTGGGTTAACAAGAGTCGATACAACAATGTTGTCGATTGGTTCAAGTTTTAGAGGCTTGGGAATATATTTTGGATTCTCTATCCATGTTTAGTAAAACTGAAATTAGGAATTGAGAATGGAGAATTGGGAGGAAATATGGGGGCTTCAGATTCCCACATAGGTAGGAAAGTAAAACGTAAGGTTCCCTTGGAAATATTTTTGCTTTCTTGAAAATGTTGGTTGGGTGCATTAATTAAATTTTTTGGAAAGTAATACCCTCAATGACACCAACTAAATTTAGGTAATAGTAGCATCATAAAATTAATAAAAGAATATTTATGGAAAACTAAAAAATAAAGATTATTATTCCTATTTCAACCAAACGTGATTTTTTTTTACTCCATATTCCCAGCCAAACCAGACATGGTTATAGAAATGTTGAATTCTTTTTCCATAGAAAATGAATAGAAAGTAAATTTCTAGGAAATACAAAACCTTTGTCCAAACGCCACCTAAGAGAGCAAGGAAGGTGAATGATGTTTGTCATGCCCCAGTACCGGAATACGGAGACGGACATGGCCAGCTCACCCATACAAGGTATAGAATATCGTACGGCGGTCACGGTTGTAACTAGACAAGGGGTGCATACTACAAGCAAGTCACTTAGGATCACACAGCACATCAATTGTCTCAATCAGTCAAGCAAGAACAGTAAACATAGCACATATATGACAAGGAAGTAAGGCGTCCCAAATGCCTTATCACAATATTCTGAAAACCATCTGTACAAAATAAGAAAGCTGGCAGAGTATCAAAAGTACATGACCATGATCAGCTGTAGTCTGATTAATTACAATCAAGTTGTCACGTCCCAGTCCCAAAATACGTAGGACTAGGAATACGTAACCATGCCAGCCGTATGTATATGGAGACTCCAATATATGGAAATCATAACACATACGTACGCTGTATTATGAATAACAATAATTCACAAGTGGTATATATCTATCACAAGTCACAGGGCATAACTAAATCTCATCCACAAAAATAATAAATAGATAGATAACCAATAACTATGTAACTAAATCTCAATATGAAGTATCAAAGGATGATAGTCGGGTGAAAACAAATCCACGGCCAAACTAGAATATAAAATAAACAAAACAAATACATCAACTAATAATCACGAGGCTCGAAGAGAAGACCTCCTCGAAATATAAGTAGCAAGTCCGGATCTACGCTCCTGCTAAGTCATGAACATCTACACTTGGAAAGGGACCAGGTCCTCAGAGGGACGTAACAAGATACATAGAAGCATGCCAATAAAGTACTAAAAATTAACATCCAATGGGTCGCCAAACCGTCTATGTGAATGCAGCTTGAGAACAACTTTCCAACACGTGGGCTATCTGGCTAAAATGGGATTGGCATGATTCTCTTGGAGATTCAGGGGCCTACAAAGCATGTCGTCTTTTGAACGGTAGAGGCCGCCTGATAATATATAATAAATAGTGGTCATCATGATCGCGCATCTCCGGTGGAGCGTACGGGTTATACAAGGAAAGTGCAAAGGAGCCCAAACCCCTTACTTGTTGTTATCCCTACCCCATGCTCTAAGCATGTCATATCCATGACACGATAATACCTCTAATAACTACCAAGTCTCCTAGCATGCAATTTCTAACAGCAGTTATCCCTAACGCACGTCCCATACGTACAGGAGGCCACCCTGTCACGCAAGTCCATGTCCTACATGAGACTCACACTCGTGTAACAACTGTGTCACAACCAATGAGACCTAAGAATGTCTCATGATAATGGGGTGGTCTCATAAACTAGGTCACATGCATATACATAATAAAAACAGAATACGACGCCACCGTCGTTGTACCCAAGTTATCCTTGGACGCGCAGTTTATATAGCAGTTTAAAATATATGAACTAAATGACAGAAATAAAATACATGCATCATATGGAATATAAATTATAGTACAATGGCAAGGTATACTTTCCTGGCAAGAAAGTTGCGTAGTACCAATGACATGCTCCTGAAGTCGCACAGAACAGCCCGATAGTCCTATATACATATAATATAATACCATACAACATCAGCCATTACACTAGTACATACACAACCATAATTACACTGGACTCAAAGGGTACGCTAAGGGTGACACTGGTCAACTAGCAGGGTCAACTGTGCGTGTAATTCCGCGGGTGTCACATCTTCAAATGTTGTATCAAATCAGACAGTCAATTAACACAAGTCTAGCCAGTATGTCAGTGTACATAGGCAGACAGTTCTCTAATATCAGGGTCACATGGTTAAGGTAAATTATGCGGAAAAATCCACAATGTCTTAGGGTCATACAGTATAAATATATATATATAGTCATAATTAGGTTTAGCATTTTGTAAACTCCCTCACCCAAAATAGATATTTTATGTATATTTTATATTATTATATTTATTATAGATGTTGAATTTATTTAGAGTATTCTCTTAGTTAATTAGAAAATAAATTTTTTAGTATATTTACTTATAAAAATATTTATTTAGAATTATTTTTAGGCTATTTTAGATTATTGAGATTTTTCCATAATTTTTAGTTAATTAAAAACTAGTAACACTAATTTTCTAGGACTTTGAAGAATTTATTTTATATTCAAACTTAATTAAAAATATCCTAAACTTTTATTTTAGGTTCTAAATAATAAAATATATTTTCTAGAATTTTTTGGGAATTGTTTGACTATTTTTAGCATTTATTTTGAGTTAATTATAAAAAACTGAATTAAAAACTAATTTTTGAAAAAGAAAACCCAAAAAATAATTATTTCTGCCCAGTCAGCCAACTGGGGCCCACCTGTCAGCCTCCCATAGCCAATAATGTGGGGCCCGCCTGTCAGCGACCGCGGGGTGGGTGTGGGTACGCCAAGCCGAGCCGAGCCGAGCCGCGTCCTAGTCCGAGTCGGACTCAGCTGAGCCGAGCCACGTGAATATCTGACCGTTCGATCTGAGCGAGGAGCCATGGATGGCTCCCATGTGGCAGAATCCGAGCCGCGGCTGCTCTTTCTCTCTTATCTCTATATATAATAGTTTAAGTTATTTTCTAGGGTTTTTCTTGAGCCAATATTTGGAGAATTGCCATCTAGGGTTCCTTCATCTTCCAGAAGCCATTGCGCAAAGCTCCGAACTCCAAATGAGGCCTAGTTTTTTGTGTTAGAACGATATTAAGGTTAGATTTCTGATTATATAAATTTTTTTAAGAAATTATGAGTATTAAATTCTGGAAAATTCGTAGAGCATAGCATGTCCAAAAATAGATGTGTTTCGATGTTTTTATGATTTCGGGAGAACCAGGAATCAGAATCATGAACCGTTTAAAATTTCGGAAAGCTAATGTCTAGATAATTGACATATGTTTTTCCTAGAATTTATTTCGAAGCATTTATATACTGTTAATTCTGTAGAACTTCTAGGTTAGAATTTAACCATCGATGCATAATACAAAATTTGTATGTGCCATAATTTCCAAACGAATTTGAATTCGGACGAGCCGAAAATTCCAGCATGTTTTTGACACTGAAATCTACAGGAAATCATGCATGAAAGTTGAGTTTGTGTCGGTTGACTTTTCGGTCAACAGATCGCCTCGATTTGCGTGCCATGAGTCTCGAGTTGATAAAATTCAGTTTCTTTGGACAAAATTTAGGAATTAACAAAAATCAGAATAATAAGATTAAAATAGGATTTTAGAGTAATTATTCCAGAATTAAATAAATTAAAATAAATTATCTTTTGACGTGATAAATTTGTAATACATAGGCTATTTGGATGAGATTTAGATTATACCCTGTGACTTGTGACATATGTTATACCACTTGTGGATTTGATATTCATAATACAGCTTATGTGTGGATTTGGTTTCCATATATTAGAGCTTCCATATCCATGCGGCTGGCATGCTTACGTGTCCTAGTCCTACGTATTTTGGGACTGGGACGTGACACATTTAATTACATATATCTATATCTATATATTTATATATTTATCAACTAATATTATATGCATATGCACACACACACGTACGAGCGTACTAGTTCTTGGGTTCACCGACACGGGTCTGAAATCAACCAACTATTATGGAGTATTCTAACCCTAATATTATTCACACAAGCACCTATAAAATAAAAGAAGAGGGACAGGTTCGAACCTTGGGGTTAGCATGCACGGGCACGAGGATCGAGGGTGACTACTGCAGGTCGTCTTCGGTGAGGGTGACGGGTCTACGATGACGATGATGATGTCGATGATGATGATTATGTCGAGGGTGATGATTGGTGATGATGATGATAATGACGAGGGTGTTGATGATGGGGATAATAATTGTGATGATGAGGGTAATCATAATGGTGATGATTAAGGTGATGATGGTGATGAGGATTAAGGTGATGGTAATAGGGATGATGATTGTGATGATGATGAAGATTATGATAATGATGATTTATGGTGATGATGATGTAGGTTATGATGGTGATGATGATGGTGATAATGAGAATAATAATGGTGATGATGATGTTGATGATGAAGGGGATGATGATGGTAAGATGATGAAGATGATGATGAGGATGAGGATGATGAGGACTGCTCTGGCCGGGTCTGGGGACGTCCGGTGACTCAGGCAAGGTTGGTCAGGTCAGGCAATCGTGAGGGAGAAGACAGGTTGGTAGTGCAGTCTTGGATGGAGGCAGGCCGGTGGAGGTCCGGCAAGGATGAAGGGAAGTCGGGGTTAGCAGCGTTCAGGCGAGGGAGGTCGGGATGTTAATGGTAGTGATGGGTGGTATTAATAGCGGTGGTGGTCGGGATCTGGGTACGGCGAGAGGTCAGGCTGAGGGGATGAGCGTTGAGGGAGGTCGAGGAGGGTGGAAGAGGTGGTGGTGAGCGATGGTTGCAGTCGAGGGATGTTGGGGATGATGATGGGAGCAGTGGCGGGTCGACGGGAAGCAGTCAGGGATGATGACGATGGGGGGAGGACGGAGGTCGGGGCATGGAGGAGAACGGGCTGTGGTGGTGGACGGTGATGATGGTCGACTCCGGCGGGGAGGAGTCTCGGTCTGCTCTGGCGGTGCTCCGGCCAGGTCTGAGGAAGGGGATGAACAGGAAGGGAGGTTGAGATGATGAATAGTAGGGGTCGGCTAGGTGTTGGTTTTAGGTTTTGTTGAATGAATAAAGAAAAGAAAAAATTGTATAAATAGGTAGAAAAAGTAAGGTTTGATGTTGACCTAGGGGGTTGGGCTTGGTCAACATCCTTGGGATGGGCTTGGCTTCACATGGAGATGTTTGGAGGGCTAGGATTGCATGGTTTGAAATGCATGGCTAGGATTAGATGAGGAGGTGATGTTGTGTGTTGCACATTCCAAAAATCATGGGGAAATTTCACATAAAGGAAAAATAGGTTTCTTCATGTGTTGTGTCCAATGGTGTGGACACCTCAATGCACTTTTGTATAAAAGTGCCCAACAATTGGAAAATTGCACAAAGATGGAAATTAGGTTAAATTAATTAAAATTAATGCAAAGGTGTTCTAAAATTAATTAGAAGTATATGGGACTAAAATTAGGTGGGACACAAGTGTCATGGACGTAGAGGACTCAGGATAGAATATTATCATAATTTAGGTTGCACAAAATGGGTCAAGATTGTGTTTCCAATTTCGATTGGAACGCACAAGGGTACAAAGTTGAATTTATTTAGAATTAAATATAAACGTCTGCGACGAATATTGTGCGACTAAAATGTAGCACAAGAGAGTATAATTATAAGTTACACAAAGGTCAGAATAGATGACTGGCATGTCTAGGATAAGGGTATGAAATTGGTAGGAAGGCAATGGCTAGTGTAGTGCTCCAATTATCGAAGCAACGATAAGGTGCACTAAGTGATATAAATATTGTAAAATTATCTAAAACACCGTATTATATTTCTAATTTGATTCAAACTAACCCTAGTCTCTCTATCTAAGCCAAGTAGGCCTAAATGTGGTTGAGGGGGTTTACAATCTACCCAACTTAAAATAATTTAGTCCTCAAAATTAAAATAAGGCATAATTTCTTAAATCTTTTATATTTGTATATACGGCAAGTCAATCGCGATTTCTTCCAAAAAATTTAAATAACAAAATCTATTCAAATATATCGCCATCACTTCAAAAATTAAAATAACTACTGTTTAAATCAAAATTCAACCAGCCGTAATCTCTTCTCAATTTTTAAATAATCAACATTCAAATCTAATTCAAATCTATATGACATCCAACATCAAGATTTACATCACAATTTTCAACTATCATAATCTACTCTAGAAAACAATTCTAATCAAATATTATTCCTATTTTCAACTTATGAATTTTGTACCCTTCAAATTTTAAATTCAATTTTTTATCCGCAATATTTCAAGTGGGTGATCCAACAATCAAAATTTAAATTTTAATTCAAATCATCAAATTTTAAAATTTTAAATCTAATTCACCAATTATTCAAGTCTTCGATTATATATTTATCCTCAAGATTTAAATCGATGATTCAACCTTGAATATTCAAAATTTAAATTATGTGCTCAAAGTATAAATATTTGGTCCGCAATATCAATATTTCAAAATTTATTAAATCCTCATCGTCTTAATCATTCTTCTAAAATTTCTCAAGATTAAAATGACTTGAATCTCTCAATCTAATCTTGCTTGATCACAAAAAGAATTTTACCTCAAGTTACAACTTCTACCCAACTTAGAATTTATCCATCTATCACATAAGACTATATATTTAAGAAAAGCTTCCTCAAATTACTTAATCGCATTATTCAATCCTCAAAGGTTTAACACCAAATATATCATATATGATATGCCCTTAATTACAAAAGATAATCACCAAATAATGTGGTTGGCCTATGGGGTATATCTAGTACTCTTTGTGTATCAAACTTATACCAAGAACGAGGTTTCGTCTTTCCAAAATAGGAAAAGACGGAGAACAATAATAAAGAATTCAAGGTGGAGGTGATAGAATACAAGTACGAGGTTCAAGAAGATTAAAGAATTTAAAATAATAGTTGTCAAGGTAGTTGTGGATCGAAATCTTATTTTGGTAAATTCCTATTCACATGCTCATATATGTACAGTTATGTAACCAATACGATATGCTCAAACACATTTAGAGGCAAGTATATTTGTCTACTAGTCGACTATATATCTTAATCCACGTAAAGTAGTCATGCGAAGAGCGAAACAAATGCACTAAGGTTGATCAGACCATAATACACTGATTCTGATTAGACAATGTATTAGTGTATGCATCCAATAATACATATGTCATGAACAAGCTCGATAAAAGAATAAGCTTACAAAACTAGGCTATAATAGCGGCATAAGTCAAGGTAGTACAGAAAATATAAATACGCTGGATTATGATGGAAGAAGGTATAACCTATATGGAGATATGGGTATAAATTATGTGATTTAAAACTAAGAATAATCATCAATCATAATCTAAAAGAACAACTTAAACCATCAAGTTCTACTAAGCACATAATTTCAAATTTCAGTATTACAACTATAATCCTAGCAAACTATATATCTTAACATAAGAGAATATCACTTGTCCTACAATCAGAAGGATTATGTGACACAAATTGAAAGATGAAAAAAAAAATTATCGTCGCACAATTTGCGAGCGTTAAGGTTTTAGAGGAAGAAGATTTAAAATAGAGAGACTCTTGATAATATCATAATTTTCTAAGAAAAAGGTGGTATGCTAATCTCTATGTTTGAGGTATGATCAAGGAAAATGTTATATTCATTCCTCTTGGCTTCCTAGGGTACTGTTCTGCTAATATCAAGACAAGAATCTAAATTTATAGTTCTCTAATACAATTTCACTATGAAAGTTAGGTTAAGTCCTAATTTTCCACCTTGGGTTTCTATGGGTTCCTCAATACTAGGGTCAAACAATATGGTCAAATTTCTAACTAACTCTAGTAGTGTCAATACTACTCTCAAGTCCTTCATAAATATATCAAGGGGTAATGGTCAATTAATCTACCGGTAAGGGATGCTAGGTTTCATTAGGTATTCTAAACTTAGTGATGTGCCAATATTCTGGTGGTATTCTTAGTGAGAAAGTTACCCTAATTAGCATCCTAACAACAAGGATTCCTATATTCTAGCAGAAGGCTATACTCAAGGAACAATCAGGGAAGTACATGAATCAAGCAGGATATAATTATTTAAATGGAACGAATTAGAAGGAAAGTGAGTCATAGTCAAATGTGGATGAGATCTTATACTCTAATCCTATTTGCATGCTTGCTCGGTACAGTAACATAACCGAGATAATATACTCTCGACCTGCATGGGCCACCACTAAAAATATGTCATGCCCCAGTCCCAAAATATGTAGGACTAGGAATACGTAACCATGCCAGTCGTATGTATATGGAGACTCTAATATATAGAAACCATAACACATACATACGCTGTATTATGAATAACAATAATTCACAAGTGGTATATATCTATCACAAGTCACAAGACATAACTAAATCTCATCCACAGAAATCATAAATAGATAGATAACCAATAACTATGTAACTAAATCTCAATATGAAGTATCAAAGGATGATAGTCGGGTGGAAACAAATTTACTGCCAAACTAGAATATAAAATAAACAAAACAAATACATCAACTAATAATCACGAGGCTCGAAGAGAAGACCTCCTCGAAATATAAGTAGCAAGTCTGGATCTGCGCTCCTGCTAAGTCATGAACATCTATACCTGGAAAGGGACCAGGTCCTCAGAGGGACGTAACAAGATACATAGAAGCATGCCAATAAAGTACTGAAAATAAATATCCAATGGGCCGCCTAACCGTCTATGTGAATGCAGTTTGAGAACAACTTTCCAATACGTGGGCTATCTGGTTAAAATGGGATTGGCATAATTCTCTTGGAGATCCAGGGGCCTACAAAGTATGTCGTCTTTTGAACGGCAGAGGCCGCCTGATAATATATATATATATAGTGGTCATCATGACCGTGCATCTCCGGCGGAGCATACGGGTTACACAAGGAAAGTGCAAAGGAGCCCAAACGCCTTACTTGTTGTTCTCCCCATCCCATGCTCTAAGCATGTCATATCCATGACACGATAATACCTCTAATAACTGCCAAGTATCCTAGCATGAAATTTTTAACAGCAGTATCCCTAATACACGTCCCATACGTACAGGAGGCCATCCTGTCACGCAAGTCCGTGTCCTACATTAGACTCACGCTCATGTAACAACTGTGTCACGGCCAATAAGACCTAAGAATGCCTCATGATAATGGGGTGGTCTCATAAACTAGGTCACATGCATATACATAATAAAAACAGAATACGACACCACCGTCGTTGCACCCAAGTTATCCTTGGACGCGCAGTTTATATAGCAGTTTAAAATATATGAACTAAATAACAGAAATAAAATGCATGCATCATATGGAATATAAATTACAGTACAATGGCAAGGTATACTTGCTTGACAAGAAAGCTGCGTAGTACCAATGACCTGCTCCGGAAGTCGCGCAGAAAAGTCCAATAGTCCTATATACATATAATATAATACCATACAACATCATCCATTACACTAGCACATACACAACCATAATTACGCTGGACTCAGAGGGTATGCTAGGGGTGACACTAGTCAACTAGCAGGGTCAACTGTACGTCTAATTACATGAGTGTCACGTCTTCAAATGCTGTATCAAATCAGACAATCAACTAACACATGTCTAGCCAGTATGTCAGTGTACACAAGGCAGACAGTCCTCTAATATCAGGGTCACATGGTCAAGGTAAATTATGCGAAAAAATCCACAGTGTCCTAGGGTCGTACAATATAAATATATATATAGTCATAATTAGGTTTAGCATTTAATTACATATATCTATATCCATATATTTATATATTTATCAACTAATATTATATGCATACGCACACACACGTACGAGCATACTAGTTGGGTTCACCGACACGGGTCTGAAATCAACCAACTATCACGAAGTATTCTAACCCTAATGTTATTCACACAAGCACCTATAAAATAAAAGGAGAGCAATAGGTTCGAACCTTGGGGTTAGCGTGCACGGGCACGAGGATCGAGGGTGACTGCTGCAGGTCATCTTCGGTGAGGGTGACAGGTCTACGATAACGATGATGATGTCGATGGTGATGATTATGTCGTGGGTGATGATTGGTGATGATGATGATGATGACGAGGGTATTGATAATGGGGATGATGATTGTGATGATGAGGGTAATAATGATGGTGATGATTAAGGTGATGATGGTGATGAGGATTAAGGTGATGGTAATAAGGATGATGATTATGATCATGATGAAGATTATGATGATGATGATTTATGGTGATGATGATGTAGGTTATGATGGTGATGATGATGATGATGATGATGGTGATGATGAGGATGATAATGGTGATGATGATTGGTGATGATGATGGTGATGATGAGGATGATAATGGTGATGATAAAGTTGATGATGAAGGGGATAATGATGGTGAGATGATGAAGATGATGATGAGGATGATGGGGACTGCTCCGGCCGGGTCTGGGGACGTCCGGCGACTCAGGCGAGGTTGGTCAGGTCAGGCGATCGTGAGGGAGGAGACAGGTTGGTAGTGCAGTCGTGGATGGAGGCAGGCCGGCGGAGGTCCGACGGGGATGAAGGGAAGTCGGGGTTGGCAGCGTTCAGGCGAGGGAGGTCGGGATATTAATGGTGGTGATGTGTGGTATTAATGGCGATGGTGGTTGGGATCTGGGTCCGGCGAGAGGTCAGGTTGAGGGGATGAGAGGTGAGGGAGGTCGATAAGGGTGGAAGAGGTGGTAGTGAGCGGTGGTTGCAATCGAGGGATGTCGGGGACGATGATGGGAGCAGTGGCGGGTAGACGAGAAGCAGTCGGGGATGATGACGATGGGGGGAGGATGGAGGTCGGGGCATGGAGGAGAACGGGCTGTGGTGGTGGACGGTGATGATGGTCGACTCCGGCGGGGAGGAGTCTCGGTCTGCTCCGGCGGTGCTCCGGCCAGGTCTGAGGAAGGGGATGAACAGGAAGGGAGGTTGAGATGATGAATAGTAAGGGTCGGCTAGGTGTTGGTTTTAGGTTTTGTTGAATGAATAAAGAAAAGGAAAAATTGTATAAATAGGTAGAAAAAGTAGGGTTTGATATTGACCTAGGGGTTGGGCTTGGTCAACATCCTTGGGATGGGCTTGGCTTCACATGGAGATGTTTGGAGGGCTAGGATTGCATGGTTTAAAATGCATGGCTAGGATTAGATGAGGAGGTGATGTTGCGTGTTGCACATTCCAAAAATTATAGAGAAATTTCACATGAACGCAAAATAGGTTTCTTCATGTGTTGTGTCCAATGGTGTAGACACCTCAATGCACTTTTGTATAAACGTGCCCAACAATTAGAAAATTGCACAAAGATGGAAATTGGGTTAAATTAATTAAAATTAATGTAAATGGTGTTCTAAAATTAATTAGAAGTACATGGGGCTAAAATTAGGTGGGACACAAGTATCATGGACATAGAGTACTCAGGATCGAATATTATCATAATTTGTGTTACACAAAATGGGTCAAGATTGTGTTTCCAATTTCGATTGGAACGCACAAGGGTACAAAGTTGAATTTATTTAGAATTAAATATAAATGTCTGCGACGAATATTGTGCGACTAAAATATAGCACAAGAGAGCATAATTATAAGTTACACAAAGGTCAGAATAGATGACTGGCATGTCTAGGATAAGGGTATAAAATTTGTAGGAAGACAATGGCTAGTGTAGTACTTCAATTATCGAAGCAACGGTAAGGTGCACCAAGTAATATAAATATTGTAAAATTATCTAAAACATCGTGTTTTATTTCTAATTGGATTCAAACTAACCTTAGTCTCTCTATCTAAGAGCCAAGTAGGCCTAAATTTGGTTGAGGGGGTTTACACATGTAAAGGGAACTAAATGTCCAGACCTTACGGATAACAAGTGCCGGTGGCTAAACGCCCAAAATAAGTAAAGTGTTCAATAACAAGCAAGGAAGAAGAAACCCACTCATTCCCTTCAACAGCCATCCTCCTGGTGGGCACTATTATTCAGGGGAAAGTACACTTAATCCTCGGACACTGGCTCTAAACCTGGCCATGCAAAACTAGTGGGTTAGACACAAAATAGTAAGTACCACAAAGGAAGCACGAATGAAAAAATAAAACTAGGTTATAAAATAAATACATATATATATATATATATATATATATATATATATATATATATATGTATATATATATATGTGTGTGTGTGTGTCTTGTGGTTTCGGTTTATAGCCTATCGTGACGCAATAATCTAACCGTACAACCAAACAAGGACAAGGGTTAGACCATTGTACCATGATAGTCCATGTCTCTAGACTATTTGACAGCAGATACAATACACAAACAAGCTCAGTTACATAATAGGCTAATCACATGTACGGCTTACTAGATGGAGTCCGAGTTATCCCAGAGGTATTATGCATATAGGAATCCTCAGATCGAACCAGGTACTAGCAGGGTTAGCCGAGACATAGATCAATGCATAGCACATAGTATTGCGCACCGGTCCCTCGTAAGGCCACCGTGCTAAGATCGCATAGAACACATAGTATAGTATAATAGTCACATATAGCCCTCCACTAATGAGGACTTCAACAATATATATATGGGCACTAACCTGTACACCCTAATTCAGATGACTGGAGGTGGCTAGTTAGGCACGATCTCGAGATTCCATTCCTTCCAATGCTCTACAAGTTAAGTTGCCTAGTTAACCCTATTGTTAACCGAAATCATATGGCATGGTCACATGTTACTCCTCTTATATGATGTACCATAGTACGACCACGCTAGATAAGAATCTAATTTGTCACTAGATAGTTCAGTTTGGATTCACCCCAGCATGATGCAACAATCAACATATCCTATCCACGCTTGGTCATTGACTAACCCTTATGTCCATGCTGGAGATTAAGTCATATCACATGTCACGTAGCGCATAGGTACACCATAGTATAAATATGTAATATAATCGCGTAGGAATACTTAGCACGTAGGAACACATAGCACGTAGTAAGTGTATCAACACAGATACAAGTCGTCGGGTCATGGCGCATAGATGGGTCTAATACTCTTGTGGTCATCAAAGTCATACGTACATCCTATAAAGTCCAAAGGGACATTCAAACAATACCAGTCCAATAAAGCGTGTGCAAGGGGCTGCATGCGTGCATACGGATCAAGGTGACATGGGGATCAGCTGCCGCATAGAATCAGTTTTCGCATAGGTCTAGGCCGCATAGGATCAATTGTCGCATAGGAAGTCAGGCCGCATAGCTACATGGGTTACATGGTCGCTGAACACAGAGGTCGCATGAGCTCAAGGCCGCATGGTCGCTAACTGCATGGCCACATGAGCTCAGGCCGCATGGCCGCACGAGTTCAGTCCGCATGGACACATGAGCTCAGACCGCATAGTCGCATGGTCGCAGACCGCATGGCCGCATGGTCGCTGACCACAGAGGTCGCATAAGCTCAAGGCCGCATAAGTCTACTTGTCTCATATGGGTCAAGGCCGCATATAATCAGTTACCGCATAGGAAGTCGTCTTCTCCATGCAACAAGTTCAACCATGGCGAGAACTCCAAAAACCCAAATTTTATTTTCTTCATAAAAACTTTATTTTAACTCCGAATTGAGTGAACCAAAAGCCAAAATGCTCGAAATAAAGTGCTACATCCATACCAAAAACTATTTTTCGTAAATACTATATTTTAGTTGATCAAAACCACCAAAAACTCAAGGATCCAATAAAAATTCTAAACTTATAATGTAGATCTACTAAAATCCATTCATTAAAATCGAAAATGCCAAGTACTACAAGTGTTTAGAATCATCATGAGTACATAATAGACTAATAAAATGCATGGAAAAAGCAAAAAATCAAATTTTAAGAGATTTCTCCTTCTGGTGCAAGGTGTACTTGCCTAAATGAAGGAAGAAGAGGAAATAGCGAGAATGTAGGAAGAGAGAGAAAGATGTTGGATTTTATAGTTAGGGTTTAAGGTTTAGACCATGGGTTCAATTCATGAATGAACCAACCCAACAATTATACTATGGGTCTAATTGAACCAAAGAATGGGTCTAGTCTCCATGCATGCAACCTAATTATCATGTAAGCAAGAAAGACTCTAAGCAGAAAATAAATACAAAAAAATATCCTAAAATATATATTTCGAGAATGGGGAGTGACATCTTTATCCACCTTAAAAAAATTATGTTCTCGAAATTCAAACTTAAGGATAGCTAGAGAAATCAGAATAAGTGCTAGGCTAACTACATGCATATCTACACATGTAATCAAATTCAAGCATATAATGAAGAAAAGCAGTGTCACATAGCATGGGTAAACGAATTGCGAGATTCGAGATACGAAGGCATAAGAACAAATATACCTTCCATGTCAAACATGTGTGGATACCGATACCGGATATCATCATCGCGCTCCCACGTTGACTCTCCCAAAGGGTGATGACCCCAAGCAACCCGAACATGATGAATTATAGGATTCTTGAGCACATTCTTCCTTCGGTCCAAAATGGATATGGGTTGCTCCTCGTAAGACAAGTCGGTACCAACGACTAGCTCGGAATGGTCGAGGATATGACTCGGATCTGGGATATACCTACGCAATTGAGACACATAAAATACATCGTACACCTTACGTAGCGAAGGCGAAAGGACAAGACGATAAGCAATATCGCCCACCCGCTCGAGAATATTGAACGGACTGACGTATCGTAGACTAAGCTTCCCGTAAACCCCGAATCTAATAAATCCACGTGTTGGCGAAATCTGTAAGAACACATAGTCGCCGACACAAAATTCTAAAGGCCTATGGTGCTGATATGCCCAATACCGATGCCTATCTTGCACAACCCGAAGCCGTTCTTTGATTTGCTTGACAACTTTTACTGTCCGTGTGATCATCTCTAGGCCTAACATCTTTCGCTCACCTATATCATCCCATGCCAATGGTGACCTGCACTTTCTTCCATATAACGCTTCGAATGGTGCCATCTGGATACTTGCTTAATAACTGTTGTTGTATAAGAACTCAACGAGATAAAGATGATCTTTCCAGGACCCTCCAAAATCTAAGGTACAAGCTCGTAGCATATCTTCAAAAGTCTGAATGGTTCTCTCTGATTGCCCATTTGTTTGTGGATGGTAAGAAGTACTGAATCTCAACTTGGTGACCAAATTCTTGTGTAAACTCTTCCAAAAATATGAAGTGAATCGAGTGTCTTGATCTGATATGATACTCACTGGGACGCCATGTTGTCATACTATCTGTCGCATGTACATCTCCGCTAAATGCTCTGTGGATTGCCCTACTCGAAAAGGAAGAAAGTGAGCTATTTTTGTGAGATGATCCACTATTATCCAAACTGCATCACGAACAGTCAGGGATCTAGGTAAGCCGGTCACAAAGTCCATCGTGATATGTTCCCACTTCCACTCCGAAATAAGAAGTAGATGTAATAGTCTTGCCGATCTTTGTTGGTCGGCCTTCACTTGCTGGCTATCTCCCTCTTTATTCTATTCCACCAGATATGTTGCTTGATGTCTTGATACATCTTGGTACCTCCTGGATGAATTGAATACTGGAAACTGTGCGCCTCAGTCATTACTTCTTGCCGGATATCTCCACTTGGTACACAGAGACGATTTCAAAACCTAAGAGTTCCATCTTCATAAATTGTCAACTCTTTCCTGAGACCAGACTAACATTCCTCCTGAAACTTCTGAACCTTTGGATCCTTTGCCTGAGCTGCCTTAATCCTCTCTATAATGGTAGATTGTACCGTTAAACTAGCCAATACTCCTACATCTAACAGAAGTACTATCTCGATCCCTATTTCTCGAAGATCTTCTAAGATGTGTCGATGCGATATCAACATAAATGTACTATCTCTCTTGCTAAGAGCATCTGCTACCACATTTACCTTGCCTGGATGGTACTGGAGTTCCATATCATAGTCCTTTATCAATTCTAGCCACCTCCTCTGCCTCATGTTCAAGTTATTCTGAGTGAATACATACTTTAAGCTCTTGTGATCCGTAAATATTTACACCCGATCACCATACAAGTAATGCCTCCACAGCTTAAAGTGTAAATACTATCGTCGCCAACTCCAAATTATGAGTCAAATAATTCTTCTCGTGATATCGAAGCTTCCGCGATGCATAAGCTATCAATCTTCCATGTTGCATCAACACACACCCAAGTCCTTTGCCTGACGCGTCACAATAAACTGTAAACCCTCCAGAATCTACTGGAAGCGTGAGAATCAGAGCTAAAATCAATCTCTTCTTTAATTCTTCAAATGATGTCTGACACTCTGCTGACCAGTCGAACTTAGCCTCCTTGCACGTCAATCGAGTAAGCGGTGCTAAAATCCATGGAAAGTCTACCACGAACCTTCTGTAGTATCCTGCCAATCCCAAGAAACTACGCACTTCAGCTACTGTCTTAGGAACTTCCAACTCTCTACGGCCTTAACCTTCTTCGGATTTACTACTACTTCTGCCCCAAAGATGATGTGACCCAAGAATAATACATGATCCAATAAAAACTCTCACTTGCTGAGCTTTGTGTATAACTGGTGTTCCTCAGAATAAATAAGACCTTCCGAAGATGCTCTTCGTGCTCCTATTTGCTACTGGAATAGACTAGAATATCGTCTATGAAAACCACTATGAACTGATCTAGATACGGCAAAAAAATGCGGTTCATCAGATCCATAAATATTGCTGGAGCATTAGTCAGTCCGAATGGCATAACTAGGAATTCGTAATGCCTATATCATGAACTAAATATTGTCTTAGGTATATCTTGCTTCCGAACTCTTACTTGATGATATCCTGATCGAAGATTGATCTTAGAGAAAACCTTGGCTTTACTTAGATGATTAAACAAATCATTAATTCTTGGTAATGGATACTTGTTATTCACTGTTACTGCGTTCAACTAACTGTAGTCGATACATAACCATGATGACCCATCCTTCTTCTTTACTAGAACCACTAGCGGTCCCTAAGATGATCTACTGGCTCGAATAAACTTCTTTGACTTCAGTTCTCTATATGTTGGTATAGTATTTCTAGCTCTAATGGTGCAATTTGGTAAACTTTACAAGATATTGGCCCTGTTCCAGGGATCAACTCTATACAAAACTTAAAATCTCCTACTGGGGTAACCCTGTTAGTTCTTATGATAAGACGTCTAAGAACTCCTTAACAATATTGGAAAGTTGTTCTTCTGCTAACATTGTCACTGCAATTCTCTCTTCATGCTGATCTCCTAGAGATCTCTCAAAGACAAAGTCTTTTGTGCCCGAGATACTAAATAATATCCTACCCTTATGGCAATCTATCGTAGCATGACTGTCTCAGCCAATCCATGCCTAAGATAATGTCAAAGTTACCCATAGAGAACTCGATTAACTGTGCTGGTAGTGAATGCCCGCACACTACGACCGGACACGCTATACATATCCTACTAACTCCTACGAGCCCATTACCAGTGATTATATTTAACCTCTCTGGCAATGCCTCGAACTCCAATCTAATGCATGTCGCGAATCATGCAGATACAAAAGAATGAGATACGCCTGAATCAAAAAATGCTACATCAGGAAAAGATGCGACAAAAATGTTACTTGCCACCACGTCGCTCGATGCTAAAGCTTCCTCCAAAGACAAGGTAAAAGTCTGCCCTTGGTCCTGCTGTGCTCCTCGCTGTTGTCTCCCTTGGTGACGCTGTTGTGGCCTCTGCTGGCCCTACTAGTGATTTTGCTGCTGTTGGTACATCTCAGCTTGTGTCAGTAACGGACGCTGAGCTAATAGCCACACTGCTGTCGCTGGCCCTCTTTTTTGTACTGCTCTTGGTGCTGGCAGTGTTGGGAATTACTGAACTGGCCCTTCTGGCCTCTACATCATTAGACAATTGACAATACGATAATCTAGACTGCCATACCTCATACACAACCTATTTTTTGCCCTACATATATCTCTAGTGTGGCCTCCCTTGCCATAATAATTATATTATGCCGGTGCTCCCTGGCGTTGTTGTTGTTGTTGTTGTCTTTGCTGTTGGTGAGCCGGTACTATCACTGTCGAAACTGCCGCCCTCCTTGGCGTTGAATCATGGATGCGAACGCCAGGTGATGGTGCTGACGTCTGAGGTACTCCTCCACCTTCTCCTCCACTTTGAGCATGAGACCTCTTATGGCCTCATGTCCTTGTCGATAACCTCTATATGGTAAGCTTGTGCCTTCGAGCTGCTATTAGTACTTCTTCATAAGTCTGTAGTTGTGCCCCTCTACCAGTTGTAGAAATTCTAGATGAAGTGCTTGCTAGAACCTCATTATTCTTTCCTACTCCGTAGCCACCATAGTCGGAGCGAATCTACTCAGTCTGCAAAACTCGGCTGCATATCCATCCACTGTTCTACCGGCCTGCTTGAGACCGATAAATCTCTGCTGGAGCTCATACTGCGCTACGACTCTAAAATATTTAGTCCAAAATCGAGCCCTGAAACTGTCCCAAGAGATAGGGTGCCTCAAGCCAACCTCTAGTGACACCCACCAGTCACGGGCAAGGTCCTGAAGCTGCAATCGAACCTGGTCAACTTGTTCATCAGTCAAAACCTTCATCGCTGCCAGAATGACTTTGATGTCTTAGAGCCATGCATCTGCCATGATGGCATCCTCCGTACCGTCAAAGTATCTCGGATTAAGTCAGCAAAATCTAACTGACGCCCCCGAATCAGTCATTCCTTCTCTTTCTAGAGCTGTCTGTAAACCTTGACTCAACAAGACATTATGCTCTTGTTGTTGAAACTGCTGATGTTGTTGCACTGCCATCTGATGTTGCTGCATAGCCATAATTCCCTGAAGGATCTCTAGTAATATCGGGGTGTCACGTACCACTGGTACTACTAGTACTACTGGGGGTACGGGGATCTCAGGGGCTGGTTGCTCAACATATCCAACTTTCGGTTCCACTATGCCAGCTTATTCAACTACTGGCTCTACTCGAATTTGACTCTGAACAGGGGCTACCTTCCGTTGTTGTCCAGGGGAACCCTGTCCTGCCATGTTGTCACGCCCCAGTTCCAAAAATATACGGGACCAGGCCACGTGGCAATAGCCAACTGTCACATCTCTGAGGATAACCCAATTTAATGGATCCTAACGAAGAGTGCTACGCTATCCTAAAATACTAACATGTCCAATATCAATCAACAACAGGTAATCTAATCTCATCCACAATATAAACAATAAGAAAATACTAAAATAAATGCTGGAAGATAAATGCCAGTCTCAAAAATATCATAGTACAACCAAAAATGTCTGGTGGGGACAAACCCACTACTAAGACGAAATAAAAGTACTGAAATGACAGATAAAGGGAGTAATGACTAGGGCATCGGCTGACTAGATAATGATGCTCCCAATCATAGGCAAAAGGCCTACCAACTGATCACGAAAACTCTGACGGTAGCATCTCTAGCTCCTCCGCTGTAGCGTACCTAGTCTTCTGTCCTGGGCCGTACACTGTGGGGTAATATGCCTTGTCCAAATCTGGAAAGGTACCAGGTCCTCAGAGGGACATAACAAGATACATAGAAGCATGTCATATATATACTGAATAAAATAAATAAAGGGTGTGCTAACCATCTAAGTGAATGCAATATGAGGACAACTTTGGTACGTATGGGTAGGCTTAGGCATAACGTCCAACACCCCGAAGAGCGTGTCAGCAGTACAGTATATCGTCCATATCACTCCGAAGAATGTGGCAGCAGTATAGTATATCGTCCATATCGCTCCGAAGAATGTGGCAGCAGTGTAAAGGGAGTTATTGGATCCGTGGCTCCTCTGGATACTACGGATTCTAATATGTGTATCCCATACGCCTACTAGTGTCCTCCCCGCCTAATGTAGATACACAAGTTGAATACTCGACGTGCATACCACGTATCTATATGCCAAGTCTCTACTAATATAAAATCCTGAATTACGTACTAACCGTGATGCATGTCACACGCACCGATAGCTAGTCGAGTACGCAAACCCGTATCCCAATATAAATTTGTCACCGTGAAACGTGTAAGAGTGTCGGTCTCGGAAGATATCAGAGTATCCTCCAATAGGGTGAGTCTGCTAATGACTAGGTCAAGTACACTACTCATCTACGCATCCGTCGACCGCACCCGAGTCAATCTCGAGTGTCGGTCTCGGAAGATATCAGAGTATCCTCCAATAGGGTGAGTCTGCTAATGACTAGGTCAAGTACACTACTCATCTACGCATCTGTCGACCGCACCCGAGTCAATCTCGGACGCGCACAATCATATGAAATAAAGCAACAAGATATCATACAACATATGCATCATTTAATTTAAACAGTAAATATGACAAGGTATCTTGCCTGAGTCCTCAAGCTGTGAATGCCCATAACCTGCTCCTGCAGTGTCTCCTGGCTGGTCCAGTGACCCTAAACATACAATATAATATAGAAATCTAGCATCAGACACTAAAGCAATACATACACAAATTATGACGTTGCTCTTAGTACTGACGCAAGGGTCATGGTTGGTCGACTACAGAGTCTCGTGTGCACGTAGCTAGGGTGCACACGTGTCCTATCCTCAGTCATCGTGTCTCTCACGACAATAAGTTACCGAAGTTATGGGTTACCAAACTATTTATGTTTTGTACGAATATATGTCCTTATTTTTTATGTTAAGTATACTAGGTCTATGTCTATGTTTTTAGGTGAAGTACAAGTCCCTAATAACAAGTCTTATGATTAGGGTAATTATTATTTATTAGTTAATAATTAATCTAGTAAATCATACAAACACACACATCTAGGGTTAACCATTTACTCGTGTCCATGCAATGACACATGACACAAACGACACCACGACACAATCCCATAACTAATCATAAAGAAAAGAGGTTTAACGATGTTTACTTGATCGAGGCTAGACGGAGGTCTACCTTGTCGACGTACACGCTCGCCGGCGGTCGGCGGAGCTCCGGTGTCGAGCAGTAAACGGCGGTAGTGGGTGCAGCAATCACATCAGCGGCAGCAGCGGCCTTGGCAGCGGCGGTTGCTGGCAGTTGCTGGGCTGGGACGGTGTTGGGATGGTGGTCAGGTCGTGGGGAGGGTGGTGCTCCGCCTGACAGTGGTGGTCGGTGGTGCTGGAGGCGGTGGCCGGGGCCGGGGGCAGTCGGGCTCGATAAGGGGGAAGGGGGTGCTCGGGTATGAAGAAGGGGAGTTCGGCTAGGTATGGAGGTGGTGGTGGTGTTTATGCAGGCGGCCTGGGTGGTGGTTCGGCATGGACAGCAACGGTAGGCGGCGGTCAGCTGTGATGATGGCGGTCTGAGGTGGTGGTGTTCGGTCGGAATAGGGGGAAGGGGGTGCTCGGGTATGAAGAAGGGGAGTTCGGCTAGGTATGGAGGTGGTGGTGGTGTTTATGATTAGGGTTTAAATATGATAAGAAATATATTCTTATATAGGGGAGAGGGAATTTGGGACGACCTCGGGATTTGGGCCGGCCTGGGATCCTTGGGATGGGGCTGGTCCACATGAAAGGGTGTATATGGGCTTGGTTAAGTCTTGCTTTGAGGTGAGTTTGGCCTCTAATTTAATTAAATTGAAAACCAATGCACGCGGCGTTCTTTTGTCAATTGAAAACACATGGGATTAAATTTGGGTGGAACACAAGAGTCATGGGCGTAGCAGGCTCAGAATAGGTTAATACCCTAATTTGGGTTTTAGGGAATTGGGTTATGGTTGTGCCTCAAATTTAATCAGGAATGGCCAATTATATGAAATTGGGTTTATTGGAATTATTCAGGGACGGTTGCAACGAATATTGTACAGCTAAAATGAAGCACAATATTGAGTATCTAAAAGTTACACAAGGGTCAGATGGGTAGTCTGGCATGTCTAGGAGATGTATATGAACTTGATTGAAGGTAACTACTAATGTAGCGCTCCAAACATCGAAGCAATGGTGAGGTGTATTAAGTCACATAATTGTTGTATATTAATCCTAATTGTATTCAAATAAATCCTAGTCTCTCAATCTAAATTAAAATGATCCTAAATTGTTCGAAGGGGTTTACACATGCTTGCTGCTCCAACAACTAAAGAAGCCCTAAAGAAAAGGACAAGAAACATCAAGAACAGGACGGGAAGTATCAAGGAAATAATTGATTCGATAGTCAAGCAAGGCTTCGGGAAGAACGAATTCATGATTTCAAAGGCACGTGTTTGATTGAGACTCCGATGATCATAACACCCCACAAGTCTGAAAGCAAAGACCTGTATGGGCCACCAATAAAACTTTGTCACGCCCCAATACCGGAATACGGAGACGGACATGGCCAGCTCCCCCGTATAAGGTATAGAACGCTGTACGGCGGTTACGACTATAACTAGACAAGGGGGTACATACTATAAGCAAGTCACTTAGGGTCACACAACACATCTATTATCTCAATCAGTCAAGCAAGAATAGTAAACATAGGACATATATGAAAAGGAAGTAAGGCGTCCCAAATGCCCTGCTACGATATTCTGGAAACCAGCTGTGCAAAATTAGAAAGCTGGCAGAGTATCAAAATTACATGACTATGATCAACTGCAGTCTGATTAATTATAATCATGTAAAGGGAACTAAATGTCCAGATCTTACGGCTAATAAGTGTCGGTAGCTAAATGCCCAAAATAAGTAATGTGTGCAATAACGAGCAGGAAAGAAGAAACCCACTCGTTCCCTTCAACGGCCATCCGTCTGGTGTGTGCCATTGTTCAGGGGAAAGTACGCTTAATCCTCGAGCACTGGCTCTAAACCTGGCCATGCAAAACTAGTAGGTTGCAAGTACCACAAAGGAAGCACGAATGAAAAAATAAAACCAAGTTATAATATATATATATATATATATATATATATATATATATATATATATATATATATATTACTGTCTCGTGGTTTCGGTTCATAGCCTATTGTTACACAGCAATCTAACCCTACAAACAAACAAGGATAAGGGTTAGACCATCTCACCATGATAGTCCATATCCCTAGACTATTTGACACTAGATGCAATACACAAACAAGCTCAGTTACATAATCGGCCAATCACTTGTACGGCTTACTAGATGGAGTCCGGGTTATCCCAGATATATTATGTATATAGTAATCCTCAGATCGAACCAGGTACTAGCAGGGTTAGCCGAGCCATAAATTGTCGCATAGCACATAGTATTGTGCACCGGTCCCTCATAAGGCCACCGTGCTAAGATCGCATAGAACACATAGTATAGTATAATAGTCAGATATTGCCATCCACTAATGAGGACTTAAACAATATCTATGGGGACTAGCCTGCACACCCCAATTCAGATGACTGGAGGTGGCTAGTTAGGCACGATCTCGAGCTTCCATTCCCTCCCAATGCTCTACAAGTTAAGTTGCCTAGTTAACCATATTGTTAGCCGGAATCATATGGCATGGTCACATGTTACTCCTCTTATATGATGTACCATAGTACGGCCACGCTAGATACGAATCCAATTTGTTACTTGATAGTTCAGTTTTGATTCACCCCAACGTGATACAACAATCAACAGGTCCTAGCCACGCTTGGTTATTGACTAACCCTTATGTCCATGTTGGAGATTAAGTCATATCACATGTCACGTAGCACATAGGTACACTGTAGTGTAAACATGTAATATAATCTCATAAGAATACTTAGCATGTAGGAACACATAGCACGTAGTAAGTGTATCAGCACGGATACAAGTAGTCGGGTCATGGCGCATAGATGAGTCTAATACTCTTATGGTCATCAAAGTCACACGAACATCCCATAAAGTCTAAAGGGACATTCAAACAAAACCAGTCCAATAAAGCGTGTACAAGGGGCCGCATGCGCGCATAAGGATCAAGGCCACATGGGAATCAACTGTTGCATAAAATAAGTTTTTGCATAAGTCTAGGCCGCATAGGATCAACTGTCGCATAGGAAGTCAAGCCGCATAGCTGCATGGGTCACATGGGCTCATGATCGTTGACCGCAGAGGTTGCATGAGCTCAAGGCCGCATGACTGCATGGTCGGATGAGGTCAGGCCACATGGCCACATGAGTTCAGTCCGTATGGACGCATGAGCTCAGACCGCATAGCCGCATGGTCGCAGACCGCATGGCCGCATGGTCGTTGACCGCAGAGGTCGCATAAGCTCAAGGCCGCATAAGTCTACTTGCCGCATATGGGTCAAGGCCACATATGATCAGTTGCCGCATAGGAAGTCGTCTTCTCCAGGCAGCAAGTTCAGCCATGGCGAGAACTCCAAAAATCAAAATTTTGTTTTCTTCATGAAAACTTCATTTTAACTCCGAATTGAGTGAACCAAAAGCCAAAACGCTCGAAATGAAGTGCTCCATCCATACCAAAAACTATTTTTCGTAAATACTATGTTTTAGTAGATCAAAACCACAAAAAACTCAAGGGACCTATGAAAACCCTAAACTTAGAATGTAGATCTAATTAAATTCATCCATTAAAACCGAAAATCCCAAGTACTAAAAGTGTTTAGAATCATCATGAGCACATATTAGACTAATAAAATGCAAGAAAAGAAAATAAGAAATTAAAAGTCCAGATATTTCTCCATGTGGTGAAAGGTATACTTGCCTAAATGAAGGAAGAAGAGGAAATAGAGAGAATGATGAAAGAGAGAGAGAAAGATGTTGGATTTTATAGTTATAGTTTGAGGTTTAGACCATTGGTTCAACTCATGAATGAACCAACCAAACAATTATACCATGGGTCTAATTGAACCAAAGAATGTGTCTAGTCTCCATGCATGCAACCTAATTATCATGTAAGCAAGAAATACTCTAAGCAGGAAATAAATACAAGCAAAAAAATAAATATATCCCAAAATATATATTTCGGGAACGGGGAGTGACAATGTTCTAGAGACGATGCCAACATGATACTACTACAACAACTAGGACACCTGAAGTTGTTGGTTGAAAATTGAGGATGAGGTTTCATGATGGACGATTCAAACTCCTAAACTATTAGGGGCTGTTTGATAAATCGTAAGTGAAAATATTTGGATTTGGACTTTCAAGGATGGAAATTGGATAGGAATCCATGCACTTTCTTATCCCCTAGTCGGAGGAACAAAGGTGTTTGGTTAGAGTAAGAAAGTGAGAAGTAGAATAGTGTGTTATAATAATAAAAATTATGGTAATTATTTTAATAAAAAATGAATAGTAGTTAATCTGATGATAAATATGATAATTATTTTACTCAACCTAATAATAATTATAACAATTATTTTTATTATTTTCTATTAATCTCTCTTTCTTTCTTTTTTCCATTTCACAAATAACTCTCTCTCTCTCTCTCTCTCCTCCCGTCGGAGCCGGAGCCAACTGCCATCCTAGTAACGAGAAAGCTGCTGACTTCTCCTAGCAAGGAGTCCAGTCCCTCCTTTGCACTTCCACCACATCATCGTCTCCCTCCTCCATCTCCTCAATTTTTACGTCACAACAACATGTTCTTCTTCTCTTTCCTCTCTCTCTCTCTCTCTCTCAGCTCCATCAGAGTCATCAGCGACACCATAATCATAGTCGTTGTTGCTGGGATCGATGCCTCCGCCGCCAAGGAGGCCGATTTGGCAGTTCGCGATGCGGCGACGGTGGTGACGTGGTGGATCCGGAGGAGGTCGGTGAGCTCCCGCTAGCTGGAGTTCCCGGCGACGACGTCTTCTTTGGAGGTGCCGACAGCTGCTCGGTGGCACAGTTTTAACCCACAACCTCTTATTTTGAGAGGATGTAAAAACTTGTATCTTCCCAACTGTTCATAGAAAACATGAACTGTATTTCCTAAATCCTATCCCCCAAATTCAACGTTACCAAATAGAGGAAAACAGAATTTACGTCTACTTTCCTCCCAAAGTGCAAATCCTTTTCAAAATTACTGTTTTCTTCCAAAATACAAATTCTTTCCAAAATTTCTGTTGCCAAACCAAAAGGGCTCTTATTGAATTGAAGATGATGTTTGAATATCAAATCAACACATTTGTCACAATCAATCCACCACCCACCCACTAAAACTATACTACAAAAATCGTTACGTGCCAATAATAAAGACTGTGATAAAGGCACTACCAAAATGATTCGAGACTGGTCTAATTTTTTTTATAATTTTTTCACTCAAAGTTTTACACAAGCTGTCCAAAAATTATTTAGTTGACAGTATTTCAAATATGTTGGACTAGACAGTCTATTGAACTACGTACATTATTTAGAATTTTCAAAATTTTAACAATTAAATATGTTTGAAGGACTTTTAAATTTTGACAATTCCAAATAAAATTTTAAACTAGTCATGAATAAAATTTTGAATAAAAAAATTATGCCAGTTCCGAATCAATTTGGTACTGTCTTTGTCGAGAACCATAATAAATATCCTTGTCCAATAGTGACATTAGGGCCACCACCCCAGAGATTCCTGATTCCCACCCAAACCAGAAACATTACAAACACATAGATATTCCCTATAACCTTGCTATAAAAAATAGGAGATTAGTAGAAGGAATAGTAAGAGATGGGTCGTTTGGTTCTGGTGATGTCCGATTTCGTGCTGTCCTTCATGTGGGTGTGGGCGGGGCCGCTGACGAAGGTGTTCGTGACCTCCTTCCTCGGCGTGGGGCAGCACACGCGGGAGGCGGAGGTGCTCAAGTACTCGCTCTCGGTCGTCTACATGTACGTCTTCGCCTGGATCGCCACCTTCTCCGGCGGCGCCGCCTACAATCCCCTCACAGTCCTCTCCTCGGCCTTCGTCGGCGGACCCCGCGTCTTCCTCTTCACCGCCTTCGGGAGGATCCCTGCCCAGGTTTTGCCATCCCCAAATTTCAAGATGTTCTCTTTATTGTTGCTTGTTGTAATCTTCATTTTCTTCGGAGTTTGTTTGTAACCTGTTTTTGGTTCGTGCTTCGTTGAAATCGAGAATATTATATGAGGAACTCTTGTGTGAATATCTGATATCAACTACAACTTGGGTACATGTAGAGAGCGGACTTTCGGGTTCGCAGAGCGCACATGGCCCGTATTCTACCATCTTTGATCCACCTCGGGACTAACAACTGTTTAGGCAGAATATCATCGCATATTTTCACCCCGCGTGGTCCCAAGTAATGCACACCGAAACACCATTTTTGGAGGAAGCGTGCCGTCCGCTCAACTCGTCAGACGTGTAGATTCAATCACCACAGATAGATCTTAATAGTGAAGGACAAACACAAAGCGGCATTCAAATTCCTGCTCTTTGTTGTCAAAGAGTTGCTGCTTGTTGTCGCCGTTCATGTCTTGCGACACGCTTGAGACTCTGATACCACTTGACGCATGTCGAAAACATGGATCCTAAAAACTAACGACCCAAAATAATGAAGACTAAAACTCCAATTCTCTAAGGGGCTGTTTGGTTCGGCAAAGCGAAGCGAAAATTTTGAAATCGACATTTTGCGTATGCATGCAGTGAAGTGGAAAGAAATGAATTTTTTCCGTTTCGGTACTTTGAAGAAGTGGAGGTTAGAAGTGAAAAATATTAAAGTTTGGTGTTTGGTTGGTTGTTGAATTAAGTGAAAAAATGTAACTTTTTTTATTGAAGTGGTGTGAATAGTTGATCTTCTTTTTGTTTAAGTAGAGAGAAGTGGTCCTCCAACAAAATGCACAAAGTGGAAATGATGAATTTTCACTTTCGTGCTACACTTCGGAGGAAAATACTCCGAAGTCAAAACTTTGATTTTGTGGCAGACAAGATTTACTGTTAAATCACAATAAATATTTACTGTAAATCCTTCAACCAAACACATGAAGTGGTTTAAAATATGGATTTTGGCCACTTCCATGCTCCAAATCCGTGTACAAACTACCCCTAACACGAGAAACAAAGAGCAATAACTCTTATTGATAATCATAACATTACAATTTAACTTGTCCAAAGCTTACCAATGTCTTACATTATTTCTAGTAGAAACCCTAAATAAAATAGGAATCATGTCCTAAATTAAGGTTGCTGATAAAGGCACTACAAAATACACTCAGGCTTGGCCCAATTTTTTTTCTCTAAATTTTTCACTTAATATGTTGGACTGTCAAAATTTTGACAGTCCATTGAATTTCATACATTATTTAGGACTGTCAAAATTTTAACAGTCCAAACTATTAGAAGGCCTGTCAAACTTTTGACAGTCCTAAATATATTTTTGGGCTAGCCCTGAGTAAAATTTTAAATGAAAAATTTAGAAAAACAAATTGGAACAGTCTGAGTCATCTTTGCAGTGCCTTTATCAAGAACCTAAATTAAAGCATAGTAAATAAAATGAATCCTAAATTAAAAGGAGCAAATAAATCAAGGAAATAAAAAAGGAAAGTAGGAGATGTAATATAAATCCAAAATAATTAGGAGATGTAGTAAATTTTCTAAATTAGGAAATTATATCTACTTCAGATGCTCCTCTTGTAAAGAACTCGACTCTTAGTTCGTACAGCCATCCGGATAAAATGTCTCATCATTCGTCACCACAAAATTCGCTGAGGCTTCTTTCCCCCAAGTAATTTTCCTCTCTTCAATACATTGAAGGACCAAACTTCTTCTGTTTAAGCTTGTCCTATTGCCAAGTCGATATCATCTCCTTCCGAAAGCACACCATTTTCAAGTATTTTCAATGCAAAATTTAATAATTCTGACTTAGTGAATATGGAAGAGTATCACATACTACAAAAGAATTAAAGCCATGAAAGAAGAGTTGCAGTCGAAGCTGACAATAAAACACAAAGAATATTGTTATACTTGTTTGTCTCATATTATCATCAGTTTTCCCCCCTTTTTCAGTTAGTCCAAACAATATACATAGAACAAAACAGAATAGATGGAATATATCAAGATAACTACAAAAAGCTGAATAATGCTACTATTCTCAATGTAATTATTTAATTTAAGGTCAGTCATCCAAGAGATGAGTACTAGTTATGTTGCATAGAGGATCACTCGACAAAAGATTACACAGCATGATCACTCTCTCTTCATTCAGACTATCTTAAATCTGGAAGTGCACAATTTTAGTATTTCAGATGAACCCACTTGAAAGGTCCTTTTTCTTTCAAGGGTTTATCAATCTTTTGCTCAGTTATCTCAAAGCATTTACCTTTTTACTAACATATAAATTTTTGATGTTTCATGGGCTTAGTAGTACGATAAAGAAACATCTTTGTACCTGTCCTTGATTTCAGAGGATGAAGGCTTGTCATGTGACATACCCTGTTTCTGTGAACATGGCACGTCTGTGTCAAGTCCACCAATCATCTATGCATGTGTTAAATTTAGATTTTATATGCTAAGGTACTATTACTGTATGAATGGACATGTGGGTTTGTTTCTCAGTGATTGAATCCCACAGTAAATGATAATTTTCTTGATTAGTCACTTTGTTGGATGATATTTCCGTTGTTTTTTTACTTCTGTTATGCAACCAATTTTATGCAGAGCACTTTGTGAATGTGCTCCCCTTTGTGCTCATAGTAAAATGAATCTAAAAGTCCAGAAGATAGTTTGAACTTGTCATTTGTGATTGTGATGGATTTAATTACTGATGCACTAGTTTCTTAGCATATCATTATTTCAATGGAGTAATTATCTGAAATATATTTTTGGTATGATAGTATTTTTTCACATTCTTTACACATGACTGCCATGAGTATATTATGATGTGTACTAAGTTATCACGAACTATATGGTCCAACTCTGAGATTTCTTATATTAGGATGCACATGACAACAGCTCCCACAATTAACACTTTATCATATATGTATATGTATGCCAAAAATTGTAAAAATATAAGTTTCAGCTATTACATGCCATGACCGCTAATTTAAGTTTTTGCCTTTTCAGATAGCTGGATCTATTATTGGGGTAAGGCTAATTAAACAAATCTTCCCTCAAGTAGGTCATGGACCTCGGCTGACTGTTGATATTCATCATGGAGCATTAATAGAAGGTTTTCTGACATTCATGATTGTGATGGTTTCTTTGGGGCTAAAGAAGAAAGATCCTAAAAATTTCTTTATGAAAACTTGGATATCGACCATTTCCAAGATGAGCCTTCATATTCTTGGCTCTGATTTAACTGGTGGAATTATGAATCCTGCCTCTGTAAGTTATACAAATTTCTTCCTCCAGATGTAGCCTAGTTTTAATTTTTAAAGATAGTCGTTTCAAATGTTTTTATGTTTCCAATAGTTGCCTGATTATCTTCAACATATTCTACCATGAAAACAGAAACATGTTCTTATGGAAACAGAAATATGTTAAAGGTTATTGCCTCACTTTTGGGTGCTTCGCATGATAGGAGTATATGAAATTCAAGTACATGTTACAAGAACAGGTAAATTCATAACAACATATAGATATAGTCACTCTCTAGTATTGTTTGAGAGATGGATGAGCATCGAGTTAAATTATATAGATTTAATATATGATGTAAAAGATGGATATAACATTGATTTGCGAATAATCATGCTGAGGAGGTTGGGAAGATTATGCATAGAAGTGCATGAATTTATGTGATGGGGAAAGTTTCATACCTATTTGGAATAGTCATGTTAATTATGTACAGTACTAAGGAGTGATGGCATGGGAGTGTCGATCTTAAGGTATAAACATATATTTAAGTGGCGATGAATTTTATGGTGTTCTGTGGTGGACCACGTAATGGAAAACTACTCAGGTACATTTGCAACATGTTTCTCTTTTGAAGGAGCAAGAAACTTTGTTTAACACCATATTTCTTAATTTGACAAGTTTTATGCTGTACGTAACACCATTTTTTATTCTTAATTTCACATGTTTTGATGGTGGACGGATTCAATAGGACCAGCACAAAGCCTACCATACAATCAACTGCATTGGCTAGTCGAAAGTGAAAACTGAGACAAACAAGCTGATCAACTAGTCAAATAGCATGGCACGACAATTAGGGTGCATTTGGTACAAAGTGAATTATTCAATTCCTGGAAAATCTATGGATAAGAAAGTTATACTATTTTTGCTTCATGTTTTAAAAAGTTTGATCCGGGCATATTTGATTCATGCAAGTTCAATTTTTTGACAAATGTGGGAAGCCTATTCTCTCCAAAATAGGTGTGTACTTTTATTTTCCATGGGAATGAAATTATTTTTTGATTGGGTTCAATTCGGGTTAGGGTCCGGGCCAGTTGGGTTTGGGTCAGGTTTGAGGCCAGGTCAATGGGTTAATTGATATGAATGTAAACGCAGCAACAAGTAGTGGATGGATAAAGCAATGAAGTGCATTTTGGGATATTTTGTGGCCTAAACATATCATGGGAAGTCGGAATATTTTAATGAAAACCCACTTATAAATACAGCATGCTATGATTTATATTGTTTATCAAAATATAGATTCCAAATAAATAGGATAAATGTAAAGGATTTGACCATGATGGATTTGTTGTAAACTGGGATGGGTGAGACGGGGATGAAAAAGAGGTGCCATGTTGCACCATGAGATGGAACTAACTAGAGATGGTTTGAACATAGTTAGGATGGTGGTTATACTACAATGAGCCTAATCTCTAGTTATGTACCTTTAAAGGTAATAGAGCATTGAATGGGCTACTGTACTAAGGTAGACGTTATAGAAAAGATTCATGAAAGCTTGATTTCGCAACAGAGAGCCATAATAGGAATGATATTACAATTGGCATTGCATAGCTACGATACTAAGGTAGTAATTATAAGAGAGATCCTTACAACCTTGATTTGACAACTGATACCCATAACAGGAATGATTGGTGAATGATTCTTACAATTGGCATGCCATAGTTGGGATGGGGGTGGGATGGTTTTATGGTTATTGTTGATGATGTGCATGGCAGAATTGAAGGCGTTGCTGAGGAAAAAGAAGTAAACATGCTTTCTTTCTAACGAAGAAAGCTTAAGCAGAATATATATATATATATATATATATATATATATATATATATATATATATATATACAGTAAAAACTTGCTAAGGTCTTGACTAAGTTTGCAATCAAGAGAAAATAGGCGTGATTGTGGTATAATTACTATTGTTATGACCTTAACAAGCTTTTGATGCAGTCTTCATCATTATATTTTCTTGCATAATTATACCACTGTTGCTATTAACTTTCCTTGTTTAACAAGAATCTTTGAGAACTTGCAAACGTCAACAGTAAAAACTTGCTATGGTCTCAACTTCTTTGCAATCAAGAGTGGTGGCATCTCTTCACTCTTCAGTCATTCTTGGTACCTCATGCATTTTTTCCCTTCGCTATGTGAGATTCATTAGGGGTGTTGTTGTATCATTGGTCGAAAGATTCATTAGGTGCACCACAATCTTGTTTTCATCTTTAGATTCATGTGTTAAGGTGTCTAAATCAATAAGAGTTCAAAAAGATTTATAGAATCGTTGGCCATTGAAACCAAAATATGTAACCCCACTCTGGAGTTTTTTGCAGTAAGGGTCTTTTAACGGGTTAGTCAAGCAACCCAAGTTCAAATCTCTTTGACACACATTTTAAGTGGATTTTATATGGCTCTCTGAACCCAACCCAGCTGTCAACCCAAAATGGGTATTCGTCCTGCATGGGTATTGGAATAAGGTAATATTTAACCCTCAACTGTCAACACAAGTATGGAGTTTTAATGTAGTGGTAGTCTTTATCAATAGCCAAGTATGCAACAGTATCAATCAGCCAGAAATAGAAAGACATAATGGAGTAGTCAATCAAGCATCGCATACATTTTCTTTTGGAGATCAAGGGTGTATGTACTTAATCAGATGAATCTCCCTAGTACCCAACCATATAATGACATTACCAAAAATAACCTAGTTCTTCTCACAGGATTAACTAGTCAGTCACTAGTCCACAGTGAACTAATAGTTACAGACCATTTAGACTCAAAATGTTTCCTACTAAAAAAACTCATCAGAAGATTATGACTTGATACTGCAACTAAAACATCTCAGCATCTTTTGTTCCCCCATTACTTCCGCTGTACTCCTTCTGAAGTTCTAATCTTGACCATGCATCCCCCCAATGCTGCTCCACAATAGGATCACTTCATACTAGGCCGCACCACCTTGGCCCTTCTTTTAGCTCGTAACAACTCAACCTCTAAAATAAGAACATTATATAAAATTTGCACAACTGTGCTAAACATCTTCTCAATTATTCTGTCGTTTCAAATGGACCATGTTAGAGTTATTTTGTTATTTATTTTATGTGGGTATAATAGTAATTGTTGATATATTGCACATCAATATAAATAGACATAAGATTCAACCTAGGGTTTTATGTCCTTGCAATCTCCTTTCTTATATTCTCTCTTCTCCTACTTTTCTCCTTCTCTCATCTCCATCTCTAAACTTTATTTGGTATCAGAGTATCTTTTGAAGGTACTATAAATCTCATCCACCTCTTGGGTCATCGACTCAGGAGCAAGTTCTCACATGTCTGGTATAACCTCTTTTTCATAATCATAGTCCCATGAAACATGATATTATCTTGGCTGATGGGTCTACTCGTCCTGTGCTTGGGAAATGTGTCATTCACCCTACTCAATCACTGTCATTATTTGATTCTTATACGTGTCTAATTTTTCATTTAATTTGCTATCTATGAGCCAATTAACCAAATCTCTTTAATGTTCTGCGACATTTTCTTCCAATTCTTGTGTTTTTTAGGACCTTAGGACGAAGAAGATGAATTGTTCGGAGCATGAAAAAGATGAACTGTATTACTTGGATCTACCTGAAAAGGCTTTCATTTCTGTTTCTACTTCTCCGTTGCAGTGTCATTTTCGTTTGGGACATCCGTCTTTAGCTAAGTTGTGTCAGGTTGTTCCTAGTTTGAGTCATGTTTCTAGTCTTGAATATGAGGCTTGTCAGTTAGGCAAGCATCACCGCAAGGTAGTCAAAGGCGCAAGACGCACGCCCGAGCGATGCGAGGCGCAAAAATAATATATATATATTCACATCAGATTTCTACATTGATAAACATGTGTGCTTTAAATTCTCCCATGTTTAAGTTGCAATCACTTTGAATTGAGTGAGTGAGAGAGAAAACAGTAAAAAAAAAATACAACAGTTCAAAAAAGTCTAAAAATTGTACAACAGTTAAAAAAATAGTCTAAATATGTTTTTTTTAACAAGATTTTCAAGGCGCGTCTAGGCGCGCCTTAGCTATTCCAAGGCGCTTGGAAAAGGCGCGCCTTATGTGCGCCTTAAGAATTGCGCCCCGCCTGGAGTGTCCTGAGGTGCTACCCTTGTGCCTAGGAGCAAGGCGCGCCAGAGACACGCCTTTGACTACATTGCATCACCATAGTTACCTTTCTCGTCGTATTAAGAGTCGTGAGTTACAGTCTTTTGATCTTGCTCATTCTCATATTGGGGTCCGTCTAGAGTCAAAAGTCCGAAATGGTTTCAGTATTTTATTATTTTTATTGATGATTATTCCAGAATGACTTCGTGTTATTTAATGAAAGAAAGATCTGAGTTTCCAAATGTGTTATCTGACTTTTATAATAAAATTTATCTTCAGTTTGATAAACATATCAAAATTTTGCGTTCTGATAATGCTTTGGAGTATACTCAATCTTCTGTGAACAATTTCTGTATTGATCGTGGTATGAATCATCAAACCAGTTGTGTCCACACTTCTCAACAAAATGGTATAGCTGAACGCAAACATCGACATATTTTAGATGTGGTACGAACTCTCATGTTTAATATGCATGTCCCTAAACAGTATTGGACATATGTCATTCTTACTGCATGTTATCTAATTAATCGCATGCTATCATCTGTATTAAATAACAAAGTTCTATTTTTCATGTTACATACAGATGTCGCTCCTTTTTCTTACCTCCTAGAGTGTTTGGGTGTGTCGTTTTTGTTCATAACTTGGAACCTAATCGAGATAAGTTAGCTCCTAGATCTATAAAGTGTCTTTCTTGGTTATTTTCGTACTCAACAAGGTTATCGTTGTTACAGTCCACGGTCTCGAAAGTATTATGTCAATGCAGATGTTACTTTCTTTGTGTCTACCCTTTTCTTTCCTTCAGGAGGCCATTGTATTTCTTTTACATCAGATTTGATATCTTATATACTACCGGTCATTCCTGAATCAGTTTCTGTCTCCATTCTCCCTTTACAGGTTTATCAGAGATCCAATAACAGGCCAGTGGTTTTGCATTATTCAGCCCTAAATTAATCAGTTTCGTGCCTGAGGTTTCTGCTTCAATCACCACAGATCCAGATAATATTTTTATTGTTCTCAGAAAAAGAAAACGCCTTTGTACCACAAAGAATAAGCATTACATTTCTAATTATGTTTCATTACACTGTGCTTCTTCACCTTTTTATGTATTTGTTGTTTCATTGTCTTCTATTTCCATTTCGAAAACATACAAGCAGGCTATGTCATCTTCTGGTTGGAAAAGTACAATAGATGAGGAGATATATGCTTTACATCAAAATCAGACTTGGGAGCTTACATCACTTTCTGTTGAAAAGCAGACATTGTGTTGTAGATGGGTGTACACTGTTAAGTATCATCCCGATGGTTCAGTTGAGCGCCTCAAGGCACGATTGTTTGCAAAAGGGTATACTTAGACATATGGTGTAGATTATATGTAGACTCTCTCCAGTGGCTCGGTTGAATTTTGTTCGAATTCTTATTTCTGTGACGGTTAATCCACAATGACCTATATATCAGCTGGACATAAATAATATTTTCTTGCATGGTGAATTACAGAAGGGGGTTTATATAGATCAACCACCGGGATATGTTGTAGCAGAAAATGGAAAACTCGTATGTCGATTGAAGAAAGCATTATATGGATTGAAACAGTCATCTCGAGCTTGGTTTGACAAGTTCAGTTCAGTTCTTATTAAGTATGAGTTTCGGCGCACCACATTAGATCATTTAGTATTTTACCATTCTTCCTCAGCACGTATTATCGTGTTGATTGTTTATGTTGATGATATCATTATATTTGTGAGTAATAATGCTGGATTTGTGGACTTGAAGGCCAACATTTATCGTCAGTTTCATACTAAGGATTTGGGTCTTCGTTTCTTTTTTGAATCGAGGTTGCTCGATCTAAGAAGGGTGTATATCTGTCACATTGCAAGTATATTCTAGACTTTCTTTCTGAGTCTGGGATGTTGGAGTGTCGGCCAGTTGAGACTCCTATGGATTATCATGACAAGTTTTATGCTTACAGGGGAGGGTTATTTGTGGATGTTGGATATTACAAATATTTGGTTGGCAAACTTATATATCTTACTGTTACACGACCAGACATTAGCTATGCAGTTGGAGTAGTTAGTCAGTTTATGTATGCCTCTTGGAAATCACATTGGGAGGATCTCTCGCATTATTCGATACTTGAAGGGTGCACCTGAAAAGGGTTTGTTGTACAAACCTTTCCAGTTGCTTACAGTGACGGGGTTCAGTGATGCTGATTGGACAAACAGTCGCAATGATTGGAGGTCTACTTTTGGCTACTGTACATTTGTGGGTGGCAATCTTGTCACGTGGCGTAGTAAGAAACAAAATGTTGTGGCTCGTTCTAGTGCAGAGATCGAGTACTGTGCGATGGCTCATATAGCTTCTGAGATGATGTTGGTGCAGTTTCTTCTTCATGAAATGGAGATTATGATTCCTATTCCGATGGAGATGTATTGTGACAATCAGTCGATAATGTTTATCGCAAGTAATCCGGTGTTTCATGAGCGCACTAAGCATATCGATGTGGATTGTCATTTTGTTCGTGATCTGTTGCTAAAGAAACAGATTGTCATTCTTTATGTTCGGTCGGAGGATCAATTAGGTAATATCCTCACCAAACCACTCGCTCGTGGTTCATTTTCTGATTTATGTTTGCAAGCTGGGCATGTCTGATATATATGCTCTAGCTTGAGGGAGGGTGTTAGAGTTATTTTATTATTATTTTATGAGGGTATAATAGTAATTGTGGGTGTATTGCATATCAATATAAATAGACATGATATGCAACATAGAGTTTTATGTCCTTGCAATCTACTTTTTCATATTCTCTATTCTCCTACTTTTCTCCTTCTCTCATCTCCAGCTCTAAACTTCACTGGGCATATAAGAGCTGCCATTACCTCTATCCCAAGCCTTTCTTATACACTTGGAAATATTACTCTCTCTCTCCAATTCGTCCACCAATCTTCCAATTTGGAAGCACAACTATTAACATGCCAATTCTTCTTAAAGAAAGTCCAAATTTGAGAAACAAAACTGCACTCAACGAAATATGATAAGCAGTCTCTTGAAAATGATTACACAAAACAGACACTACTGTGGTTAACGGTCTTCCTAATTAAAATGTCGGCATGCAGTCTGTTTTTCTGTACTAACCAGATAAAGAACTTTACTTTTATATATAATTTCCAAATTCCGTTACCAACAGGACATATAATACCAGAGTTGTTTAATAGAGAATAAGAGGATTTTACGGGAAAAAAAAATTACCATCAGAAACGAAAGGTCACGTGACGCTAGGATTTTCAAAATTTAACATACTCATAAGATTTAAATACTCATTAATCAAGATATTATCAACAAATATTCTAAGTTTTATGTTCCATATTCTGGAATGATTATGCAATCTATACTGAGATGCTACCGCTGGATGAGGGTTAGCAGCAATATTATGTAAATTAGGAAGAAAAAAAAACATCAGGGAAATATTATCTAAGCCATTGATCTTTCTGAAAATTAATAGTCCTACCTTCTCCACCAATTTTCCTAATACCTATTCTAATGATAGGAACTACTTCCATATACCCTTCCAAATAAAGGATGCCCCATTATGGATCTTGTCAGGTAAATTATAGAATTCTTCTAAAGTATCTATTAGTGATTTTCTTAACCAAGACAAGGTCATCTTTTGTTAAGGCTCTCCATATCCATTTCCCTAATAAGGCTAGATTTTGATTTCTCAAATTAAGAATTCCCAAACCCCTTTCTATCTTTACAAACTATTTGCCACTTAACCAAGCATTTATTAGCAAAACAATTATTCTTACCAGTACAGAGATAGCTTCTTCTAATACAATCTATTTTCTTGACCACCCAATTATAGTTAAATAAAACAAAGACGTATAGTAACTAGGCGTGGATGATAAGACTAAATTTACCTCTAGATAATGATGTACCTTTCCAAGAGGTTAACTTTCACACAATTTTTTTTTTTCCTTCTGGGTCTGTCTAGTTCATATCTAGATCTACTACTGCAGCAACTCTGGTGTCTAGAAAGGCAGCAAGCTGTCCGGAGATCTAGTTTCTAGTTTCATGCAACAGTTATTGGTGAAGGCAATAACCTAAACTTTACCGGTACTATTTGTTTGATATTCTCTTACTTTTCATAGTTATTAGTAGATACTTAATTGTAATAGTTGTCTCTTGAATAAAGCAACCTTAGTATTTAAAATCATGATCATATAATAATTATTTTACTAAATATTCGGATTAAATTGGCAATCATAATAAGGCAAATCTTGTCAGCAAGGCTATCATTCCATGTATGCCATTCTCAGTGCTGGAACCTATGCTTGTCTAGGTAACCAGGAGGGAACCTGTGGCAAAATTAGTGAAAAATGAGATTTATTTTTTCCTTTTACGTTTTTGATTAATATTTATAACTTACAAATGAAAAACATAGTTATGAGATTGGAGATAAATGAGAGAGCTAGTCTCTAACATAATAAATTAATGAGAGAACTAAGAACTTTATCATTTGATGAGAGAAACCTATATCATATATAAGGGAGAACAGCCATCAGGGTATTCAAATTCCTTCATACCAAATGTTGACATATGGGTTGGTTACAACTTCGCAGGCGACCACATTGCATTACATCAAGAAATGGAATAAGCAAGCCATCACTCATCAGATATCTCATGGGCATTAGCATGCATCTCATAGTCGGCATTTTGTTGTTCTTAATAAAGCCTTGTTGATGCCATGAAATGCGCCATGGCTGCATAATTCCATTTCTGGGTAGCATGAAATGGCATACTTGGAGACCATCCTGCTCATGAATCCTTGTTTGTGTGGAGTTTGAATCCCCCGGCAAACCCATTGGTGACCTAATGCAGTCTAGGAACTCGAGCTACCATTTCGCCTTGGGGAGCCACGACTCAAAATGTTGCTTGTCAGTATGGGTGCAACTCAGTCAGGGTTTAACTGACGCATCTGACTCAGTCAGGGTGGAGATTTACGTTTTACACCCCGTCTTCAATTCTAACAGAGGTTGGTTTACCCCTTATGAAATGCTATTATTCCCTTATTGGTTGCTTTGAATGTGAAATGGCAAAGTGCAAAATGCATATAGTACCCTTTAGGTGTCAGTTTGCTTATTTCCCAATAGGAGGTTGGATTAGGTGTGGCTGGTGAAGATCGATCCAACCCTACACGAACCTCCCAAATTCCATCCCTTTATGCACATGTATAGATTTTAGAATTTCTTACGATTTTCATGATATTTTTGAGGTTGGGTATGCCAAGTATCTAGTTCCAGGCTGTTGGATCACTTCAAGATTTGTGGATGAACGAACTTGAAGCTGATTCTCATGAAAAAAGTTATTATTTAGTCAGCTGATGTTCTCTCAAGATAAACCTTAAATAATTCTTCTCCTGCATTAGATGGCAAGGAAGCTGGACAATTGCCATTGCTGATTTTATGTATAACCAAAATGTCCTATTATTTGTGCTGTGGAATTATTTTTTGGATTATTCCTGAACTTATGCAGCATGGTCTGCAATTTTTTTTTCCTTTCGCTTCATGATCACTTGGTTAAGAAAGATTTTCCAAGGGTAGTTCACAACTAACTATTACTTGAACTTCGACATCAGCCAGTCTTTCGTACCTTTTTTATTGTCTTGGCACATGCAAACCTAAACTTCCATCTATCACATAGTACTCTGACCTCTCCAAATCTTCTTGGCAGTTATTGGAATTTCTATTGTTGTCCTCCTACTTCATAGATCTGGAAATTATTGTGTATGTTGATTTATAACATTAAAACACTATCAAAACATTACATGCATGTGGCCATGCATTTATTGTTGCTTGGATAACTTCCTCGTTACCAGTAGTTGGTAAGTGCTCTGAAAGAGCTGTTTTTGTTGCTTGTGTTGTTGATGTATATAGTTATTTAGTTTTATGATCTCGTATAATATTGAAAATTTACATTTGTCTGCATATTGTTCAGAATAGGATTTGGATCTCGTCCTAATGGTTGGCTTGAGATGATCGTCCAAAAATAGAAATCTAAACGCAAATGTTGAATATTATACGAGATCCTAAAACTAAACTGAAATATGTGAGGGTTGTGTGACTTGGGTTATTTAGTTTTGTTATGACCAATCGATAATGAGACTTGTGATACTATTGTTTGTTTATATCCTGATCTAAGGCAGCCACAGAATCCTCCAAATGACAGTTTCGATGGGGACGATTTCATGGACATCGTATATCGTCAGATGTTTTTTCGGTCATATTATTGAATGCTTGCGACTCAATAGTCCCAGAGGGTTGTGTGGCTACTGAGATCACGATAAAAACAAACAACAATATCACAAGTCTCATTCTCGTTTAGCAATGAAAAAATAAAATAACCCAAGTCTCATAACTCTTACTATGCAAAACTTAATAATCTAAGTCACACAACTCTCAAATATTTTCGTTTAGTCGTAGAATATTCAAAATTTGTATTTATGTCTCCATTTTGAATGGTCGGGACGAGATCCAAACCCTCTCGAACAATATGGAGACTTTGACACAAATTTTCAATATTATTGGAGATCCTAAAACTAAATAATCCTATATAACTTATTTTTCTCTTCTACATGAGCTAGCGGATTTTAGCATATTGGTGCAGATTCTTATGTGACAGATTGTGTTGACAGGCTTTAGGTTGGGCATACGCTCGAGGAGATCATATCTCGCGGGAGCATTTGTTTGTGTATTGGGTTGCCCCCGTCCATGCAAGCTTGCTGGCAGTGTGGACCTTCAGGCTGTTTACGGAGCCTAGGAAGAGCAAGCTTCAACAATCTAAAGAACAGAAACCGAAAGCAGAATGATTGCAATCCTCAAATTTTTTTTTTTTTTTTTGCCATACCATTTTTGTAATTTTCCCAACTACCTAAATTATGTAGGTAAATGATGGGATTCTTACGGATAGCTATAAAAAACTGCTCTCTTCTAGTACAATTACTTTTATGCCAGATCTAATTACTTGTGTATATATGCTAGAGCTATTGTCACTTGTAAAAGAGGGATGAGAAAAATCTATTCTTCTTATATATAATAGAGAGTTTTAGGCTTCACCATGGGACGTGCATGTTCCAAATGTGTTATTTTTCATATATATATATATATATATATATATATATATATATATATATATATATATATATATGGTAAACGAGATATGAGCTATAGGCTCATATTTCTATATGAACCATGAACATGTAGATCAATATGAATGGATTTCTACATTTCATGTGCGCTCATGTGTACTAGTACACTACATTCCTGTTGGTCCACATGTACATTGGTTCATGTATATATATATATATATATATATATATATATATATATATAATAATAATAATAATAATAATAATAATAATCTTTTTTGCGCATGGCGATTTCCTTGGTGCCTCTCTTCCCTCAAGATCCTTCTCCTCCCTTTGCGCCCTCCCGCCCCTTTTCGCAGTCGCCCTCCTCTCCCTCCCCTTCCACCTCCTCCGCCGTTGATGCCCCCCCCCCCCCCCCCCCACCTTCCTTTGCCCCCGCACTCCTCTCCTAAACTTCCTCGTCTCCTCTCCTTTCGCTTTTGCCTCTGGATCTTGATCCAGATCTGCGCGCGGCCGGCCTCCGGTGGCGCTGAGGTGCCCGATTGCCTCTCAGCAAGTCCCGATCGTCTCCGGTGATGGATGGACAACCGTGGCTCGACGACACAGAAAATGTATTATAGCCTCCACCTAGTCCTCTGTGTCTAGGTGCGTTCCTCCGTTGGTGGCGCGACTTGCACCCCAGGTGGGTCCGCCCCAGACGGGGAAGGGTGGCGGCTCTCGCCATCCGGCTTTGGCCAACCCTCCTCGAGTTTCACGTCCCTCCCCGGACTTTTCAAAATCAGCGGCGTGTCACGCACCCCAGGTGTTTGACAAAAATACCGGATAGGGCCCCTAATACATTTAAGACCTCGGGAGTGGCTCCTATCACCTGGGCAGATAGATGCAGGCCCGACCTGGCGAGGGAAGATATTCAGATGCACTTCGTCGCGCCCAGTCTTAAAGAAGGAAGAAAGGTCATTTCTATCACCAAAGAGGACATTGCCGAAACAGAAGAGTTCTAGAAGAACACTATTGTTCTTTACGTTATTGGAGCCCGACCTTACTTCGGTCAGCTAAAGGAATTTGCCATGCGAATGTGGAGGCATAAAGGGAGCATGCAAATATACTCTAGGGAGAATGGCTTCTATTTCATCAAGTTTGGGAAGTCGAAAGATTTAGAAAGGGTGATCCAGAATGGCCCTTGGACATTCGATGGGAGACTGATTGTCCTGAGAAGATGGGACCCCTCTACTAACTTTGAACATGATCGGCTAGCAACTGTCCCTATCTGGATTAGGTTCCCTTGGCTTTCACCCCAACTATGGAGTGTCCCGGCTATTATGAAGTTGGCTAGCGGAATTGGAATCTCCTACGGCCAGACAAATACACGACTGATAGAGATCGATTATCCTTTGCTAGAGTTTTTGTTGAGATCAATGCGGCTGACAAGCTTCCTGACAAGCTGGAGGTTGATCTTCTGGCAGGCAAAATCATTTTCCAAAAAGTTGAGTATGAATGGGTACCGCCTTGCTGTAATTCATGTCATATCTTTGGACACACCATAGCCCAGTGTTCGGATGCTAGAGTCATCCCGAAGGCGACTAATCAAGTCCCTTGCTTTAGTACAGAGGTGCCAATGCCTACTAGAGATACTGGAGCTAGCACGACTATCCCTAGCTCGCGGGGAGAGAAAGTTGACTTAAGTGTGAAGCAAAGGAGTATGGACACGGATGAGCCAGCCCTGCAGGAGGCTCCCCAATCCTCTCTACTAGGGAAGAGAATAAGAGCGGAGAATGAGAAAGAAAGGAGAGGGAGAGAAAATTGTAACACCCCGTTCCGCTCAAACGGACTGCCGATTCAAACGGCAAAAGTGCAATGTCCCGACCCGCTTTGCTCAGGCGAGAATACTCATTTGAGGCAAAGGATAGCCAGACTTGTTCCTACAGGAATTCGGCTTAGGCTTTCAGAGGCTCGCTTGACGTATCGCTCGACAGAGGTGAATCATCGCTAAGGTGGGTGGCTACGGTGAACTTGTCTTTGCTTAGCCAGCAGACATAAAATATGGAATGATACATGCTAGTCGCTAGGTGAATCACCCTTGCATGCTAATAAGAATCCAACGCACCTAGCTAAGAAAATAATCCCAACTTGTATTGCTTATGCTAGAACATGGAAATGAAACATTGCTTATATATATGTTCAGACCCTCGCATGCTACCATAGAACGTGTCGCTCGGGAAGTCCCTAACGATCTCACTCCTCGGCATACCTTCGGGCCCGAGCCAACGTGAATGTTTATGTTTATACAAATGCATGCTTGTCTGCTTGTATGTTGCCTTATTTTCATCCAAACCCCGGGAGACTACTAAGTAGTCGTTTCGTGCCTGAATGAACCTGCAAGTATCCGGGACCGTTAGGTCGCCAAGGCATCCCCGAACTAGGGGAATGCATCAAGGCAAGTTGTTCATGAATCAAGAATCCTGTCACGTTGCAACTGAATGATAATCACATCAAGTTTACATCTGAACGAGAATCACGTCATGTAACGAATGAATCCCATCTCGTGGAGCAAACGCTCGGTTCAGATCACGAATCATGGATTATCATATCAAGTTATGGATTTGGAAAGACCCTGACCTGCATGTCGCGGACAACTTGAAAAAGGTGATCTTCGAATCTCGTTCCATGGGCGGTCTCCGGGGTACTGGAACCGATCCGATCCGGATGGAACTTCACGATAGTCTCACGTGCGGACAGGATGGCGTGTAGCGCCCCATGTGCTTTCGTTACATACCATCCTTGTTCAAGACTAAAACGGTCATTTATGGCTATGCCAGCTGTAGAAGCATAAAATACGCTGGGAAATTGTACGCGTATTATACAGTCAAAACCCCCAACATACATGAAGTCCGCGTAAAACAGGGCTTCAGAGCTGTTTGGCGTGAAGTAGAGCTTCAGAGCTGCCCGCGTAAAACAGAGATGTAGAGCTGTTTGGCGTAAAGTAGAGCTTCAGAGCTGCCCGCGTAAAGCAGTGCTTCAAGGCTGTTTTGCGTAAAATGTTGCTTTACCCTCCTGCGTAAAGTAAAAAAATACGTTTGTTTTTAATGCAGCGTAAAGTTGTACGAGGAACTCTTCGTATTTCTCGGATGAATTTGTCAGACAAATCAGTGAGCCTGGCACCTGATAAAAGTATTGTACGATGATCGAGAGGACGGCTGTGATGATAATTTTGCACAGAGACCCAGGTTGTCGTCTAGTGACATATTCTTGATATAAGTTATTTTTACGCATTCAAAGAATATGTTGCCTATTCTACATGGGCAGAGATGAGTTTTTACGCTCAAAACTGGAGTCTTCTGAATATGATGCCTATTCTATATTGACAGAAATGAGTTTTTACGCTCAAGATAAGACAAAGTCAGACGCCACGTCAAAAGCTGTTTCCTGCACAGAGCTCGAGGCATATCTCTGCATTTAATACACGAGTTGGGGGCATATCTCTGCATTTAATGCACGAGATTTTGTTCTATTCTTTAGATTTTGTCATGACTGGGAGAGCTAAAACTGTGACTAATACGCTCACATCACCATCCTTGCATTTTACGCCAACCAGGCTATTTTCAACTATAGGAGTACGTCGTATGCTATCTCCTCGAAATACGCCAACTCGGCCATATTTGCAAAGCTATGTGATAAGGCTATTTAGCCCAAAATACGTTCAAGACCTCAGTCGTGATGGATAATTGACTGGAAAAGCTAAAACTGTGACTAATACGCTCACATCACCATCCTTACATTTTACGTCAGCCAGGCTATTTTCAACTATAGGAGTACGCCGTATGCTATCTCCTCGAAATACGCCAACTCGGCTATATTTGCAAAGGTATGTGATAAGGCTATTTAGTCCAGAATACGCTCAAGATCTCGGTCGTGATGGATAAGTGGCTATTTTACGCTGGTTATCTATTATTCATGAATCATCAAGTTTTATACAAAGTTTGGCCTTTTACGCCAACAAGACAGCTATTTGGCTTTTACGCCAACAAGACAGCTATTTGGCTTTTACGCCAACAAGACAGCTATTTGACTTTTATGCCTACAAGACTGTTATTTGGCTTTTACGCCAACCATCTTTATGCAGGGGCTGTTACCTACGTGGCTTACATGCCGTGATCTTTGAGAAGCGGTTATACGCGTTACCTTATAAAGGGATACGTGTCATACGCATATTCAGAAGACAATTGGAACATGGGTAGCAGTTATTATAACCGCCACGTAAAAGATGCAACTTTTTTCACAGTTTGGCTTCTACGCCAACTGGACAGTTATTTGACCGATCTCTATAAATAGAGACCCCTGGTTACAGGGTAGAGGGATCAGAAATCAAAGACGGCGATTGGGCAATCAGACGATCAGACACCGGCCAGGGCACAATCAGAGATCAGAGAGAAAGAGAGAGCACAGACAAAGAGTTTTGGTTGACCACTTTGGCAACGAGAATTCAATCCCACTTGCAAACTTTGAAGCTTCTTCTTCTTCTACAACACTTCTTCATCATCGTGTGGTCCAAGGGACAAAGTGATCGACCGCAGATCAGACTCCTATAGCAATACTTTCCCAGAATTATTTTTTATTGTACTTAACATCCTCGTCTAGGATTAATTGTACTCTTTTTCTTGTTTGTAAGCAAAAAAAGAAAGGTTCCGTATAAACCTCTTCCTTAAATTTTTTGTTTATTCAAACAAAATGGTGACTCTGCTGGGGACGACTTTCTTCTCTAACGAGAAAGCAATTGCTCAACACGATGCTGTATCCATCGGATCGACGAAGAAGACTTTGGTCGTCCAGTTTGACCAATCTGCTTATGAAGACATTCATGCAGGGGGTATCTCTCCCTCCTTCTCTGTCCAGAACAACAGGAAGCTGCGTAAATTGTGGATGCCTAAGGCGTCCTCTACCTTTCCTGCAAGCTCTCACTCTCTGATCAACAAAGTTGTGCCAACACGCCCTGTGCGTGAAAATTTTTCTTCCGTCTGTGACGTGGTAGACAACTCTTCTGGCAACGCCTCAGTGCCAATCCGGAATCCTCAAACACGCCCTATGCATACAAATTTGTCTTCCATCTGTGACATGGTAGACAACACTTCTGGCAATGTCTCAGTGCCAATCCAGAAGTTTCAAACACGCTCTATTCGTACAAATTTGTCTCTCGTCTGTGGCGTGGTAGACAACACTTCTGGCAATGCCTCAGTGCCAATCCAGAAGATTCAAACACGCCCTATGCGTAAAAAATTGTCTCCCGTTTGTGACGTGGTAGACAACACTTCTGGCAATGCCTTAGTGCCAATCCAAAAGTTTCAAACACGCTCTGTGCGTACAAATTTGTCTCACGTCTGTGACGTGTTAGACAACACTTCTGGCAATGCCTTAATGCCAATCCAGAAATTTCAAACACGCCCTATGCGTAAAATTATATCTCCCGTCTATGATGAGGCAGATGTACCCTTTGATCACATCAAAGGAAAACAAGTGGCAAATCTTCCAACCTCTAGGCTTTTACGCCCACAAGGGAAGAAAGTACCCACTTTACAGATTACTAGGACTTTCCTTGTTTTAGGCGAACCGATGCAAAAATCCAAATTATGCCAGGATAGGTCTGTCCGCGTAAAGAAGACTTATTTCACGGGAAGATATGCTCCTCAGACAGATGATGGATCATATGCCACTCACATGGGTGAACTGATGTATTCCTATGGCAGGAAAAGGGTTATGGTCCCTAATTTATACCTTCCCACTGATGTAAAAAGGCAGAATAAGCCTTCTTTTTCTTCTTGTAATTTCCCTGATTTGCGTGATTTCTTGATCCAGAAACGCAACGTCTATTACATCTCCTAGAGAATATTGTTGTAATAGTCATAAGGTTGTAATTGACCGTTGCTGTTCTAAAGTAAAACGGTCAGTTTTTGACCGATTGAACTACTCTTTACAGGAAGAAGAACCAGACGACGACAGGTCTGGGGGGTAGTCTCCCTCGACAAAATAGAGCAGCATCCAAAGCTAGGGGTAGAATTCCCATCTGAGTCCGAAGATGATGCAACTAAGACCATCTTCCCTGAGGACCGTACGACTCAGGTATCGGAAGCCCGAAAGCCAAAAGGGACTTTCTCCTTCAATGATGATGACATTATTGAAATCTTCAATGTATTGATGAAGGAAAACAAACTTCGGCTACCCAACATCAGATACCCTGAAAAGGCTGGCAAGGTTGATGACCCAGAATATTGTCTCTTTTATCGGTACATTCATCACCCCACAAAGGCATGCTATGTACTGAAAAGGAAAATCCAGGAGTTGATTGACGCCAAAGTCATTACTTTGCACTTATAAACGAGAAGACGGTTACTGCAAATTGATCTCACTCCAACGTGGCAATTTGCCCCCTCAAGAAGTACCGGATAATAAGTTTCTAAAATCTCCCCAGATGAGCAACCTTTAGGTCTATCCCCACTCAGCAAATCACTCCCCAGTGAATTTTTTGGATATGGGTTCACATCCAAACTGTTTTCCCCCAGCTGAGTTTGCCATGTCCAAGTGACCTCTGAGCAAACCTCCCAGGGTTTTGCTATCGATCAGTTCACGTCCATATTACCTCTGAACTACGTCTCTCCACTTTCTCCAGCAGAGTAAATCTATCACCACAAAAATGGTCATTCCCATATTACCTCTGCCCTATTTTTTTTCTTTATCTCCACTGAGTCATATCTTACCACGTCCACCTTACCTCTGAGTAAGATATTTTTAGAATTTTTCCATGTCCACATTACCTCTGAGTCAAGTTCTTCTCTTCGACTTTCTACTATCACGTTCGCATAACCCCTGATAGTGCTAGTCGTTTCATCTTATTATCTGTACTTAAGGGACGCCATGGGTAATAAGTCAACAACCCAGATGTACAAATCAACTATTGGTTCTTCATCCCTAGCAAGTGCCTATGTACAATATTTTCTCGGTCGTCGAAGAGCGAGAAACATATTCTATCATGTTCATATGACCTCTGTATAGATATGTTCAACAATTTGGCATCCCCCGCAAGTGCCTATGTGCAATATTTTCTTCTTTGTTACAAATTCTTGTAAAGAGCTATCATCCGTATCCAAGAGTCCCGGGTACACAATGGATGATGGATCCTCAAAATCCCCCCAGCGGAGCAATCCTTAGGTCTACTCGCACACTCCCGCAATGACTATTCAAACCAATCTCGTTAGACGCTAGCCATGCTCATATTGCCTCTGAGCTATCGTCCCATCAATCTCCCCAGCGGAATAATCCTTTGGTCTATCTTCATGTTTGGATAGACCACACTCAACAAAATACTCCTCAATAAATTTTTCGGACACTAGTTCATGTTCATATTACCTCTGAACTGTTGTCATAATATTTCTCTCAGGCTGAGTTTGTTCATATCCATATTACCTCTGAGCAAACCTTCCGAGTTTTGGCTATCGATTTTCATGTCCATATTACCTCTGTTATCGATTGTCATCTCAACTTAGCACCCGTACTTAACTCTAAGTACGCCAGTGGTGTTATTCCCACAAAAAACTACCACGTCTATATTACCTCTGGAAGGGCTTGTCTTAAACTTATTACTTGTACTCTCATGCACAAAAAAGTAATAGGTCCACCAAAAACCCCCCGGTGGGATGCCCGTAATGGAAACGAATTGTTCAAATCTATATTACCTCTGAACTATCCTCATTTTCCCCAGCAGAGAAAAAGTCAGTTCATGTTCATATTACCTTTTGAACTACGTCTCTCTACTATCCCCACAGAGTCATATTTTACCGCGGCTATATTACCTCGTGCAGGACTTGTCTAAAACTTATTACTTGCACTAACATGCGCAAAAAATAGTGGGTCTACAAAAAATTGTCACGTCTATATTACCTCTGTCAGGACTTGTCTCAAACCTATTACATACACTAATGTGTGCAAAAAAAAAAGTAACGGGTCCACAAAAAAATTCCCAGTAGGATGTCTTTACTAGCCACAAAAACTGTCACGTCTATACTACCTCTGATTGGGCTTGTTTCGAACTTATTATTTGTACTCAACGTGCGCAACAAATAATAGGTCCACCAAAAAAACCCCAGTGGGATATCCTCAACAAACGCGGTATTGTACTACGTCTATATTACCTCAGGTACGATGTCCAAAGTTCGCACAAACAATCGTAAAGAAATGGATGGCCCTTATATTATTTCAAATGGCGCTTACAGATTAGCCAAGCCTAATAGAAATTTGGTAATGTCTCCTATCAGTGGCAAATTCCTAAAGAAGTACTATACTTGATCTTCTTTGCTTAATGGAGTATGATGAAGATCTTATTCTGACGATACCACGTACAAAGGTTAGTTGAATCATATTTTATCAGGTTCATGTGACCTCTGAATATATATGCTTAACTAATTTGTAAATCTATCGTGTTCATATTACCTCTGATAGTGTTTGGTATACAAATTTGGTTGGATTATATTCTATCAGGTTCATATTACCTCTGAATAGATTTACATTCAGCTAAACCTTACCGAAAGTATATCATGTTCATATTACCTCTGATATTACTTTCACCATAGCCTATCATTTATATTCTAAAGTGATGGGTCCACAAAGTTAGAAAATGTATCTTTATTATCTCTGAGAAATTACAAGAGAAATAAAAAAGTACATCATTGGGGAGGAGCAGTTAAATCCCTGATCTGTTGCGCCAAAGCAGCCATCTTCTTATTCCTGGAGTTTAAAATGTTAGTACAAGCCAGTTCCAGCCTTGCTTCATCATTGCTTAAGAGGAAAAGTTCGGACAGAGAATCAACAAAACTTGCATGGATGACACCCACATGTGTCAAGTTCTGTCGAGCTGTATTCACTTGGCCCTCCAATACATTATGAACTAGCGATGCTTTGAGAAGCCTTTCCCTTGTTTGAGCAAGTTCAGCTTCCAATTCTTGAACCCTCACTTCATATCCCTCACATTCGGCACGGCACTGAGCCGGCTGAGGAATACTCTCCACCAATACTGCTTGCTCTTTCTCCATCTCTTGTTGATGTTCCTGGATGGATTTGTTTAAAGATTCTGTCTTCTGAGCAAGTTCAGCAGTTAGGGAGTCATACTCAGCCTGAACCAAGTCATCAATGCTACATCGGAATAGTTGTAAATATTCGTTAATGGGTTGTTCTAAACCATTAACCATTTGCTCTAGCACATTAGCTCTTTCAGCGTCATTGAAATTTCTAATCGGCGCTATAGTGAGCTTGGAGGACGTCTTCAGAGTATCAAACTCTAGATTCTTCTCCAGTACCATAGATATCAATTCCTTCAAAGTGAGGTAGAATATGCTAGTGTATTGTTCAACTAGCATAGCAAAGATCAAATGTACGCTGGAAGTGGCCGTAATATCGGTAAATCTTCTATCTGGAATGACTGCAGAGGATGTTGCCACAGTCATTGCTTCAACAGATGGCATGACAAAAGAAGAGACACCAACAACAGTTAAAGTTGCTGGCATGCTCGACGAAGGAGGCACAGTCGAGATGGTGGGTTCATCCACCTCTGATATTATTTGAACTGCTATAAGTGGGATTATGTCTGAGAATGTTGTGGATGAAAGATCAACGGCTTCAAGGTATGCTTCTTCGACGGTGGTCACCGCCGTTTTATTAGCTGGATCCGCAACAAAATCAGAGGTTATTTCAGTTTCGCCCTCCCCAGAAATGTCTTCGCCTGAAACTAAGATAAGAGAAAGTTAATTTGATGTTAAATTTTCCTGAAAAAAGTGTGAAGACAATATTTACCCATGGCCGATGGTATGTATATGGCGTCTGCAGCCTGTATAGCTAAATCATTTCTTAATGATGCTAAACAAGTTGTCATACCTGGAGATAAGGGTACACCAACTGATGCTTGAAGGTAGTTATTTCAGTCATCACCCAGATCTACTCGAGGCTCATCGAGTGGAATCTCACTTGAGATACTTATAGATGAAGGAGGGGCTGGCCCCATTATTTGTCTTGGTAAAGGTATACTGATCATTATTGAGCTCGGTCTCAAAGGCGATATAGAAGCACCACCAGTAACGATGGTAGTGGCTGCAGTCACTAGCAAAGAATCTCCAGCACTTTCAGCTGGGACTGTGGAGGCTCCTTCTTTAAAAGGCGAAGGATCCCTAATCAAAGAATCATCCCTAGCAGGGGAAACAATAGGCTCACTCCTGGAAGATGCCCCCTTGGTGGAAGTCTTTTTAGGACCTCTGGTAGTCTTCTTCTTCTTGTGGGGGGGAAGGCTCTTTCAGAGTAGAAGCCTTTCATTTATTGGAAATAATGAGAGGCTCTGTCGGTGGAGCTATTATGCCTCTCGGTAAAATCAACAAAAAATTATCTGCACCAGTAGCTTCATCACCTTCATCAGAGGAGACAGATGATATCTCCTCTCTTCTAGTGGACTTATGGGAGGGCATTCTAAAACTTCTATGTACATCAAAATCATGATGGAAGGTATTGATGGACACATAAAATTGTGCGTATGAATGAAGAATGCGCAACTCTATGGAGAGAGAAGTCACGGGCACAACAAAGGTTGCTCCAGTACAACCCACGATGAAATACCGCCATCCTCTAGCTCCATCAATAAGTCCACCTTTGAATTTGAAGTTGGTGATGGGATTTCCCACGTGCAACTGATCATATCCAAATTGCCTGGCGAAACAGCTAGGCAGATAAGGCTCCAAGTAGCAGTGGTCCTCACTTCTGTGCAGGTGGGAAGGTCTAATGCAGACCAACCAGTAAAAGGCTTCAGGAGAAAGAATAGTCTTCCCCTGACCCGCATCCTGAAGTTTTACCCCTTGTTGATTGATATGTACGGAGGGAACGATGCAGAAGAACTTTCAACTATGGGCAAAGTTTAGTGCTAGCCGACAGTCTATGACGCTAGTCACATTCCAAGAAAAATTCCTGTAATTCAACAGGAAGTTATTGGCCGAACCACTGGCCGATCTGGGAGACATCACTTTGGTGTTGTGAAGGATTAACCATCCCATCAGATATAAGAATGGCAATTCCACTCTAGAAAATCCTTCACGCTGTGTATCATCAGCCAGCAGTCCCTCAGTAATGGCCCTCAGGCCAGCTTGAATTCTGCACACATGGCAGGGAGCAGGCCCAACCTCGCTCTGAATACCAAACGCATTGTTGGGCCATTAGGTGTTGCGATGAATGCGATCCGCGGACGCGATACCAGGCACCACCCATCGGCGCAGCCAAACAGAAAGGAAGCCAGCCAGTTGAACGTCTCTTGACAGAGGCTTTCGGCAATGCCTCATATAGCTGTAGGCTTTGGTTCCTGCAGGATAGCCCCTATCTCTTTGTTGAGAACATAATCTTGAGCCCCCGCATTTTCAATGAGATCATCGACTATGTTGGCACTGAGCATGCTCAGAAGGTTCAAGGGTTATCTCTGTTATCTACAACCTTGTCATGCTTGGCATTTCTGGCCTGATGGAAGAAGAGGTAGGATGCCCATTTGTTGATATGGGCCAAATCAGAGGGTTCTTTGTAGAAGGTAGTGCATCCAAGTTATTGGCTCATCAGCTCCTGGTATACTGCCACTGCCCGAGGGTTTGTATCCCTCAGCTCCCTGTTTGTGGGAACATACTCTTCATATGCATTGTCTCCTATTGGCAGCTTTGAGATATCTGCTATCTCATGAAGGGCTAAGCCCAACTCACCCAGCGGAGTGGCGAAGGTCCCAATGAGCGAATTATATCACTCCATCAAAGCTAAGAACAAGTTGGGATTGAGAGGCAGCCCAATACTAGTGGCACTCAAAGCCGCAAATAAACCAATACTCTCCAGCTCCATCTGGAAGTGCTTCAGTGCCCAGGCAGTTAAACTGGCCCATCGAAGATTCTGGGGGCTAAGCCATCCACTGGTGCGAGGGTTAACCTTGGGGTATACTCCTCCCTGCCCATAAAGTCATTACAGAAAGTCGCTATTTGAATCGGCTGGATCAGTGAAGTGTCTTCACTCGGGATGTTGCCCGGCAGTAATCCTCTGAAAGGCATGACAGGGCCTGAAGGACTGCTCACAAAGGACCCTCGGTTCAATCCTTTCTTATAAAAGATTTTCCCCGGCTGGCCGTGAAGATCGGGAGTCAGAGTCCATACCTTCTTTCTGCGATGGGTGGCATGGAAGAACGCTGAGATAGGGTAATCTCTAGGCATCCTTGGCAGATACATGACCGTGCCCTCAGCAAAAAATATCTAATCTTCCTTCTTGGGCTTAGTCTGAGATTGTTTATCGATAACATTCCCAAATAAGAAACCTGGTTTCTTATATTCAGTGCCGTCTATATACGTCAGGGGCTCCCCGCTGATCATACTCAGCAACATTCGCTCTCCTTGGGATGAGATCAGAGTTCACCTTTCTTGTGGATACTCGTTTCCAGAGATAGGGAATGTCACATGGGACAAGTCCTCCAGGTAGTTGGAATTCAGCATTCCAGCAGCAGAGCCCATCACTTCAGCCAAAGGAGGAATCTGTAGGTCCACTGCAAGAAGCAAGAAAATAAGTCAGTTTTATGCTAGACGCTACACTCTTGCAGTATATGCCAAAACTTGACAGTCTGAGTTTTTACGCCAGACTGCAAAAATTTGACTTTTTACGCTGGAATTTACTTTCGGTGCGTAAAAACTCAAAGTTTGCAGTATACGCCAAAACCTAACAATCTGAGCTTTTATGCGAGACTGCTATAATTTGAGTTTTTACGCTGGAATTTACATCCAGCGCGTAAAACTCAAAATTTGCAGTATATGCCAAATTTTGACAGTCTGAGTTTTTACGCCAGACTGCAAAATTATGGAGTTTTACGCTGACACATTAGAAATATGGGCATATTGTTGCGCATACACGTACAATGTGTGCGGAAGGTTCTCTATTCCTTTCGAAGTCTTTACCTGTGATGCCCGGAGCGCAGCTCGATGGTGGAGCACTTCGTTCAGAACAGGGCTCGCTCAGCCTAATGGGGGTTGCTCGTGCTTGAGCAGAGGAACGAGAGGAGGAAGCAGCTTTCTTTCCCTTAGTCGCGGAGGCCTGTTTTGGTGCCATGGCGAATCTGAGTTCTCTGAAAGAGACGAAGACGAAGAGTTCTCAGGAAGAAGACGAAAGATTCTCAGAGAAAGACAAAGGGTTTTGCAGAAACAGATGAAGGGTTTTCTCTCAAGACCTTGGGCTATTTATATAGTTCAGATAACTCTTCGAATCCCTAACCAAATCCGATTTTTAATAGCCAGTTATGATTTGGGACTACGTCAGCCTATCATTTGAAAAGGAAGACGGGCAGTCATATTGCGTAACGGATCCAGATTTTACGCGCAGAGCAAAGATCCATGGTTTTACGCTCAGAAGCTACAAATCTACAGTTTTACGCTCAGAAGCTTTTACGCTCAGAAGCTACAAATCTACGGTTTTACGCTCAGAAGCTTTTACGCTCAGAAGCTACAAATCTACGGTTTTACGCTCAGAAGATTTTATGCTCAGAAGCTACAAATCTACGGTTTCACGCTCAGAAGCTACAAATCTACGTTCTCACGCTCAGAAGCTACAGATCTACGATCCTACACTCAGAAGCTACAGATGGCCAATTACAAGGGTTTACGCAGAAAATGCTCCTTTTTGGCTACAAAACATTCCAAGTGCCTGAAACACACAGATGTCAGCATTGAAGATGACTCTTCTTCTTGGGCCATTGGAAGTTCATTTGAAGTCTAGCCAGAATCCTTTACATCTAAGTTCAAGTATGGCATGTTCAGCGGATATTTCTTGCCCTGTTTCGAGGAATTTTCGGGAAGCCATTCTCGAAGATGATGTTCTGAACAGAAATTCTTCGTATCAAAGAAGTGACAGCTCAGAATTCTATACGACTCCTCGTCCAAAAATAGCACGACAGTTGGATCTCCAAGACAACTTAATGCTAAAGAGCTTTTTACGCATCTTCTATTACGCGTAAAAGTTGGGACATGACCGGATAAGCATTTATCAGAGTTAGCATAAAAAATTACTCAGACGTGTTGAAGCTGCACATTATCAGACTTCTTCATAGCAAATATGGCAAATCAGCAATGCGTAAGAGACGACAAGTTTATTAATCATGATTACATATGATGGAAATCCAGTTTGCAAAGGATTTTTCATTTTTATGATTACATATGATGGAAATCCTTTTTACAAAGGATTACTCATTAACATTCAAGATCACAATGGGAATCTATTGCGCCAGGTTCTCATTTGATGGAGATCTTTTTCTTCTTCTATGGCACTTCATCGGCTTCCTGGACCGATGAACAAGAAAATGGTTAATGACGGGAGGATACAGAACTGGGCTTGTCTAAATTATTCAAGCCCCCCTCCTTACGCCATGGAGGCCACACCTAGAATTGTATTAGGAATTCAGACCCAACACAATCCTGGAAGACACGGCCAAGCTGTCCACCAGTGTCCAGCTTTATAATAAGAGAAAATACAGCTAGCAAGCTGTGTGGTCCAATGAGACCCTTCCTCTTTCCTGGACGAATCGCCATATAAAATTGCTGATTATCCCGAGCAAAGGAAGCTATGATATCCTTCCATGATCCATCATTACAAAGGATATTTGCTCGAAGATGCCTCTTTTTATGGCTCCTTACATGCTGGAAGAGCATAATCTTCTTCCTCTTCAGTGCAGCCCAAGGAATCTCGACAACCATGTTTGTGGTGAAGGGGGTATGGAAAAACAGGTTCACTCGCTTGCCTTTATATAGGCAGAAGAGAACGTACCAAATTCCAACAACTTCTTAAATATTGCCAAAAAATCAGCCCCAAAGAACGAGTCAAATTTGACCGTTTCATGCTTCATTCAAAGTATTTCAAATTACGAAGAATTTGAAAACTTTGAAGGGGGTCTTGTAGAAGCATGAAAAATACGGTGGGAAATTACACGCGTAAAACCCCCAAACATACATGAAGCCCGCATAAAAATAGAGCTTCAACGCTGTGTGGCATAAAATATGACTACAGAGCTGTCCGCGTAAAGCAGCGCTTCAAGGCTGTTTTGGCGTAAAAGGTTGTTATGCCTCCCTACAACGTAAAATATGTTTGTCTTTAATGCAACGTAAAGTCATACGAGAAACTCTTCGTATTCCTCGAATGAATATGTCAGACAGAACAGTGAACCTGACTCCTGACAAAATTACTACACTACGATCGAGAGGACGGCTGTAATGATGATTCTGCACAGAGGCCCGGACTATCGTTTAGTGACATATCCTTGATACAAGTCATTTTTACGTATTCAAGGAATACGATGTCTATTCTACATAGGCAGAGACGAGCTTTTACGCTCAAGATGAGACGAAATCAGACGCCACGTCAAAAACTGTTTCTCATGCAAAGCTCGAGGCATACCTCGGCATTTAATGCACGAGATTGAGACATATCTCTGCATTTAATGCATGAGATTTGATTCTATCCTTTATAATTTTGTCTTGACTGGGAGAGCTAAAACTAGGGCTAATACGCTTACATCACCATCCTGGCATTTTACGCCAACCAGGCTATTTTCAACCATAGGAGCACGTCGTATGCTATCTCCTCGAAATACGCCAACCAGGCTATTTTCAACCATAGGAGCACGCTGTATGCTATCTCCTCGAAATATGCCAACTCAAGCTATATTTGCAAAAGGTACGTGATAAGGTTATTTGGCCCAGAATACACTCAAGACCTCAGTCAAGAAGGATAATTGGCTATTTTTACGCTGGTTATCTATTATTCATGCAGCCTCAAGTTTTAAGCAGAATCTGGCTTTTACGCCAACAAGACAACGATTTGGCTTTTACGCCAACAAGACAGCTATTTGGCTTTTACGCCAACAAGACATATATTTGGCTTTTACGCCAACAAGACAGTTATTTGGCTTTTATGCTAACCATCTTTACGCGAGGGACAGTTACCTACGTGGCTTACATGTCATGATCTTCAAGAAGTAGTTATATGCATTACCTCATAATGGGACACGCGTTATACGCGGATTTAGGAGATCATTCAGACGTGGGTAGTAGTTATTATAACCGTCGCGTAAAGAGTGTAACTCTCTTCAAAATTTGGCTTCTACGCCGACTGGACAGTTACTGTGACTGAACTCTATAAATAAAGACATCTGGTCACAGAAGATGAGGTCAGAGGTCGAAAGGAGGAGAGGTCGAAAGGATCATAGATCAAGAGATCAGAGAGAGAGAGAGAGCACAGACAGAGAGTAGTGATTGACAACTTTGGCAACGAGAATCCAATCTCTCCTGCAATATTTGAAGCTTCTTCTTCTTCTACAGCACTTCTTCATCATCGTGTGGTCCAAGGGACAAAGTGATCGACCGCAGATCAGACTCCTATAGCAATTTTCCCCAGAATTATTTTTATTGTACTTAACATCCTCGTATAGGATTAATTGTACTCTTCTTTTTTTTCTTGTTTGTAAACAAAGAAAGGGTTTTGTATAAACCTAGTTTCATTCTTTTGTTTATCATCAAATAGGGACCAGCAAGGGCGCAACAAGGAGGACCTATCAGACGTCCTTTAGCTCAGCAACAGCAGTACCAACACAGAGCAGGACCGTACCAGATTCCAGAGAAGCCCCACTGCAGTTATTGTGGGAGACGCGAACACATTTCAAGAGACTGTCGGACTCATTTGGGACAGTGTATGAGATGTGGTTCCGGACAGCACCTGGCAAGAGACTGCCCTATGCAACATGCATTAACACTACAACCGCCAGTTCAGAGACTAGCGCTTCCAGCACCGAAGCCAGCTCAACAGATGATTAGACTAGGAGCACCTCGACCCCCAGCAGCAGGAGGATTTCAGCAAGTACCACCGCTACCTACCCAGGAGGATCAGTATATGAGGGTCAGTCATGGACAGCCACAGAGGAATGGGCAAGCTTTTACATTAAAAGTGGATGACATGGATCAGGAGGTTGATGTCATAGCAGGTATTACTCTTGCTTTTACTTTTTCTGCTGTGACATTGTTTGATACAGGAGCCACCCACTCATTCATGTCATCTAGCTTTATTGCCAAAAATAATATTGCCTCTACACCTTTACGTAGTTGTGTTAGAATTCTCACCGGAGGAGGAGTTGTACTTGTTCGTCGGACTTGTAGATCGTGTCCTATAGTGATACGTGGCAGAGAGATAAACGCCCGACTCTTAGTCCTTCATATATCAACTTTTGATATTGTGCTTGGAATGGACTGTCTAAGCAAGTACCACGCTTTCTTCGATTATTTTGGAGGAAGCATTCTTTTTAAGGTACCAGGCTAGCCTGAACTTGAGTTTGCACGAGGATCTACAGAAATCCTTGATGGTATGCAGCTCGCAATGGACGATATTATTTATCACCCAATTATTTCAGAATTTCAAGACGTCTTTCCAGACAAATTGCCAGGACTACCCCCAGACAGAGACTTAGAGTTTTTAATTGAATTGACACCGGGAGCAGCACCCATAGCATCGCATGTTTACAGATTGGCGAAGAAGGAGATGGACGAGCTGAAGGCACAGTTGAAAGAACTAGAGGAGAAAGGTTTCATCCGACCAAGTGCATCACCCTGGGGAGCACCAGTGTTGTTTGTACCAAAGAAGGATGGGTCAGTACGTATGTGCATTGACTACAGAGCCTTAAATGCAGTGACTGTGAAGAATAAATACCCATTGCCATGCATTGATGACCTATTTGATCAGCTTAGTGGAGCTAAGGTGTTCTCGAAGATAGATTTGAGATCAGGATATCACCAGGTGAAGGTACGGAAGGAGGACATCCCGAAGACCGTATTCAAAACAAGATATGGGCATTACGAGTTTCTAGTCATGCCCTTTGGATTGACTAATGCTCCAGCTATCTTTATGGACTTAATGAATCGAGTCTTCCACCAATATTTGGACCAGTTCGTGGTCGTCTTCATAGATGATATACTTGTCTATTCGAAGAGCCACGAGGAGCACGAGAAGCACCTGTAGATTATTCTAGAGACATTGAGGAGAGGGCAGTTATATGCGAAGCTCAGTAAATGTGAGTTCTTCTTGGACATAGTCTCATTTTTTGGGCATGTCATTACAGGAGATGGTATTTTTGTTGATCCAGAAAAGATCTCGGCAGTTGAGACATGGCATGTTCCTAAATCAGCATCAGAGGTGAGAAGTTTTCTTGGACTTGTGAGATATTACCGACGGTTCGTGGAGAACTTCTCAAGGATAGCAGCACCTATGACTCGTTTGACTTGGAAAGACCAAGAGTTCATATGGACCGACGAGTATCAAGCCGCTTTTGAAGAGTTGAAAAAGCGACTGACTACCACACCAGTATTGACTATTCCATCGAGATCAGAAGGTTATGTGATCTATAGTGACGCATCTGGGAAAGGCTTGGGATGCGTATTGATGTAGCATGGCAAGGTAATTGCATATGCATCTAGATAGTTACGAGTACATGAGAAGAATTATCCAACTCATGACTTAGAACTTGCAGCCATTGTATTTGCTCTGAAGCTATGGAGACATTACTTATATGGGGAACGAGTGGAGATCTATACTGACCACAAAAGCCTCAAGTATGTCTTCATGCAGAAGGAGTTAAATATGAGGCAACGTCGATGGCTTGAGTTGATGAAAGATTTCGAGATAGAGCTACATTATCACCCAGGCAAGGCTAACATTATAGCAGATGCGTTAAGCCGGAAACTAGCAGCTTACTTCTTGACAACACAGAGGGAATTATTGGAGGACTTGCAAGAGCTTGGCATCAAAGTGATATAGTAGATAGGATATTAGCCAATTTGCAAGTACAATCATCACTAGTAGATAGGATCAAGGTAGCTTTGCCTACAGACGCTAGATTCAGGAGACTGAAGAAAAGGACAGAGGTCGGTGAGCAGACAGGATTGCGCATTCATAAAGATGGGATATTACGATGTGGTGATCGTCTTTATGTTCCAAATGGAGAGATTCGATAGGAGCTGATGACAGAAGCTCATAGTTTAATATATTCTATTCATCCTGGAGGTACCAAGATGTATCGTGACTTATGACAGCACTTTTGGTGGCATGGAATAAAAAGAGAGATAGCTCGCTTTGTAGCTAAATGTCTAGTATGTCAACAAGTAAAGGTGGAGCACCAGAGAACAACAGGATTATTGCAACCACTTCCGATTCCAGAGTGGAAGTGGGAGCACATCACTATGGACTTCGTTACGGGTTTTTCCAAGAGTCCAAGTGGAAGATATGCAGTATGGGTAATAGTGGACTGACTCACCAAGTCAGCCCATTTCTTACCTTTTAGAGTTGGCCAGTCTACAGAAGCTTTGGCTGACTTATACATGAGGCAGATCGTGAGATTGCACGGCATACCAGTCAGCATTGTATCAGACAGGGATTCACGTTTCACATCACACTTTTGGAGGAGCATACAAGAGAGTCTTGAAACTTGTCTAAAGTTCAATACATCTTATTACCCGCAGACAGATGGGCAGTCAGAGCGTACTATTCAGACATTGGAAGATATGTTGAGGGCTTGTATGTTAGACTTCGGAGGATCATGGGAGGACCAACTATATCTTGTAGAGTTTTCTTACAACAATAGCTATCAAGCGAGTATCCAGATGACTCCGTTTGAAGCATTGTATGGAAGAAAGTGTAGGTCTCCTGTGTGTTGGAGTGACGTAGAAGAACGTCAGATTCTGGGACCAGAGTTGGTAGTCAATACCGTGGAGACAATGAAGAAGATACAAGGACACTTGCGAGCCGCGCAAGACAGGCAGAAGCACTGGGCAGACCTACATCGTCGTCCCTTGGAGTTTAAAGAGGCGATCATGTCTTCTTGAGGATATCACCTACCAGAGGTACCATTCGATTCGGAGGGCGCGGCAAGTTGAGTCCAAGGTATATTGGACCATTTGACGTGCTAGAGAGAGTGGGAGAAGTGGCATATCGACTTGCGCTACCACCTTCACTGGAGGTAGTACATGACGTATTCCATGTGTCGCAGCTCAGGCGATATGTGGCAGACAACAGTCATGTTCTCGACCATTCGGAGATCACCATTGGGCCGAGCTTGTCATACCAAGAGCAACCCATGGGAATCCTTGATCGTCGAGAGAAAGTGTTGAGGAACCAGTCTATTCCCTTGGTTCGCGTGGCATGGAAGCATGGAGCGCTAGAAGAATCAACTTGGGAGCGCGAGGACGACATGTGCAAGTATTTTTCGAACCTATTCGCAGCCCAAGGTATAAAATTACTTTGTTAATTTATATCTTATACCATACTTGACTTTCTATCGTGGCTTAGTTTTAATTTCGAGGACAAAATTTTTATAAGTTGGGTAGAATGTAAAATCCCTAATTCTGAAAATCGTATTAATCTTTTTAATTAATTATTTAATTTATTTATAGTAATTATGAGCTAAATAGAGAAAATAGAATTTATTTAATTTTTATTTTAGGAAATGGTGTATTTTGAGGATTTATGGAGCAATTATAAATTTTTCCTAATTTATTCCATGTAGTAGACCCTGTGGACAGCTGATAGAATAATGGTATGCACTATTATAATTTCTAAATTTGTTCTATATATATATATATATATTTAATGCTTATTAATTAGAATAGAAATAGAAAAGAATTATTAGAAAAGAAAAAGAAAGAGAAAGAAAAAAGAAAAAAGAAAAAAAAAGAATAAGAAATTAAAATGGATCTTAAACCCAAACCCTATATCCTAACCCCTACCCGATATCCAACTACCCGGCCCGCTTAGAGAAGTAATTAGCAGCAGCAGCAGCCGCCGCAACTTTCAATCCCGCGGCCCGCGAGTGCAAACCCCCCCCCCCCGCGCTCTCCTTATATATATATACTCTTTCGTAAAAACCTAAACCTAAATCTCTCTATCATTACCTTGACCTTCAGCAGCAACCGCCGACCCAGAGTCCAGCCATCGCCGGAAACCAGCGTCCGCCATCTGTTCGCTGCGACCGCGAACATTCCGCACTACAGAATTCGACTGCAGCGTACCTGTGTTCACGCTCTATTTACCGTCTCTTCGCTCGACCAAAATCGACCCTGTCTTAACCGGTACATTCACGACTTAACCCCCTTCCATATCTGTGTATTAGTTTATCTCGAACAGCGTATAAACCTAGGCGAAAACAGCGACCAAGTTAGCAAAAAATAACAACTTTTGGGATCACAGAAAACTGCGATAACTAACCCATGTTCACGGATTCGTATCTCCTACCACAGAGATCCGAATTCGGTTTTTCTTTTTGGTATGCGAAGACCACCTAACCTAGTTTATTTCCTATTAAATACAATAATTTATTAGTTGCTGCGTGTAGAATTAAATTAGTTGAGAAACCCCGAAAACCTACTTTTTTTACTTCCAGAAATTGCGATACGGAGCGCACCCCGCCAAACGGGACCGCCCCGTCGTGTATCAAGCATACCAAAAGGTGCGCACAGTATACCCAAATGTGTGGGCTTTCGCGGAAACTAATTTCGACGCATGTGCGCGTCAAAATCAGTCCGTATCCGCAAAAATTCCTCGTGTCGAAACTTTTATAAAATCCTGTGCCATTTAGTGAACGCTCATCAGAATACGACAAAATTTATGCCACTAGATTCGAGGTATCACGCTGGTCCTGTGACCCAATTTTTACGTAATTCTGAGATAGTTGACCAAGTCGCCTATAAGCGGGCCCCACGGTTGACTTTTTGGACAAAATTGTGTTCGGCTCACCGGAATCCACATTTGGACATACCGTTGAGTTTGTACTGATTTTTAGAGTTTGTTTGACGTATAATTTATCCCTTTAGAGACCGTTACCCCTGGCACGCTTTTCGGTGCAAAGTGGGCCACACGTGGACCCCACTTCGATCCAAAATTACCGTTTTGTCCCTGTGTCCAAATTGGACGAAAGGGTAGTGATTTCTAGCTATCTTGCTGATTCTGGAAATGTTGGTGATGTCTATTTCAGCATCCGGAGGTGTTTGTTCGGAGCCATTAGTTCCTGATCCCGTGTCCTTGATATTTGGACGCTTACACTTTACAGATTTCTTGCCAGGCAAGTATACCTTGCCATTGTACTGTATTTACATTCCATATGATGCATGCATATTTTATTTCTGCTTATTTTAGTTTATTTATTTTAACTGTTATATAAACTGCGCGTCCAAGAAAACTTGGGTGCAACGACGGTGTCGTCGTAATATATTTTTATTTATGTATATGCATTGGACCTACTTTATGAGACCACCCCGTTATCATTAGGCATTTTATGTTTCATTGGCCATGACACTATCCTTACACGAGTGTGAGTCACATGTAGGACACGGACTTGCATATTCGGCTGGCCACTGATACGTATAGGTCGTACGACGGATAGGGATAACTGCCGATAGAAACTTTGCATGCTAGTAGACCTGGCAGTTATTTAGAGGTTTATCATGTCATGGACGTGAAATACTTAGAGCATGGGGTGGGGAGAACAACAAGTAAGGCGTTTTGGCTCCTTTGCACTTTCCTTTGTTCGCCCGGACGCTCCGCCGGAGCGACAGGTGGTGATGACCACTATATATTATATATTATCAGGCGGCCTCTGGCGTTCAAAAGACGACATGCTTTTTAGGCCCCTGAATCTCCAAGAGAACCATGCCAATCCCATTTTAGCCAGATAGCCCACGTGTTGGAAAGTTGTTCTCAAACTACATTCACTTAGACGGTTAGGCGACCCTTGGATGTTTACTTTTCAATACTTTATTGGCATGCTTATATGTATCTTGTTACGTCCCTCTGAGGACTTGGTACCTTTCCAGATATAGATGAGCAGGAGTATCCACGGGACAACGGACCTGGACCTGACGCTTCTTATCAGACTGAGGAGGTCTTACCTTCGGAGTATCTGTGATACATTTCAGATATGAGAGATTTTGTTGTTATTCTTTTAGAGACATTTATCTTATATTAGATTGATTCTCTTCTCTCTTTAGTAGTTTTAGTATAGTTGATTTGCAGTGGATTTGTTTCCATCCGACTATCATACTTTGAGACTTCTTATTTGATATTCAGTTATTTATTTCTATTTATTATTCTTTTTGTGCTGTGGATGAGATATAGATTGCGTGTGACTTGTTGTGACAGTATATTACCACTGGTGGATTGGATATTTATGTACAGCGTACGTGTGTATATGGATTCCATATATTGGAGTTCGTATACATACGGCTGGCGTGTTACGTATTCCTAGCCCTACGTATTTTGTGAATGGGGCGTGACAAAACTAATGTTTAAATTTCTGAACATTAGGCATCTGAATTCGTCCCAAACTCGGTTCCTAAAAAAACCTACAAATAGAGATTGAATTTTTCATTCCATAATCACTCATTCATTCACTTTTATATATCTACCAATCTGATCTATAAGCCTTCCCTATTCCTAAGATCAACTTCTATTCTTCTAGTGCCAATGCAGTTCTGATTTAGAAATCTGATCGAGTTTTAAATCTTTGTTTACAAGTTCGTCTTCCATACAAGTCTGAAGTCAGCAAGCTCTTCGGATCAAAAACTTGTGGTTGTAATAAGTCGTGAGTCCTTCATATCAAAGCTCGTGTTGTAAGAAATTGGCATGCTCTTCGGATCAAAGGCGCGTGTGTACTTTATTTCACAAATAGTGGATTAACACCGAGTATGAGTTCTCGGGACTGAACTAGTCCTCTCAAAGAAAACCAGTATACATCGTTGTATTTGCGACTGTTGATCTCTCTCTCTCTCTCTCTCTCTCTCTTTCTCTCTCTCTCTCCATTTACTTACTGTCATTTTATATCTAAATTGTTAGCTAACTGTGTTATTTTTTATTTGGGTGATTTTTTTTCTGATGTATATACACACACTCTATTCACCCACCCCCCTCTAGAGTTTCTTATTCGATCCTACAGTATTATCCATCAGGTTGACATATTCCAAGTTATGACTATTTTAAGTTGGTTATCAAAATTTTAGGTTTTATCTAGAAAGTTGTCTAGTTCAACTTTTAATAAATATTAAATCATAAAAGTAATTAATGAACAATTTACAGCATGTAAAGAGGCTTTATAGGTTCGAGGAATATTTACTAATTGGATTTGGTGGTCTCTAGATATGTAATCATCTAAAACTTGAATAGGGATATTTTTGTCAATATATTTTTGCTTGCTAATAATAATTAGTTATGTTAATTTATTGGTTTAGTTAGAATTAATTATTATCCATTTAGTTATGGATATAATATTCTATTTTAGTTAGCTAGATGTCATCTATAACTAATTAGATTTCCTCCATAACCAAATGATTCCTTTCCCATTAATTTTAAATTTCAAATTTGAGTGGAAAGAGGGCAAACTAGTAATTACCATACTCCAAACTAACCCAATAGGTGGCCGGCCCCTTCCCTAAGTTTGTTCATTCTATTTTTCCTCTACTTTATTCGCATCATCTTCTCTAAACGTATTCTTCTTCCCCAAATTTTAAATTCTAAATTTACCTCCACCATCCCCAAATAAACCCAATTTCATCCTCATTTATTTGCCAATGGAGAGCTAGAGTCTTGGAGCACAAGAGAAGCTTGGAGAGGAGCTCAAGCTAGGAGGATCGTATCCGATTCATCCTCTTTGTGTCCAAATTCATGGATCTTCATTGGGAACTACTCCCAATAGATAATTTCCCCTTTTTTCCTAATTTTTTTGGTAGAAATCTAAATTGAACCCATAGGAACCCTCCAATAGTTATATCTAACCCTCTATGTGGTGAATTAGGTAGTAGAGAGACAATTCCTAGTAAATCTAGGTATTTTTATGGTCAATTTGGTGAAAGTACAAATTTATGTCCACCAAATATTTGTGTTGTATTCCCAAAGAGATTTTTGTATCCAATTTGGGTTATGCTTGTGTCCTAGAGTCCAAAATTGGATGCCTAGTGTTTGTGTCATGATATATCAAGATACGCATGGTAAAATTGTGATTTCCATGTACAATTAGTTCTTTTGTGTCATGAATATATATTATAATTTAGATATATTTATATTTATATGTCATGCCAATATTACTATATATTTCCTATGGATTAGTTTTTGTGGGTTGAGTGTGGAGATTGATGTGTATCAACTGTGTGTGTGTGTATGTGTGTGTGTGTGTGTGTGTGTGTGTCAATTGGGGGTTGTGTACCAGTTAGGCATGGGATTTGTGTGCATATAGTTTGAGTGTGCCATGGTGTAAAGTAGTGCACATACTTGTGGGTTGTGTGATATGGGTTGAATTATATTTGTAGAGTGGGTATGCATAGTATTTGTACATGTGTTAGCATATGTTAGAGTTGATTGTGTAAGTATGCTAGAAGTAGAAATGTGTAGGTGATATTGTGTAAGAAGAGGGTGTTCTGCAGATTTTCTGTAGTGTACATGTGCACACATGCTGTCACTACCACATTCTGAAATAGGGGTATTTTTGTCTTTTTAATTATTATAAGTATTGCATATATTTATTTTAAATAATTGCATGATATGTGTATTTATATATATATATATATATATATATTATATATAGTGTTCTTAATATATGAGTTAGTAGACTAGACCTAGAAGCCCACTAGATGAACCCCTGACCGAATTATAGGGTTGTGGATTTAATTAGAATTTGGGGAATTAAATATTGAGGATTATAATTTATTATTTTGATTTTTATTTAATTGTTGTGCCTTACCGTTGCTTCGATATTGGGAGCGCTATACTAGCTTTTGCCTTCCAACAAATTTTGCACCTTTGTCCTAGACGTGTCCGTCTCCTATTCTGACCTTTGTGTAACTCATAATTATGCCTTCTTGTGCTTTATTTTAGTCGCACAATATTAGTCGCAAACGATTATATTTAATTTTATACAAATTTGATTTTGCATCTTTGTGCGTTCCAATCGCAATTGGAGAGACAATCTCGACCCATATTGTGCAACCCAAATTATGATAATATTATATTCGGAGTCTTCTACATCCATGATACTTGTGTCCCACCTAATTTTAATCCCATGTACTTCCAATTAATTTTATAACACAATATACATTAATTTTAATTAAATTGATGTAAGGACCCAACTTGACCCAAAACTAGACCCAACACCAAACCAAACTCCCATTCACACCCTCAAGACTCATACTAAACACCACACACCCTTTTCATCCATTACATCACACCAAATATGGTGTTTTCCCTCATTTAATCCAAATTCCCACTTTTTGTGCAATTTTCCAATTATTGAGGACTTTTATGCAAAAGTGCAATGATGTGTCACCATCCTATTGGTCAAGCACATAAAGAAATAAACCCCCTCCTCCCTTGACTGTTCAACTCTCTCTCGCTCTCTACTCTTTTTGTTTGTGTATTTTCCTCCATGTTTAATCTTGGTCCTCCATTTTAAATGGAGCAACATCCTCACCACACAATACCCTCTTATATATATATATATATATATATATATATATATATAGCCTAACCCCTTTCACAATGCCAACCCCATCCCATCACAGTCGGTCCTATTCCCTAGAATGTCACCATCAACCTCTCCTCCCCATGCAAAACTTCTCTCCATTAATTTACATCACCATCAATATCTTACTATAAACAAACCAAACTGAAACTCAACCCTAACCTTCATCCACCATCCCCGGCCAGTCCCACTCGTTGGAGCTCTCCTCCCTGAGCGCCTGTATCAATTCTCCTCCATCGACATCAACCACCAGCTCCACCACCATTAATACCTCGCCTGAACCGCCTCACATTCAAGCACGACCGGACAACCGACCCTCCTTCCCGTTCTCCTCCATCACACGACCTTCTTCCGGCCATCCCAATCATCGACTGAACCACGCGACCATCCCCACTGCCAGGCTTCCCACTCCTCACCGTCATTCCCGACCACCTGAATACCACCACCACCACGACTCCCTCTCTTCTCCGGCCGCCTGAGTTCTCCCCTCGACTGAACTCCAAGACAGCCACTACTGAACCATCTTCGTCATCTTCTTCCCGAGCCCCAGGTATCCCGACCCCCGCCATTGACAGCACCACGACACCATCGACCCGACCGCTGGAGTGACCACCTTCTTCCCCGGTCCCTGCAGCCTCGCCTCGCCTCGTCGGATCCTTTTACTCCACCGCACCCTCGACTGAACGACTTCCCCGTGGCCTCGACCCTTGACCCTCGACCTCACCACAACTGACCACAACCACCATCTCCTAATCACCACCACCATGTCTTCCCAGACTCCCCTCCGCCTGAGCTCCAACTCTGGCAGCAAGCCTCGACCCTGCCTCACTATCATCATCACCTTCATCATCATCATCATCATCATTATTATCATCACTATCATCATCACCTTCATCATCATCATCACCATCATCATCGTCAATATTGTCGTCATCGTCAACCCCGAGCGTGTCCATCAAGGTTTGACTTGCCTCCCTTTTATATTGTATATATGTGCATGTGTGAATAGTATAGGGTTTTGCATATCGTTTCCTGATGGTTCAGTTTAGTTGTGTGATTGCAGACCGTATCGGTTAACCCAGTAACTCGTATGCATATACGTACGCGTATGTGTATAAAATTCAAAGTTATATATATATATATACTGTATGACCATAGGTGTTAAATGTGGATATCCTGTATTTGTAGTTGATCGTATGACCCTAAGAATTTATGAATTGACTGCCTTAAGTACATTGACGTACTGGCTAGACATGTGTTAGTGATTGACTGTCCGATTATGCACAGCATTGAGGATGTGACACCCGTGCAGTTAGACACACACTTGGCCCAGTTAGTTGACCAGTGTCATACCTAGCGTAGCCCCTGAGTTCAGTATATTTATGTTGATTGTATGTTAGTGTATCAACTGATGCTATATTGTATTATATGATATGTCTATAGGATTATTGGATTATTCAGACAAGACTTCAAAAATAGGACATTGATTCATACCAGCTAAGGACCGTAGGCGAGTACATTCTTTGACAGTTTTTATTATGTTAATTATCTTTATAATTCTAGTTGTATAGCGTACATGATTCTGACACTATGTATACACGAGTTGGCATCATCGAGACCTGTCATGAGGAGTCATGATTGGGATCCATCGTGCTAGATGGGGACGGAGAATATTAGTAGATTATGTGATCATACCCAACTCTACATGAATCATATCTCACCCATACCTCACGTTGGTACAGCCTGACCATTACATGCCTCATAGCCTGTTATGTATGATTAGCCTGACTATTGCTTGCATCATAGCTATCCGGATGGTTAGCCTGACCTTACATGAATCATAGCTAGTCGTACATAGCAAGTCTGATCAGTCCTAAGCCGATCATATGATATGCTGATGTTTCACACACTTAGCTAGATATTCTATACATGTATCTCTAGTCATGATCTAGCATTCTCTATTTTTTAGTTACTGTTCTAGCATTCACTATATTCCAGTTCATTGTTCTATCATGCATATGTATTTTTGTTCATTGCTAGTTGCACCATTGATGACATATGCTCAATTATTTCTATTTTCAGTATTTCTTATTACCAGTATTTATATCCATCTTGTATTTCTTTACATTGTATTATAGTTTTTGTCAATATACATGAAACTGCTGTTAGTGCTTGTACTTCGCTCCATCCTGACTGAAAATATTTTTTCAGACTGCGACTTAGAGAACTTATTTCCGGCATACTTGGAGATTTGGATGTTATTGTTTACAGGTTTGACTATTTTTGTTGTTTAGACTTGTATTGTATTTTATTTATTCTCTTTGATATCTTATCGTGCTTTATTTCTGTGATTGAGTATTCCATATTATATTGTGATATCTGTGTCCCCTTATGGAGTTGGATATTCGTGTGAAATTGATTAGATAGTATTGTGACATAGACAACGTTCTACCGTCGATGCTGCGACGTAGGCTGGACGTACCCACGCACTCGTACCCCTTTACCGGGTGCAGGTCGTGACACATTTTTAGTGGTAGCCCATGCATGTCAGACTTCACAAGTTGTGCGATGTCGTGGTAGTGCGACGTCTTAGTTGTACTACTGCGTGCCTGTGATAGGATACAGGACATAGGATACTAGGATGAGAGAGGATACTAAATCATAAATTATTTGAGAGATTCCTGGGATGACCCTTAAGAATCTTATTATTATTCCCAATTTAAATTTTTTTCCTTATTTTCGTCCGTTTTTACTTGTTATTATTGAATTTGATTCTTGTTGATCAGTTATTTAATTCTTGGTGTCATTATTGAGTTTGTTTCATATTGAGATAAATTTTATAGTATCATTTGATGACATATGTTGATGAGGACAGTGAGAAAGGTAAAATGTCTACTTTGGTTATGAAGCCTAGAGTTTATCGCATCCACATTAGCTGTCGTGACGGAAACGTAGGAACCTGACTTCGGATGTACATATCTTAGTTATGAATTTAGAGTTTTCCGCAGCCATACCGGTTGGCGTTGCGACGATTCTAGATGACGTGATTATAGAGTTGCATACCTTAGTTATGGAACCTATCGTTTATCGCAGCTATGCTTACTGGCGTGGCGAGGATTCTGAGTGTCATAATTTCGGACAGACGTGTATGATTATCAGGTTGTATCTTAAATTTGTTCTTAAAGTATCATCTCAATACTTATCCACTTCTGTCATTCTAAGACTTTGTTCCATCATTTTGCTTAGCAGTAGAGTTACCTTCAGTCCTTAGTCCAGTTCCTTATAGAGCTTCTTTCCATTAGGGTTCCTTGTTAGTGTGATAATTGATGACTTGCAATTAGGTCTGTGTCTTGTATCAGTGTTGACTGTTGGGAGTGTGGCTTATGAGTCTGTAAGTGTTTCTTGGTTGGACATGTGAGCAATATGCATCAATCTAGAGTTAACCCATAGCGTAGTACCTTGTAGCAATAGTTCTATAATATGTGTCATTGTGGTTAGCATTGGTACTATAGGTAGAAGGGGAGTAAAGAGTATCAGTAATGGTTACAGGAATTAGTATCAAAGTCAGCATGCCAGTCCTGGATAGTCATAAAATTATGTAGTTGGGTGATCCATGTAAACAATTAAGTATTGAGAAAATTGTATTGAAAATTAATGGAGCATGATATTTAATTTGATGGTTGATTACTTGGGTGTGTCAAGAGTAAAGAAATATATATACATAAAAGGTATTAATGAGATGCCATGGGTAGAGAAATATCAAGATTGGTCATGGAAGATATATAGTGTATCACTGATTAGTGTATCAGTCTGTAAAAGGTTTAAAAGAAAATACGTATACATCAATCGAGATATGAGACCATATGCCTGCCTTTGAGAGTGAAGTAAAACATGGGTGTTATAGAAAGTACAAGTGATCATGAGTTCTAGTGAGTGTGATGAGGTGATCTAATAATGAAGCTAGTGTTACTATACCAAGAGTGCTAGTGTTTCTATATCAAGGATTAGTTGAGAATTATGCTAGTAACAGTAAGTACCTTGTGTGATAATATTAGATTGGTGTATTAGTTAATAAGGATAGAAAATCATTAGAAGTGATAGTGCAAGTAATCCAGGCAGTGCAAATTTTAGTACACTGTTGAGGAGTGTAGACAATTGGTGTATTTATGTGTACCTTGAGTGTTAGAGACTGTTAGTATATATATGTATACTTAGATAGATGTGAACTTAAATTTATAATTTTAAGATTGGAAATAAATTTCAATTTTAAGAATTTTTGAGGAGTTAAGATTTTATGTTATTAAAATTTTTGAGGATTCAAATTCAATTCAATAAACATAGTCAAAGCTATAAAGATTTTTGGAAGTGATTAAAATTTTATTTTAATATTTGAATATTTGACTTTTGAGGAAAGTATATACATTTTATTTTAAATTGTTCGAGAATTTAAATTTTGAGGATTTTATTTTAAGGATAAAATTTTATGGTGGATAAGAAATGTATATCAGTATATGAGTGGATGAAGTGCATGTATAAGGATCTGTTGGCTTGAGCATGCTTGAGATGGCACTGCAAACTGACTTGGGTATCCATCTAGAGTTGTATTAGAGAGAGAAGTACTTAGTATGGTGTGTTGCACTTGGTGTGCACTTGAGTGATAAGAACAACTAATATAAATAATTGTAGTAGGTAAGAGAGCTAGCAGTGGGTGTGCTAGTAGTAGAAACAGTGGGACCTAAAGGGATAGGGGTATCAAACTTGGATGCATCATTTGACCTATGGTTGTTAGAGGTTCTTGGTATCAGATTTTGGTATTAATAGATAGGTGTGTGCAATATGGATGTATCCATGGATATCTTGTGGACTAGTGATTAGTTGATGTGGGTATCAGTTTATAGGGATGGGAATTAGTGAGTGAATATGCCAGAATTAAGTATATATTAGAGGATGAAGATGTCCAAGTAATTTGTTAGCAGGTTCTGTTCTTTTCTTTCTTTCTGTTCCTTTTCCGTCTATTTGATTGATTCCTTAGTACCGTAGCTTATATCAGTAATTTTCTTGTTAGAATATAGTTAGTAGTACACCCTGGCAGAGACTGCAATACCATGACAAAATAGACCATAACCATACATGTTTTCTCTAGATTGCATGTTGTATGACTGTAGGTAAGATTTTCTTAGACCTTGATTGTTGGGAGTTTGACCATAGTAAAGATTAATGAAGAGGTTATGATTGGACAGAAAGAGACAAGGTGCCTTAAATTTTGAGGATAAAATTAATTTAAATGAAGAGAGTTGAGAATTTAATATGGCGGAATTGACGATTTTGTTAAATTATTGATTTTATGAAGATTATGATATGATTGAATTTGTCATTAAAATTTTAAGGAATTTAAGAAGATTACCATTATATTTATTTGGCTGCAAGATATAAATTTTTAAAACTTATATTTTGAATGTTGTATTTGAAGACTTCGTTAGTATTACGGTGTTTGAGTATTGTGTGGAAAAAAAAAGAATCGAGGAATAAAATTATTAATGGATTAGTGTTTTAATTCAAATTTTTGGGATGCGGATTTAAATTTTATAAATACGCATCGATTGGACTTAAAATTAGAGGAGTAAGATGATTAATGAATTAGTGTTTGAATTCAAACTTTTTGGATGAGATTTTAAATTTTATAAATATGCATTGATTGAATTTCAATTGGAGGATTGGATATTAAATTTTTTGAGTATTTAGTTATTAACTTAAAATTTTGGAGGAGATTGTGATAAGAATGGAATTTAATTTTAAATTTAAAGATTTTCAGGAATATGATATTTATAAAATTTTAAAGATTTTGTGTAATAATAATATGGATTTACTTCATGATTATTTGGTGATAAATTTAAATTTTGATGGTAAAATAAATAAATAAATACAACTATTATGGATCTTAAATTTTGAGGACGAAATTTTTCTAAGGAGGGTAGACTTGTCACTACCACATTCTGAAATAGGGGTATTTTTGTTTTTGTAATTATTATAAGTATTATGTATATTTATTTTAAATAATTGCATGATATATGTATTTATACATATATTATATATAGTGTTCTTAATGTATGAGTTAGTAGACTAGACCTAGAAGCTCACTAGATGAACCCCTGACCGAATTATAGGATTATGGATTTAATTAGCATTTTAAATATTGAGGATTATAATTTATTATTGTGATTTTTATTTAATTGTTGTGCCTTACCGTTGCTTCGATATTGGGATTGCTACATTAGCTTTTGCCTTCCAACAAATTTTACGCCTTTGTCGTAGACGTGCCCGTCTCCCATTCTGACCTTTGTGTAACTCATAATTATGCCTTTTTGTGCTTCATTTTAGTCGCACAACATTTGTCGCAAATAATTATATTTAATTCTATACAAATTCGACTTTGCATCTTTGTGCGTTCCAATCGAAATTGGAGACACAATCTTGACCCATTTTGTGTAACCCAAATTATGATAATATTCTATTCTGAGTCTTCTACATCCATGATACTTGTGTCCCACATAATTTTAATCCCATGTACTTCTAATTAATTTTAGAACACCCTAATTAAATTGATGTAAGGACCCAGCTTTACCCAAAACTAGACCCAACACCAAACCAAACCCCCATTCACACCCTCAAGACTCATACTAAACACCGCACACCATTTTCATCCACTACATCACACCAAATATGGTATTTTCCCTCATTTAATCCAAATTCCCATTTTCTGTACAATTTTCCAATTGTTGAGGACTTTTATGCAAAAGTGCAATGATGTGTCACTATCCTATTGGTCAAGCACATAAAGAAATCAACCCCCTCCTCTCTTGACCGTTCAACTCTCTCTCCCTCTCTCCTCTTTTTGTTTGTGTATTTTCCTCCATGTTTAATCCTCTCCATTATTTTACATCACTATCAACATCCCTCTTCAAACAAACCAAACCGAAACTCAACCCTAACCTTCATCCTCCATCCCCGACCAGTCCCCCTCGCCGGAGCTCTCCTCCCCGAGTGCCTGAGTCTGTTCTCCTCCATCGACATCAACCACCAGCTCCACCACCATTAACACCACACCTGAACCACCTCACAGCCGAGCACGACTGGCCAATCGACCCTCCTCCTCGTTCTCCTCCATCATACAACCTTCCTCCGGCCATCCCAACCGTCGACTGAACCACGCGGCCATCCCCGCTGCTAGACTTCCCACTCCACACGCCACTCTCGACCACCTGAACACCACCACCACCATGACTCCCTCTCTTCTTCGGCTTCCTGAGTTTTCCCCTCGACTGAACTCTACGACAGCCACTGTGAACCATCTCCGTCATCTTCTTCCCGAGCCCCGGCCATCCCGACCCCTGCCATTGACAGCACCAAGACACCATCAACCCGACCGCCGGAGTGATCACCTTCTTCCCAGGTCCCTGCAGCCTCGCCTCGCCTCATCGGATCCTTCTACTCCACCGCTCCCTCGACTGAAGGACTTCCCCGCGGCCTCGACCCTCGACCTTACCACAACTGACCACAACCACCATCTCCTAATCACCACGACCACATCTTCTCGGACTTCCCTCTGCTTGAGCTCCGATTCCGGCAGCAAGCCTCGACCCTGCGTCACCATCATCATCACCTTCATCATCATCATCATCATCATCATCATCATTATCACCATCTTTACCTTCATCATTATCATTATCATCATTATCATTATCACCATCATCATCACTATCATCATCGTCAACATCGTCGTCATCGTCAACCCCGAGCGTGCCCATCAAAGTTTGACTTTTCTCCCTTTTATATTGTGTATATGTGCATGTGTGAATAATATAGGGTTTAGCATATTGTTTCCTGATGGTTCAGTTTAGTTTTGTGATTGCAGACCGTGTCGGTTAACCCAGTAACTCGTATGCGTATACGTACGCGTATGTGTATATAAAATTCGAAGTTTTATATATATATATATATAACCATAGGTGTTAAATATGGATATCCCGTATTTGCAGTTGATCGTATGACCTTGAGAATTTATGAATTGACTGCCTTGAGTACACTGACGTACTGGCTAGACATGTGTTAGTGATTGACTGTCCGATTATGCACAACATTGAGGACGTGACACCCGTGCAGTTAGACGCACACTTGGCCCGGTTAGTTGACCAGTGCCATACCTAGCGTAACCCCTGAGTTCAGTGTATTTATGTTGATTGTGTGCTAGTGTATCAACTGATGCTATATTGTATTATATGATATGTCTATAGGACTGTTGGATTATTCAGACAAGACTTCGAAAATAGGACATTGATTCATACCACCTAAGGACCGCAGGCGAATATATTCTCTGACAGTTTTTATTATGTTGATTATCTTTATAATTCTAGTTGTATAGCGTACATGATTCTGATACTATGTATACACGAGTTGGCATCATCGAGACCTGTCACGAGGAGTCATAATTGGGATCCATCTTGCTAGCTGGGGACGGAGAAATATTAGTAGATTATGTGATCATACCCAACTCTACATGAATCATAGCTCACCCACACCTCACGTCGGTGCAGCCTGACCATTACATGTCTCATAGCCTATTATGTATGATTAGCATGACTATTGCTTGCATCATAGCTATCTAGATGGTTAGCTTGACCTTATATGAATCATAGCTATTCATACATAGCAAGCCTGATCAGTCCCAAGCCGATCACATGATTTGCTGATGTTTCACACACTTAGCTAGATAGTCTATACATGTATCTCTAGTCTTGATCTAGCATTTCTCTATGTTCTAGTTACTGTTCTAGCATTCACTATATTCCAGTTCATTGTTCTAGCATGCACATGTATTTTTGTTCATTGCTAGTTGCACCATTGATGATATATGCTCTAGTATTTCTATTTCTAGTATTTCTTATTGCCAGTATTTATATCCATCTTGTATTTCTTTACACTGTATTATAGTTTTTGTCAATATACATGGAACTGCTATTAGTGCTTGTACTTTGCTCCATCCTGACTGGAAATATTTTTCCAGACTGCCACTTAGAGGACTTGTTTCTGGCATACTTGGAGATTTGGATGTTATTGTTTGCAGGTTAAATTATTTCTGTTATTTATACTTGTATTGTATTTTATTTATTCTCTTCGATATCTTATCATATTTTATTTTTGTGATTAAGTATTCCATATTATATTATGATATTTGTGTCTCCTTATGGAGTTGGATATTCGTGTGAGATTGATTAGATAGTATTGTGACCTAGACAGTATTCTACCGCCGATGCTGTGGCGTAGGCTGGACGTACCCACGCACTCGTGCCCCTATACCGGGTGTAGGTCTCACTACCAAAAAAAGTCAAATTAGCGACGTAAATAAACGTCGCTAAATGACCAATAAATGTCGCTAATCACTTTTAGCGACGTAATTAGCAACGTTTTACAGAAGTCGGAACTCAGCTAGTCGGTGAAAGTAAAAACGTCGCTAAACGTCGCTATACCAACGTTTTTTAGCAACGTAAATGTGTCGCTAGATAAGCGACATTTAGCGACGCAACGTCGCTAATTAGCGACGTGCTCATCTGTCGCTAAACGTCGCTAATTAGCGACTTATATAGCGACGTTACAGCGACGTCTTTAATGACTGGCAAAATTGCCATGTCAACAAAATTAGCGACGTATAACAACGTCGCTAAACGTCGCTAAATTTTCAGTGAAAATAAAAAAATGTTAAAAATTACCAATCTTCCTGTAATTTATGAATTTTTAATTATAAATAGACCCGGAGCAACCCTCCGTTGAATTCTCTGGGTTCGCCGACCCCTTCGGTGGAATACTCAACACCGGTAAATTAATATACATTTAATATAAATAAAAAGTATCACAGTCACACAATACACACAAATATTATAGACAGACCTGGAGCAACCCTCCATTGAATTTTCTGCGTACGAAATAACACAAAAAGTATATAAAATATCACAGTCACACAATACACACAAAATAAAAGTATCACAGTCATAAAAAATGCATAATATAAAAGTATCACAATCATACAATAACCACAATAAAAGTATATGAAATATCACAGTATCAATCTCGAGGATATCCACTACACTGGGGCACATACCAGTCCCTCAGATACTGCGCATAAACAACGTCTATGTGATCAATCTCCGCTATAGGTGCTGGGTGACTAGAACTCCCCCTTTGAGCTGGTGCCTGCCCAACAGTAGGAGGTACAACTTCCTCCTTAACAACCGTTTCCAATTTAACAGCAGGTGGTATCTCTTCCTCCTTAACATCCACTTCCTCCTTAACAGTAGGAGGTATCACTTCCTCCTTAAAAGTAGGAGGCATCACTTCCTCCTTAACAGTAGGAGGTGTCTCTCTCAAGCGACGTGCACGTGCTCGGGTCATGGGTGCCATCTGGTAAGTAGATGAAAACAAAGAATATAATTGATAACAGATATAAATATATTATCTAATATTAAATATTGTGTAAATTTTAGCGACATGAACTCAAACCACAAATTGATCTCTGCCACAACTATCTATCTTAACTTTGGGATGCATGTGATGGTCTTCCATGTTTCCCTCATCCACAAACCTGACCGAGTCTAGATGGAACACAACATGATTAACGTTAAAGGCTTGGTTTGGTTTTGCTACTGCTTTTTAAAAAAAGTAGATGCAGCATCCTGGATAATTCTATATAATTAATTGCTTGTGAACAGTGTATTTGATAAAGAAATTGATCTCTGCTTGAACTCAAACCACAAATTAATCTCTGCTACAGCATCTATCATAATTTTGGGATGTGATGGTTTTCTAATGATGCTAAGTTGTATTTAACTTCTGTAAGAAAAAATGAGTTGGGTTTTCTAATGAGCACATAGATGGTTTTCAAAATGAGTTGCATCTATGTGATCAATCTCCACTATCTTAGGGATGTTAAGGTATTCTAATGAAGCCAATTGGGTTCCCATCTGAATTAATTTTGGTGTAATGCTCCAATCTACGCGATCTATAAATGTAAGATAAATGAGTATGGGAGTATAATCCAATCCTTACCTGCATCTATGTGCTCCTTATTGGAATAATCAAATAAAGTCATTTTGTATGGTTTGTTATTGTGCCATATCTGAAAAAATAGCCCTTTTAATATAGCTCTCCTAAATATTTCATATGTTAGGATAAATATGAATCGTCGATGGCAACCTTTAAATCTGATCCGCATACCAATACAAAACTGAGGCGTCTTTCACACTCCATATATTTAACACGAGCCGAAGAGCTGAACTACTTGTGACAAATAACATCTTGTTACATAGAGACTATAAATTTTGAGTAATAGTTGAGTTGATAAAATTAAGTGGTTGAATAATGGAAAATTTATTTCATTGAATACTAAATTGAAAAGGATAGCATGGCATGTTCATTAAATATATCATATGTTAAAAATTGGAATTTATGTTTATTAAGGGAAGGCAAAAAAGATAGCATATAAAATTTAAGGGAAGGCAACCTACAAAAAAGGATATATATGAATGAATATTCTAAAACTTATGAATAACGAGGATTACAAATAAGCAATTTCCTCCATATTAAGGGAAGGCAATTTAAGGATAGCATGGAAAATTTATTAAGCATTTGAGGTGGGCAAAAAAGAGGATTACAAATAAAAAAACTATCTTCCAATTTCCTCCATATTAAGGGAAGGCAACCTACAAACAAGGAAATATGCATATTTTTACTTCAAATTTATGCAAAAGTCCTCGTAAATACTTACATGGAAACTTACCAAAATGGAATTTATGTTTATGCAGCATATATATGAATGAATATTCTAAAACTTATGAATAACGACAAGAATGTCTTGAACTATCACTAATTGGAGGCCGTAAATAATATTCACTCATTACTAAATATATATTGTAACAAAAATAGTAATATTCATGATATATCAGATAATTAAAGCATACCTCTGTAAGAGAGACAAAAATAGACACATCTTGTGGAGAATGCTTGGTAGATATTAAATTCCTTATATGTGACTGTATCATGTCAAGATGAACTTGTATATCTCGTAGTAATTTCAACTCTTTTGCAAAGTCTTCTTGCTTCATAATATAGATATCATCATTAACATGATGTATCCTACTCTCTAGTTTTTGAATATCATTTTGAATTGAAGCATATAAAGTATGAGGTTCCACAGATCAATAACCCTTGGAGACATTTTTATTCCTTATACGTGCGTGCAGCACTATGCTCCGACTTCCTTGCAAAAATGACAGTATGTATCCTAGAAATCATTACATACAGTATGTATCCTATAAATCATTACATATAGTGTGATTATGAACTTAGTTAGGACAAGTCGTCACACATAAAAATTGAGTAGACAACTATAATTTAACTTAGTTAGGACAAGTCGTCACACATAAATGCATCAGGAGAATGAGGTTTCACCCGGATGACAAAAATGGTCAATTGTAAATGTCAAGATGCCATATGCTTTTATTATTTTTTATAGGAGATATCAGAAAATGTCTAGGAAGGGGCACCTAGCCTCTCATGTATGTTGTTCTAGAAATGCGGACACTAACCCTAATACTGACACGGACACATGGACACAGACACGGGAATGAGGGTGTGTATGTGTGTTCGAGTTTGTTATGAACCCAAATCAGTGAGCTTCACTTCCAGTAGCAATATCAAAGTGTATGCAGTGCAGTGACAAAGTGCAGAGGTTCAACAGCAGCTCAGTAGCTTAGTAGCAGAGTAGCAAGAGTCTTAGGAGCATAGCCAACTCATCATCTACTAGACAATCATATCAGTAGTCCGAGACATCATCTATGAGCTAGTATCAGAGTAAGCCACATGAGTATCACTCACATGCGAGTATATAAACATTTCTTAAATTCTTCAGGCAGAGAGAGACAGAGAGAGGGCAAGAGGTAGCACTCATAATTGTGCATCACCGTCAAGAAGGGCCTACTACGTAAATTTATAGGCGCAAGACAATAACAGTTTTACATGGCCAAGTGATATAATCAAGATGGTGTCATATCGTGTTTATCAGAGTTAGGGCTAGTACTCACAATGCCAGTATCACTCACATGCAAGTTTATCAGAGTTACGGTTAGTGTCGTGTCATACGTATCAGTATTTCAGCACTGAAACATCATTTCAGTGGCAGCAACATTCAGCAATTACCCGAGCTACACTAGCAGCAATGCAGCAAGGCCCTTCGACCATACAGCAAGCAGTACAGTATTGCAGCAACAACAAGCAACATAGCGTTGCTGCAACAGTAGCTTCCTTTTGTAGCACTGGAAAAACCAAGATCCCAGATCAAAAATCCTAACCCTAACCCCAGGTCAAAAACCCTAACCCTAACCCGAGGTCAAAAACCCTAACCCCAGGTCAAAAACCCTAACCCTAACCCTAGGTCCTGATCCCAGGTTGTGTCAGTTTTGGGTTAGGGTTGGTGCCACGTGTGTGTGTGTGTGTCGTGTCTGTGTCAGTGTATGTCATGTGTATGTGTCATGTCAGTGTCAGTGTCATGTGTGTCCTGTGAGAGAGAGAGAGAGTTAGGGTTTACCTAGAGGAGGAGGAGGAGGAGGAGGGGGATACCGGAGTAGGCCGCTGTGGAGACGCCGGTCGCCGGAGAGGGGGGTGGAAGAAATTGAAATATTTTAAAAACTTTTAAAAAATTCGACAGATGGAGGAAATCAAAACGGATCCCTAATTAACAAAATTTTAGCGACATTTAGCGACGTCAAACAAAAACGTCGCTAAAATAAATATTTAGCGACGTCACAGACGTCGCTAAACACATTGCTAAATATTTTTAATATAAACGTCACTAAATACGTTGCTAAACGTCGCTAAACGTCACTAAATTATAAAATTCAACGATATTTAGCGACCTAAGATAACCTATAGCAACTATTCTTTTAAAAAACTGAATTATAGTCACTAAACGTCGCTATATATCGCCAAACAGCGACGTATAGAGACGTTAATATTCGGAGTCGCTGAATTAGCGACATTTTTATTTACCGTCGCTAATCCCATAATTTTTAGTAGTGTCTTGACACATGTTGCACATCAGCAGCAGTAGAAGCGAGCAGCAAAGCTCTGCAAGATCAGTGTAAGCAACAAAAATACTTGCATGAGCAGTATCTATAATAGGAGCTGCGGTTTTCAGTAATGCATAGTTGTAAGTCAGCAACAAATGCAGTGAGAAACAGCAGCAAGTTCAGCTGCTGAACAGGAAGCTGCATAGCAGCTTAGAGAGCTTGCAGAAGTATCTGTAGCATGTTGGTTTTGCTGCAGGTTTAGGTGTTCAGAGTGTGTAACAGTGAGTGTAAGGTCCAGTGTATAGGTGAATTAGGTATAGATGTATAGAACACATGTGCTTGTGTTCATATGTGCATAAGTATGCACATAAACCCAAGTTAAAGTGTTAGTAAGAAGTAGTTTATATATATGTCTATATACATATACATATACATATACATATACATATACATAAAGGTATATGTAAGTATTGTACAGAAATGAATATCAAGAGGGTTAAATTAAGGTGTCTAGTAGAAACGTGTATCAGTAGGTTTTCAACTGACTGAGGGTGTGTGATAAAGGAATCAAGTGTCCGGGTTAGAGAGTGAGTGTGTTATATATAGGTATGCGATTAGTATAAGTATGAGTTAGTTTTTAGGTTGGTTGATATCAAGACACAAGTGTGTTTGATAATAAACGAAAAAAATGAAACAAAGTTTATACGAAACCCTCTATTTGGTTTACAAACAAGAAGTACAATTAATCCTATACGAGGATGTCAAGTACAAAATTTAATCTGGGTAAATATTGCTATAGGAGTCTGATCTACGGTCGATCACTTTGTCCCTTAGACCACACGATGATGAAGAAGTGTTATAGAAGAAGGAGAATCTTCAAAGGTTGCAAGAGGGAGTGGATGCTCGATGCCAAAATTGTCGATCACTACTCTCTGTCTGTGCTCAGGGTTCTTCTCTCTCAAGAAATAAATCTCCGACCTTTGTTCTCCGAGTTTTTGACCTTTTTCTGACCCTGGACCTATGTCAATAGAGGTCTCTATTTATAGGGTTTGGTGACAGTAACCGTCCAGTCGGCGTAGAAGCCGAACAATGGAGAGTATGGCACCTTTTATGCGGCGATTATAATAACTGCCACCCACGTATAAATGATCTTCTGAATCTGCGTGTGACGTGTGTCCCATTATGAGGTAATGAGTATAACTGCTGCGAAGATCATGGCATGCAAGCCACGTTGGTAGCTGTCCCTCGCGTAGAAAAGGTTGGCGTAGAAGCTAATAACTGTCACCATGGCGTAGAAACCAAATAGTTGTCAAGTTGGCGTAGAAGCCAAGTAGGCGTAGAAGCCCAATAGGCGTAGAAGCCTGATGCTGCATGGATAGGTAGCTAGCGTAAAAGATAGTCGATCCTCCTTTCTTGATTGAGGTCTTGAGCTAATTCTGGACCAAATAGCCTTATTACGCACCAATACAAATATAGCCTGAGTTGGCGTATTCCGAGAAGATAGCATACGGCGTACTCCTATAGTTGAAAATAGCCAGGTCGGCGTATTTCAAGGAGATAGCGTACAGCGTGCTCTTATAGCTGAAAATAGCCTGATGGCATAATATGCAGAGGTGATGATGTGGACGTATTAGCCGTAATTATGGCTCACCCGGTCTTTGAAAGTAGAACCAAATCTCGTGCATTAAATGCAGCGATCTGCCCCCATCACGCACATTAACTGCAGAGACGTGCCTCAAGCTCTGTACGAAGAGCTGTTTTTGACGTGGCAGTTCGTTTTGCCTTTTGCTTAGCGTAAAAGCTCGCATCTGCCTGTATAAAACTTGACAGCATATTCCCTTGTATGTGTAAAAGCACTTTATATCAAGGAAATGTCACTAAACGACGGTCTGGGTCTCTGTGCCGCACCATCATTACAGCAGTCGTCTGGATAGTCGTGTAGTACTCTTTGTCATGAGTCAGGTCCACTGCATGATTTGACAGGTTCGTTCGAGGAATATGAAGAGTCTAAAAGTGAGCGGGTTTTATGCCAAAGTGGAGATGTAACAACCTTTTTATGCTGAAGCAGCCTGAAAATACTGCATTACGCGGATTGTTTTGGAGCTATGTTTTACACTGCACTAGCGATGAAGCTCTACTGTACGCCGATGGCTCTGAAGTCATTTCTTATGCCACACAACACTAAAACTCTGCTTTACGTGGGTCTTATGCATACTGTGTATAGCTCTGTAGCGTATTTTTCATGCTTCTACAAGACCCCCTTCAAGGTTTTCAAATTTCTCGTAATTTGAAACACTTTGAATGAAGCATGAAACGGTCAAGTTTGACTCGTTCCTCGAGGCTGATTTCTCGGCAGATTTTTTGGGGATTTATTGGGATTCTGTGTGTTCTCTTTTGCCTATATAAAGGCTGATGAGTTAACCTGTTCTTCCCACATTTCCTTCACCACACAGAGATGATTGCCGGACATCGTCGGGTCGACTTGATGAAGAAGAAGATCATGTTCTTCTAGCATGTAAGGAGCCGAAAAAGAAGGCATCTTCGAGCAAATATCCTCTGCAACGATGGATCATGAAAGGATATCATAGCTTCCTTTGCTCGAGATGATCAGCAATTTTATATGGCGATTCATCCAGGAGAGAGGAAGGGTCACCTTAGACCACATAACTTGCAAGCTATATTTTCTCCCGTTACGACAGTGGACGAGGGCAGACAAACTGGCCCTGTCTTCCAGTATTGAGTTGGGTCTAAAACCTCAACTCAATCTGTCATGGCGTATGGAGGGATAGGCTCTTGAATAATTTAAACAAGCCCAGTTTTGTATCCTCCCGCCATTAATCATTTTTTTTGTTAATCGGCCGTGGAAGCCGATTAACTGCTGAAGAAGACGGAAAAAGATCTCCCACTAATATGAGAACCTGGCAGAACAGATTATGGGCGTGATCTTTAAATGAAGATGAGAAACCCTTTGTAGATAAAAGTATTTCCATCATATGTAATCATGAAGATGAAAAACCCTTTATAAACTGGATTTCCATCATATGTAATCATGATTAATAAAATTATCTTCTTTTACGCATCTGATAATTTGCCATATTTTTTGATTTGATGAAGTCTGAATATGTGTAGCTTTGACACGTCTAAATAACTTTACGCTGACTCTCATAAAAAGAGTATCTGGTCTCGTCCCGTCTTTTACGCGTAACTGAAGACGCGTAGAAAACTGCTTAGCATTTAAGTCGCATATTCGAACTGTCCTGCTATTTTGAACGAGGAATCACGTAGAATTTTGAACTGTCACTTCTCTGATAAGAAGAATTTTTGTTCAGACCATCATCTTCAAGAATGTTTTCCCGAGAACTCCTTGAAATTGGGCAAGAAATGGCTGTCAAAACTGACCATGCTTGAACTGTCGAGAAAATATTCTGACTAGATTTTGGATGAACTTCCAATCGACCCAAGGAGAAGAGTCATTTTCAATGCTGAACTCTATATGTTTTGGGTACTTGGGATATTTTGAGGCCAAGAAGGAGTATCTTCCGAGAAAAACCCTTATAATTGGCTGTCTTGAGAATTGTTCAGATATACGCCTACTCTGGCCTGCGTATTTTCAGATATACGGAGAGTCATAGATCCGTAGCATAGATGAGCATAAAATCATAGTTTTGTAGCCTATCGAACATAAAAGCTGCTGAGCATAAGAGCATCCGGGCGTAAAATCGTAGATTTATAGCCTCTGACAAGAAAACTTCCGAGCGTGAAGTCGTAGATTTGTCGCCTCTGAGCGTAAAAAGCTTCTGAGCGTGAAATCATAGATTTGTAGCCTCTGAGCATGAAGTCGTAGGTTTGTAGCCTCTCGAGCATAAAAGCTACCGAGCGTAAAATCATCCGGGCGTAAAACCATAGACTTATAGCCTCTGAGCGTAAAAGCTCCTTAGCGTAAAATCACGAATCTGCTCTGCACGAACAACTTTTTGAATTCGCTGACTGTCCGTCTTCCCTAAATGATAGGCTGACGTGGTCCTGAATCATAATCGAATATTAAATATCAGATTTGATTAGGGATTCGAGGAGTCTATCTGAACTCTATAAATACCCCAAGGCCTTCAGAGAAGAAAATCTTCATCTGCCTTTTGTAAAAGAAAAACCTTCGTCTCTTTGAGAACTCTTCTTCGTTTCTTCTCTGAGCACTCTGAGTTTTTTAGCAATGGCACCGAAACAATCTTCGACTGCTAAGGGGAAGAAAGCTGCCTTCTCTTCTCGCTCCTCTGCTCAAGCACGAGCAACTCCCATTGGGCTGAGCGAACCTCGCTCTGAACGAAGTATCCCACCGACAAGCTGTGCACCGGGCGTTATAGGTAAAGTTTTTTGGGACGACAAAAAAAATACAAAAAACCCTTCGCACACGTTGTACGTGTACGCGCTAGGTCATCTTCTGTGCTGAGAGCCTCTTCGAGGAAGATGATGCACAGAGATGTTTTATCATTTACGCCCATATTCCTAATGTGTCAGCGTAAAAACTCTATATTTTTGCAGTCTGGCGTAAAAGCTTTGACTGTCGAAATTTGGCGTATACTACAAATTTTGGGTGTTACGCTCTGGGTGAAAATTCTGGCGTAACAACTCAAGTTTCGACAGTCTGGCGTAAAACACAAACTGTCAGATTTTTTGTGTATACTGCCAATATTGAATTTTACGCCTAGGTAATAGGTTCCAGCGTAAAAACTCAAGTTTTCACAGTCTTGGCATAAAAGCACAGACTATTGATCTTTGGCATAAGCTGCAAGATTTAACGTCTAGTATAGAAACTGACTTGTTCTTCTTGTATTTTGTAGTTGACTTGTAGATACCTCTGTTGGCTGAGGTAATGGGTTCTGCTGCTGGAATGCTGAACTCCAATTACCTGAGGATCTGTCCCATATGACGTTCCCTATTTCTGGAACCCAGTATCCTGAAGGAAGGGGAACTCTGATATCGTCTCAAGGGGAACGGATGCTGTTAGATCAACGGGGAGCCCCTGACGTATATAGATGGGGCCAAGTATATAAAATCAGCTTTTTTTTTCGGGGATATGATTGACAAACAATCCCAGACGAAGCCCAAGAAGGAAGACTGGGTTTTTACTGCTAGGGGCATGGTCATGTACCTGCCCAGGATACCGAGAGATTATCCTATCTCGGCATTCTTTCATGCCACGCATCCGAGGAAGATGTCGTGGACCCTGACCCCTAATCTTCACGGCCAGCCGGGGAAGATATTTTATCAGAAAGGATCCGAACAAGGATTATTTGTGAGCCGCCCTTCAGGCCCTGTAATGCCTTTTAGGGGATTATTTCTGGGCAGTGTCCCGAGTGAAGACACTTCACTGCTCCAACCAATCTAATTATCGACTTTCTGCAATGACTTCATAGGGCATGGAGGGGTATACCCCAAGGTTAATCCTCGGACCAATGGGTGGCTTACCCCTTCAAATCTTCGATGGGCTCGTTTAGCTGCCTGGGCCCTGAAGCATTTTCAGACGGAGCTGGAGAGCATTGGTCTGTTCGCGGCTGTGAGTGCTACCAGTGTTGGGCTGCCTCCCAATCCTAACCTGTTTTTGGCTCTGATGGAGCGGTATATCTCGCTCACCGGGACTTTTTCCACTCCGCTAGGGGAGTTGGGATTGGCCCTCCACGAGATGACAGAGATTTCAAGACTGCCAATGGGGGATACTCCTTATAAAGAGTATATTTCCACAAACAGGGAGCTGAAGGATACTAACCCTCGGGTAGTGGCAGTATACCAGGAGCTAATGATCCATTACCTTGCGTGCACCACCTTTTATAATGAGCCCTCTGATTTGGCTCATACCAACAAATGGGCATCCTATCTCTTCTTTCATCAGGCCAGGGATGCTAAGCCAGACAAAGTCGTGGATAGCAGGGATAAGCCTTTAAGCCTTCTGAGCGTGCTTCATGCTCAAGTAGTCGATGATCTTATTGAAGATGCTGGGGCTTCAGATCAGGTCCTCAATAAGGAGATAGGGAGTTTTCCTACAGGCACTAAAGCCTACAGTTATATGAGGCATTGCCGCAGGCCTCTGTCAAGGGAAGCTCAACTGGCTGGCTTCCTCTCTGTATGGCTACGCCGACTGGTAGTACCTAGCATTGCATCTTCGGATCGTATTCACCGCAACACCTTATGGCCTGCAGTGTATTTGGTATTTGGGGCAAGACTGGGCCTGCTCCCTGCCATGGTATGCCAGATACAAGCTGGCCTGAGGGCCATTACTGATGGGCTGCTTGCCGACGAAACATGGCGTGACAGCTTTCCCAGGGTAGAATTACCGTTCCTGTATTTTATGGGATGGCTAATTCTTCATAAACCCAGAGTAATGTCTCCCAGCTCTGCCAGTAGTTCGGGGAATAATTTTTTGTTGAATTATAAGAATTCCACCTGGAACGTGACCACCGTCGTAGACTGTCGGCGAGCATTAAATTTTGCTCATAGTTGGAAGCTCTTCTGTATCGTCCCTACTGTACACCTCAATCAACAAGGGACGAGACTTCAGGATTCAGGTGAAGAGAAGACCGTTCTTTCTCCTAAAGCTTTTTATTGGTTGGTCTGCATTAGGCATTCCCATTTGTTGTACAGAAGTGAAGACCATTGCTTCTTGGAACCCTATCTGCCTAGTCGGTTCGCCAGGCAGTTTGGGTATGACCAATTGCATGTGGGAAATGCCATCACCAGCTTCAAGTCCAGGGGTGGACTTATTGATGGAGCGAGAGTATGGCGGTACTTCATAATAGGTTATATTGGAGCAACCTTTACTGTACCTGCGACTTCTCTCTCCATGGAGTTGCGCATCCTCCATTCGTACGCCCAGTTTTATGTGGCCATTAATACCTTCCATCGCAATTTTGATATGCGTAGAAGTTTTAGGATGCCCTCTCATAAGTCTGCTGGAAGAGAGGATGTCCCATCAGTCTCCTCTGACGAAGGTGAAGACTCTGTCGGTACAGATAAGTTTTTGTTGACAGTACCGAGAGGCGTAATACCTCCGCCTGCAGAGCCTCTTGTTATCCCTGGAAAATGAAGGGCTCCTATTCTGAAGGAGGCTTCCCCTCACAAGAAAAAGAAGACTGTTAGTGGTCCTGTCAGGACTTCCAGCCATGAGGTTCCTAGGAGTGAACCTGTTGTTTCCCCTGTTGGGGATGAATTTTTGACTAGAGGTCCTTCGCCTATTAGAGAGGGAACCTCCACAGTTCCGGCTGGCAGTGCCGGAGATTCTTTGCTCGAGGCTGCTATCACTGCTACCGCTTCAGGTAGTGCTACGAGATCGCCTTCAAGGCTGAGCAAAATAAGATTGTGTATACCTTTATCCAGACCAGCAACGGGAGAAACCCCTGCCGCGTCTGTAATTATACCCAGCGAGATTCAACCCGATGAGACTCAAGTGGATCTTGGTGAAGACCTGGAAGAATACCTGCCAGTGTCAGTTAGCACACCTCCTTCTCCATGTATGACAGCTCGCTTAGCATTATTAAGAAATGATTTAGCTGTACTGGCTGCCGACGCGACATATATACCATCGGCCATGGGTAAATATCATCTTTACGCCTCTTTTAGAAAAATTAATATCAGGTTGATATTAACTTTCTCTTGTCTTCTTTTCAGGGGAAGACATCTACGGGGAGGGCAGCGTCGACGCAACTTTTGGCTCTGCTGCAGCTCCTACCGATAACATGGAGGTGCCCGACTTCGAAGAGGAAATATTTTCGGGTGCCGGCTCGCCCGGTACAGTTTTGATATCTCAAGAGGAGGATAAGCCTGTCATCATGACTATGCCTCTTTTGAGTACATCAGCCACTTCGACCGTTGTTGGTGCCTCTACTTTTGTCGCGCCATCTGCTGAAGCGACGACTGTGACGACACCCTCTGCAGTCGTTCCTGGACTGGGATTCGCCGATATTGCATCCACTCCCAGCGTCCATTCGGATCTCGCCATGCTAATTGAGCAGTATACTAGTATTTTATATACCACTTTGAAGACGTTGATATCAATGGTGCTGGAGAAGAATCTAGACTTCGAGGCTCTGAGGAGGTCCTCCCAATTTGTGATAGCGCCGATCAAAGACTTCAACGACGCTGGGAGAGCTGATACACTGGAGCAGATAGTTAATGGTTTGGAATAACCCATTAACAATTATTTGCAACTATCCCAGGGCAGCATTGATGACCTGATTCAGGCTGAATATGACTCTTTGACTGTGAGGCTTGTTGGGGAGATGGAAACTCTGAGCAAGTCCATCGAGGCTCAGCGAAAAGAGATGAATGAAGAGCATACCGTATTGGAGTATGCTATTCCCCAACTGGCCAAGTGTGAGGCCGAATATGAGGAAGATGCAGCGAGGGTCCGCAAATTGAAAGATGAACTCGCTCAGGTAGAGGAGAGGGTTCTTGCTTCATCGGCAGCTAAAGACGTGTTGAAGAACCGACTGGAAGCATCTCAGCAAAACCTGACACATGTGGGTATCATCTACACAGATTTCGTACGTGTTTGGTCTGAAATGTCTGCCTTGAACAATGAGGAGGCAAGGTTGGAGCGGGCTCGCGCTACCGTTTTAAGCTCCAGGAATGAGAAGATGGCCGCACTTGCGCAGCAGATCCGTGATTTGACTGCTCCTCCCCAATGATGTACTATTTTTGCTTTTATATGTAATTTTGCTCCTCCCGAAGATAATAAAGAAACTCTATCTGACTTTGTGGACCTATCATTTTGGAATATAAACGATAGGCTAGGGTGAAAGTGATATCAGAGGTGATATGGACGTGATATCCCTTCAGTAAGCTTCAGCCGGATATATCTATTCAGAGGTTATATGGACATGATAGAATATGATCCAACTAAATTTGTATACAAAACACTATCAGAGGTAATATGGACGTGATAGGTTTTAAAGTTCCAAATTAGTTAAACATATCTATTCAGAGGTTATATGGACATGATAGAATATGATCCAACTAAATTTGTTTTGGACGTAGTATTGTCAGAATGAGATCTTCACCCTACTCCATTTGAGCAAAGGAGATTAAGCGTAGTACCTCTTTAGGAATTTGTCGTTGATAGGAGCCATTATTAGATCTCCATTAGGCTTGGCTAATCGATAGGCGCCATTTGAGAACGTTGTCTCGATCACATAAGGGCCTTCCCATTTAGGCTAGAATTTACCCTTACTCTTGTGAGTGATGATCATTGGCCTCTTCACAGCTAAAACTAGCTCGCCAACTTTGAACACTCTTTCCTTCACTTTTTGATTAAAAGCTCTGGAAATGCGTGCCTGGTAGAACGCGCTGCGCTGTTGGGCTTGAAGGCATTTTTCGTCTAATCCTTCTAGTTCTTGAAGCCTTAATAGGTCATTCTTTTCCTGAGTCAACTCATTAGCCACTGTTATTCTGAGTGACGGAATTTGGATTTCGATAAGGAGAATTGCTTCACTCCTGTAAACCAGTGAGAATGGGGTACAACTCGTCGGTGCTCGTACCGTTGTGCGGTATGCCCAGAGACATTCTCCTAGCTTCTCGTTCCAATCTCTTTTGTTCGAAGAGACGAACTTTTTCAGGAGTTTGATAATGATTTTTTTGAAAGCTTCCGCCAAACCATTAGCAGCATGATTGTATGCCGTAGAGGCCATATTTTGTATCCGATTTTTATCCCAAAATTGGTGAAACGCTTGGATGATGAATTGAGGCCCGTTGTCATGAATTATCCTTCGGGGTATCCCGAAGCGATAAATGACATGATGCTTGATGAAGCTGATCATGTTAGATGTCTTCACCTCAACAAGAGGGATCGCCTCTGCCCATTTGGAGAAATAATCTGTGATGGCCAATATGAACTGGTGACCTCTGTAAGAAGACGGGTGAATAGGACCAATGATATCCATACCCCATGCTTCAAAAGGCCAGGATGCAATCGTAGGATATAAATGTTCAGAAGGTTGATGTATAAAATCTGCATGAACCTGGCAGGCTTTGTATTGTCTTACATATTCTATTGCATCTGTGATCATAGTAGGACAATAATAGCCCATCCTCCTGATACGATCCTGTAGCTTAGGATCGGGTTGATGTGCTCCGCATACGCCATCGTGAGCTTCACACATAATCCGCTGTGCCTCATCATCGGAGAGACATCGTAGTAGCAATCCATCGTAGGTTCGGCGATATAGACATTGTGAAGACGCATCAAAATAGAAACGTAATAATCGTATTTTGATGGATACTGCTTCTTTAGGATCCTCCGGTAAGATTCCGTATGCCACGAAATCTATAAAGGGACTTCTCCAGTCTCTCTTGGGGGGATCTGTGTTCACAGCGTAGTTGCATTCTATGTGAAAGTTGTTTTTCATACAGAATAAATCTCTGTTAAGAAGGATCACCGAATTCTGCCTTCTTATAGGAATAGCTAAATCTGCAGCTAGACTGGCTAGGGCATCAGCTTCCAAGTTCTGAGATCAAGGTACATGCTCTAGGAAGAACCCTTTGAACGACATGGCTATCTCGATCGTTGCTTGGTGATAAGGGATGAGGTCTGGATTACGGACTTCATATGTTCCTCTGACTTGATTGACGATCAACAAAGAATCACCGAAAGCTTCTAGATATTCGACGTCCAATTCTTTAGCGACTTGGAGTCCGATGAGTAGGGCATTATATTCTGCCACATTATTAGAGCAAGGCTCGCTAAGAGAATATGCTCGATAGATGACGAGTTTATCAGGAGTGACCAGGACAATTCCTACTCCTGAAACCACGTTTCCCCTGGGACCAGTCCTGGAGGCACCATCGAAGAATAGTTGCCATGTATTACTTTCCATTGCGGAATTACATTCTGCAACTTCGTCGGGAATGTCCTCGTATAGTTTGGAGGTCTCCAGAATCGGATGAGCAGCTAGGAAATCAGCCAATGCTTGGCCTTTGATAGACTTCTGAGGGACGTACACCATATCATACGGTGTTAATAATATCGCCCAAGTCGCGAGTCAGAAATTAAGAACGCTTGGCTTGTTCATCAATACCCGAAGAGGATTGATTCTGGAGATGATATAAATAGTCTGGCCTGTGACATAGTATCATATTTTCTGAATGGCGAACATCAGGGCCAAACATTCTTTTTCCACTGGATTGTACCGATGTTCATCTCCGACCATCATCCTGCTTAAATAGTAGATAGCCTGTTCATGACCTTCATCGTTCTTTTGTGCAAGGAGAGCTCCCAAAGAATGATCCATTGCTCGAACATACAGCAAAAATGGTCTTCCTATGACGGGAGGCACTAGAACTGGAGGATTAGTGAGGTAGCATTTGATATCATTAAACGTTTGCTGACAGGCTTCGTCCCATACGAAGGATACACCTTTTTTCATGAGGCGGGAAAAAGGCTGACATCTCCCAGAGAGGTTGGATATGAATCTCCGAATATAAGCCAGACGATCTTGAAATCCCCTAAGTTCTCTCAGATTACGGGGTGGTCGCATTTCTAAGATGGCCTTCACTTTATCCGGGTCCACCTGAATGCCTTTAGCGGTAATGACAAATCCCAAGAATTTGCCATTGGATACACCAAGAAAGGACTTTGTAGGATTCATTTTGAGTTGATATTGGCGCATCAACTCAAATACTGTCTTCAAGTCTTGGATATGATTATCCATGCGGCAGCTTTTGACAGCTATATCATCCACGTAACATTCTACTGTTTTGCGTAAATGCTCATAGAATATGTTACTCATAGCTCGTTGGTACGTAGCCCCGGCATTCTTCAGTCCGAAGGGCATGATCGTATAGCAATATACCCCCAATGGTGTCAGTATGCTTCTCGTCTTCAGGATGCATCTTGATTTGGTTGTATCCTGAAAATCCGTCCATGAAAGACATGCGTTCAAAACTGCACGTATTATTGATCATGACGTCTGTAATGGGAAGAGGGAACTCATCTTTGGGGCAGGCTGTATTCAGATCTCGGTAATCGATGCAGATACGTACTTTTCCACTTTTCTTCATGACTGGGACAACATTGGCGACCCAGTCAGGATGTTGTTCTTCCCGGATGAGGCCACAGGCTATCAACTTCTTGATTTCAGCTTCGATGGCGTCCATCATATCCGGACGAAACCAGCGTTGATGTTGCTTCAAAGGCTTCGAATTAGGTAATATGTTGAGCTTATGAGTAGCCACTTTAGGATCAAGACCTGGCATATCCTCATAATTCTATGCAAAGACGTCGATATATTCTTTTATCAGCTGGATTATTTCTTTCCTTTCTTCTTCGAAAAGATTGTTACTGATAAATATCGGCTTTGGCGAAAGTTCATCCCTAACGTCAATTTGGATAACTTTATCTTCAGTGGGAGGTTCTCTCTGCTCGAACCGGAGTTCCCACTGTGTATCCATTTATTGAGCCCAAGAGTCATTCTCAAACAGTTCAGATTTTTGTTCGTCTGCTTTGAGGGAATCTGTCAATACCGTATTTACTGGTAATGCTCGTTCGAAATCATCATATGAGCCGGAGGACGATGAGCCATCTTGAGAAGAGGAAGAGATATCCTTATTTGACTCAGAAGTTGCAAGGGAGGTGGTATACCCTAACCTAAAACGAGTTCGTTGACAGTAGGGATCACCGTGCAACGGTATTCGTCTTCCTTTCCCAAAGTTAAGACCTGGTTCCAGCTTTAAGTCATAACCCATACTTTGCATAATCTTCAAAGCTTGCGGGCTGTATCTGTGAACCTGTATTTTACCAGCATCGTCATCGGGAGAATCCTCTTGTATAGTCGGTTTATTGCGCATGCGACTGAAGACTATTGGACGCTGACTGCTGTGAGTAGGCGGGATAATAAAGATAAAATCCTCGTGTGGCCCATATGTCATTATGACATTAGATGATGATGCTACTTCCCACACATACAAATGATAGGAGTCCATAGCTTCCAAGAATTTTTGTGCTATGGGTTCTATATCGTTATGGGAAGAGGATTCCTGTTTAGGAATTTGAGCGTCAATGTACTGGAAAAGCGAATCTTTATTATCATCAGAAACCACGTTCCTGGTTATATTTACATCAATAGGCTGCTTGTTATGCCAAAGGTTGATGACCAAAGGTAGAGGCTTCTAGTTCAAAGTGATCACTAGAGGATCACCTCCTTTTCCTGACCTGGTTTTGTTTAGGTGGATAGCCATGGGTTCCATGACTTTCGGACGGGTAGTCCGTCCTTTCACCTTGATTGACAGGGGTTGCCCGACAGAGGGTTCTTCTGGCTCCCGATGGGATTTCTCCTATGTCTTGCCTGACACCTCCTCCATGTAGTCTTGTGTATACAACATGGCATCAGAGTAGTAAGATTCTACTCCTTTGAACGGGTTAAGGTCGGCAAACTTCGTTTGTACTATTCCTTGGGCATCTACATATTTGAAGCATTGATGTAGAGTCAAAGGAACGATGTTGTGGTCGTGGATCCATGGTCTGCCCAGCAGAATGTTATAGGATACCTCTGAATCAATGACATAGCATATAGCCACTGACCTAAGGTCCCCAATCTGGATCCTCAGACGAATCTTCCCCAACGGCTTACTTTTCCTGGCGTTGAAGTCCACGATTGTAGTGGTGGTGTAAGCCAATTCGCTGGTAGGAATCCTCAGCGGTCTGAGCAGACTATGAGGAATGATGCTGATCGATGATCCCGGATCTATGTGAATCCGGTCGACCTTCATGGAACCGACGTATCCGGTGTAATAGAGGGGTTTGTCATGCTTGTTATGTTTTAACAGCATGTTATCTTGAGTGAAAGTGATATTTTGGACCACCTCCATCACACTATGGAATTGAGGACATGCCACAGGTTCTTCATCATGGGACTTGAGCTGGGTCAAGTATGCATCCGCCTGCATTAATGCTTCACTCAGGGCTTGACGAGTGTCTTTGGAGAGCCTGAGTAATTCAAAAATGGACAATCTGGCTGGTGTGTTAGCCAATTGGGCGAGGATGTCGAAGTTATATGGTTTTTCTAAACCTTTGTTTTGAAGGTTCTTCAAAGGTTTATCAAAATGCACTTCTCTTTGCTTGTCCTTGTCCGCCGCAGTTGGTCTAGAAGGACCTGCCTCTGGTACAACAGGTTCAGGTTCTGAAGGCTTGGCAGCTAAAGTTTCAGCCGATGCTTCTTCCTGATTTCCTCCATAGTCCTTGAGGTAGGCTCTCCCTGAACGGGTTCCGGTAGCCAAAACCTCTTCTTCTGATGTCGAGGATATCGCAACCATATGACATGGTCTACGCTTCGAGTTCTTCTTAGACTTAGCCTTAGCAGCTTGAGTCTCTTCCTCGATCTCTGATACCAGGTCTGGATGAACCCACATAATCTCGCCATGCTAGGTAGTTAGGGGTACTAGGTCATGATTTTGACCCTTGGCTGGAGGGAGATTAACGACGTTCATCGTTGTCCAGAAAATAGGTATAACACCATCCAGAACTTCTTGTGGAGGGAGATTATCAAATTGGAGAGAGATCATGTTGGCGGTGACCGTCTTCTCGCTATTGCGTAGAGTGATAGCCTTAGCGTCGATCAACTCCTGGATCTTCCTCTTTAGTACATAATACGCCTTTGTGGGGTGATGTATGTACCTATGGAAAATGCAGTACTTGGGATTATTGGTACTGCCGACTTTATTAGGCCACTTTACCTCTGGGAGGGTAATCTTGCCGCTTTTGACTAGACACTCAAATATGCTCGGAATATCGTCGTCGTCAAAAGAGTACACTTCAATGGGCTTGGAAGTCCCAGGTTTCGTCTGTGTGGTTGCCGCAGTCTTTTGCCTGGACGTATTGATCGCCAGAGCTTCTTTTTCTTTGGCACCACGAGGAAGGTCGATATTGGAGGATGACCTCTTGCCTCTATCAGAGGCAGATATCATAATTTCGTTATCACGCGCCTTTCGACTGTTGTCTTCAGCGGCTACTGCTGAGATAATGAACGAGGGCCAATCATGGAACTGATATGGTCCCGTGAATACCGAGATCACTGGAAGAAGATTCTTCCTATAAATATCCACCAATGCCGAGTCTAGAACTACGGGAGGCATTTGCAAAGTGGCTTGACGAAAATGTTCGATGAAAGTGCGAACGTTCTCTTTTTTCTTCTGCTTTACTTCGATGAGAGAGGACATAGACATGTCCATCCCTCCTTTGTAGAATTGTACAAAGAACAAAGTCTTGAGATCTTCAAAGGAAGTAATGCAGTTGTCCACAAGACTGTGGTACCACTGATAAGCCACTCCCGAGAGACAGCCCTTGAACACTCGAGTGAGAAGGGCGTCATTCCCTTGCAATAATACCGTCATCATACTGAAGTAGTTCATGTACTGGCTCGGTGATATCTTTTCCTCAAACAAAGCCATAGTCTGTGGTTTGTATTTAGGAGGGAAAGGGATCTCATCCCCGATAGCTGGGTAAGGCTGGTTGATTCCCAATTTCTTGAGCTGATCCTTATGTTTTAAGGCATCAAATTGGGCTTTCAATTCCCGCACTGTCTGCATCGGATCTTCAGCCGGTAGAGGGACCGCAGAGTGGTGAGAGATCGGTTGTATCGTAACTCCAACAGGAGGCAATACATTCTCCGAGTTAGGAAGTGGAGGAGCTGTTGACTCCTGATTTAGAGCAGGCTCCTAATTTTCGTTGGATGGTGGTAAATCCACCCCCACACATATCTAGTCGGAGGAACTGATGCTTGAGCTATAGCAGCTGTGTATTGAGTCAGCATCATCTGGTAAATATTCTCCATCATGGATTGTATCTCTTTTAGAGATGTCTCCAACACAGCGATGCGTTGCTCAGTGCTTCCTGATGGGGAAGCCTCTTCACGTTCATCTTCAATGGCATAGACTCCCATTTCTCTGGATGTCATTGAAGGGTTAGTATAGGTCTTTGTAGAAGTTGACTCTATACTTTCAGCATCTGATTCGGGAAACTGGCGACCCCCAGTGTCAGAATCAGAAGAATACAAAGCCGGTTGTCGTGACCTCGAACGGGTGTTTCGGAACACCCCAGCTTCAATGTTCTCAAGGAGTTTGTTGAATCTCCTTTGGCTTGGAGTTCTAGAGGGATGACGTCTTGAATTCGACCTTCCTCTAGGAACGTGGAAAGCCATGTTCACTGATGCATATGTAGGCTCTTCTTCCTAGAAAGACAAAAAGTAGTTCAACCAGTCAAAAACTGACCGTTTTGCTTCAGAACAGCAATAATTAACTACAATTTTATGACTATTACAGTGCTCCCTAGGGGATATAATAGACATGTTGGAAGATCCCCTATCTTTGCGCTTCTGGATCAGAAATTCACGCAAGTCGGGAGGATTAACAGAAGAAGAAAAAGAAAGATTGTTCTTCTTGTTTACATCAGTTGGAATGCGGATATTGGGAACCATAACTCTCCCCCTGCCACCCGTATACAATATGTTAGCCATATGAGTAGCAGATAATTCCCGAGGAGTGTGTCTTTCCGCAAACTGGGCTTTCTTTACGCTGAGGGGCTTAACCTGACATAGTCTATAATTTTGCTCAAGCTGGCGTAAAATTGAGAAGGTCCTCAATCGGCCATTAGCTTCTCGCGTAATCTGGAGGGCGGGCAGATTCTTCTCTTGATGGCGTAAAAGCCGAGAGGTTGGGAAATCCGCCACTTGTTTTCCCTTACGTAGATTGCAGGGACCATCTCCTTTTCCACTGAAGAAAGACGTATTTTTATGCGCGGAGCGCGTTTGGAGTTTCTGATTTGGCACCGAGACATTATCAAAAATTTTGTCTGCCACGTCACAGACGGGAGATTGAGTTTTACGCGCAGAGCGCAAAGCAGACTTCTGGATTAGCACTGAGGCATAACCAGAAGCTTTGTCTGCCACGTCACAGACAGAAGACAGAGTTTTACGCGCAAAGCACGGAGTAGACTTCTGGACTAGCGCTGAGGCATTGCCAGAAGTTTTGTCTGCCACGTGACAAACGGGAAACAGAGTTTTACGCATGGAGCGTGCAGGCTGCGAAGCTACAACCTTGTTGGTCGGAGAAACTGGAGAGTCGGCAGAAATGGTAGGGGATGTCCGGGGCATCCACACTTTATGTAATTTCCTGTTGTCTTGGACGGAGAGGGAGTGAGAGCTACCCCCTGCTCGAAGCATGTCTTCGTAGGCTGACTGGTCGAATTAGACGACAAGGGTCTTCTTTATTGATCCTACTGATACTGCATCGTGTTGAGCAATTGCCTTCTCGTCAGATGAGAAAGTCGTCCCCAGCAGAGTCGCCATCTTGTATTTGATAATAAACGAAAGAAATAAAATAAGGTTTATACGAAACCCTCTCTTTGGTTTACAAATAAGAAGTACAATTAATCCTATACGAGGATGTCAAGTACAAAATTTAATCTGGATAAATATTGCTATAGGAGTCTGATCTGCGGTCGATCACTTTGTCCCTTGGACCACACGATGATGAAGAAGTGTTGTAAAAGAAGGAGAAGCTTCAAAGGTTGCAAGAGGGAGTGGATGCTCGATGCCAAAATTGTCGATCACTATTCTCTGTCTGTGCTTAGGGTTCTTCTCTCTCAAGAAATAAATCTCTGACCTTTGTTCTCCGAGTTTTTGACCTTTTATCGACCCTGGACCTCTGTCAATAGAGGTCTCTATTTATAGGGTTTGGTGATAGTAACCGTCTAGTCGGCGTAGAAGCCGAACAATGGAGAGTGTGGCACCTTTTACGCGATGGTTATAATAACTGCCACCTACGTATAAATGATCTTCTGAATCTGCGTATGACACGTGTCCCATTATGAGGTAATGCATATAACTGCTGCGAAGATCACGGCATGCAAGCCACGTAGGTAGTTGTCCCTCGCGTAGAAAAGATTACCGTAGAAGCTAATAACTGTCACCATGGCGTAGAAGCCAAATAGTTGTCAAGTTGGCATAGAAGCCAAGTAGGTGTAGAAACCCAATAGGCGTAGAAGCCTGATGCTGCATAGAGAGATAGCCGATCCTCCTTTCTTGACTGAGGCCTTGAGCTAATTCTGGACCAAATAGCCTTATTATGCACCAATACAAATATAGCCTGAGTTGGCGTATTCCGAGGAGATAGCATACGGCGTACTCTTATAGTTGAAAATAGCTAGGTCGGCGTATTTCAAGGAGATAGCGTACAATGTGCTCCTATAGCTAAAAATAGCCTGATGGCGTAAGAGGTGATGATGTGGACGTATTAGCCGTAATTATGGCTCACCCAGTCTTTGAAAGTAGAACCAAATCTCATGCATTAAATGCAGCGATCTGCCCCCATCACGCGCATTAACTGCAGAGACGTGCCTCGAGCTTGCATTACGAAGATTTGCTTTTGACGTGGCAGTTCATTTTGTCTCTTGCTGAGCGTAAAAGCTCGCATCTGCCTGTATAAAACTAGGCAGCGTATTCTCTTGTATGCGTAAAAGCACTTTGTATCAAGGAAATGTCACTAAACGATGGTCTGGGTCTCTGTGTCGCACCATCATTACAGCCGTCGTCTGGATAGTCGTGCAGTACTCTTTGTCAGGAGTCAGATTCACTGCATGATTTGACAGGTTCGTTCGAGGAGTATGAAGAGTTCCTAGTACAACCTCCCACTGCATTAAAAGTGAGCGGGTTTTACGCCAAAGTGGCAATGTAACAACCTTTTTACGCCGAAGCAGCCTGGAAATACTGCATTACGCGGGTTGTTTTGGAGCTATGTTTTACGCTGCACTAGCGATGAAGCTCTACTGTACGTCGATGGCTCTGAAGTCGTTTCTTATGCCACACAGCACTGAAACTCTGCTTTACGTAGGTCTTATGCATACTGCGTATAGCTCTGCAGCGTATTTTTTATGCTTCTACAGAGTGAGTATCTTAGTAGTCTAGGAATTGGTATCATTGTGAATTTGTGTTGGTATCTCAAGATATCAAGTGTCAAGGTATTGGGTAGTTGTCAAAGTAATATCAAGGTATTGGAGTTAGAATACTAGTGTAAGGTGTTATGATACCTATAAATATGCATATAGAAACACATAGATATAATTATGAAATAGGTTATGATATTGGAATGCGATATAGGTATTACAAGTAGGTATTAGTGAACCAGAATATGAACCTACCTATTATAAACCTAAATTGATCTAAAATTGACCTAGAAGCCTAACAAGTGAATAGATAGGTATGCTTTTGATTTTAATTCATCTGTTGACATTGTAAACTCATAATATATGTTACTTGGATTCCGATACAAATTCTGACCTGTACCATCTGTCATGCCCCAGAACCAGAATACTGAAGAGCATAGGCAAAACTCGGTCATCTACATATACCAGATTACTCTAGTACCCCGAGATACGGTTACGACTATAAAATACATGGGGGTTAATACTATAATCCAACAGTCAATCCTAGGTCAAGCAATACTAGTGTCTCAATCACAAGTAAGGATCCATAATATACAAGATAAATGATCATTAGAAGCAAGATAGTAAAGTGTCACAAACCATGTATACATAGATGATAATGAAGATAGTAATACAAAATGAAGAACTAGCAAGAGTATAAGTCATACATGATCAACTCTAGCTATAGTCTAGAATATGCCAATTATGTCATGCTCGTAGGCGATGTATCAAGTCCAAAATATGAGCTAAATATGTTCTTAGGGCTAAATACCACAAAATAATATATACAATAAGTGGGAGAACAAAATAGAAACCCACTCAATCGGTCTGATGCTTATAGTGGTCACCATCCACAGGAAGGTACGAAAGATCCTCTGACTCTGCTACCGGATCTGGCCAAGTAAAACCAGTGGGATCAGACCCCAAATAGCAAGTACCACAAAGGAGGCCAAACTATGAACTAAAACCAGCATACAACAAACCGCAATATACTAAGAGTAAAAAGGTAACTACCAGTTCTATAATAACAAGGTACACTAGGCAATATAAAGAGAAAACTAGAAACATGTAAAGTAAACTAGATTATATACAGTAAATAAAAACGTAAAAAGTAAGTTGGAGCATAAAAAATAATCTGGACATGAAAAGTAAACTGGAACAGGATTAGTAAAGGGTCATGAATATGACAGGAGTAACATGTAAGTACATGGTCGTGAACATGGAATAAGTAGAAAAATATAGGTAAACGAGACAAGATCTAGTGCAAGATTAAGAATCAGCATAACAGCAAATGGACTCCATCCAACAATCACGGCCAATCAAGATACGGCTTGATATATTAACTAACTAGGGTTATCACAAATCCTGGTTACTAACAAATACAATACTGAGAATTTCTATGGTTGCATGCCCTTCAGACTATCCTATCTATCCAAATAAATACTGGCAAGTAGCTATAGTGGGTAAGCGACCAACATGGGCGGAACCTGTAAGGCCCCTCATTTTAGAATAGGGATAATTTGTAATTATTTTTATTATTTTATTTAATTAGATAGATTTAAGGAATTAATTTCTAAAATTCTTTTTTAATATAAATGACACTTTGCCATGGCTTCAATATTTTGAGCAATGCACGACCTTTTTCTTTCCAACAAAATTTATAATAATAATTTTAATTGACTCTAATATAGTTGGAACATGGATGTTGCATTTATTTGATCTTTTCCATGTTCCAAAAATATTAAAGAACGTCAAGAATTACGGTACCGTAAAATTGTCTTATTTTGACTAGAACTTGACCCAAACCCAACCCAAATACATGGAGGCATGTAGTGCACCCCAAATATTCCCATATAAATATATATTATATATATAAATGATATTTAAATTAAATTATTTATATTTATAGGAGTTCTAACTATAGAAAGTTGTATAGGTAGCATCTTAGTTGGCAAATAACTACCTAACCAACTACCTAACCAACCCAACAACCAAATCTTATCCAATCCTAACCATAACAACCAACCCCAACCTCAAAATTTTGGCCAAGAGCAGCTCCCCCTTGTCCAAACCTCCTTTATTTAAATCTATTTTAAAAGCCCATATATATATCAACTTATCACCAAACTCTAACCCTAACATCTACTTCCCTCTTTGTGGCCTCCCTTATATCCTCCCTCCTCTCTTCCATGACCCCTTCAGCCTCTCCCTTTCCTTCTCCACTTTCTTTTCACTCCTTCCCAACCTCTACTTCATCCCCCACAAGCTGACAAGCCCTAAAGCAAGAGATTAGTCACTGTAGAGGCTGACTACTTGCTGCTGGTTGTAGCTGATATCCTCCCAATCACAGCCCTAAAAATCACCTCTAAACTGAATATTTACCTTCTATATGAAGCCCCCAAGTATCCCCTCAAGTTTCGTGGAGTTTGGAGTCCGTTTAGTGCTCCGAATGGTCCGTGTCGCGAGAAAGACCACGCCGTAATCACATACGGGTAAGTCTTCCAACTTAGATTTTTTTTCCTATTCTCCATGAACCAAAGATTTTGTAACTCATGATAATATTAGATGATAATTAGGATTAACTCCATACATGAGAAAATTGCATTTCTATGTAGAAACTATTCCAAGGAAATCGAACAATCATGGCACGGACACGACACACAAATGGTAGACAAGGTTCAATGAGTATTGCCATGATAAATATATATAAAATATTTTTAGAAAATTATATGTTATTAATTAATAATATAAATATTATAATTATATAATTAATCATGTTTTATGTTGACAGAAATATTGGATGCAAAGACTACTTGGCCAAGTTGCAAGAATAGCTAGATAGCGTAGTTGAGATGGTTGCACGAATGATATGATATAATTATTTTTATATATAATAATTATTAAATTCAAGAAAATTAAATATTATAATTTTATATTAAAAATACTTTATTACTCAAGTTGGTAATGTTGCATGTACAAACTAGCATCAAGTTGCCAGAATACCTAGTCGATGCACAACATGACTTTGTGATACAATTCTTGGAGGGTTTGATCTTAATTCCTAAAAATAAATTTATATGTGTTTTAATTCTGGAAATAAAGTCTTTCAAATTTATATTTATGGTATTTTCATGTCAAACCTGAACCCTAAAAATTAGGGCCACTAGCCTATGTTTCGGGTGACTTTAAGACATTATTTTGCTTGTAAATAGAGGTTATTTTGGAAGGAATAAATGGGTGAATATTTTCTGAGATTAAATCAGAATATAATATGATATACAATATTTTTTCATAAATATAAACTATACTAATGGACTAGCAATGTCTCGAACATGTTTCGGACAAAACTAGTCAACCTAAATTAGCCATAATCTTAAAATATATTATTTTGTCAAATCTGAAAATTAATTATTAAAATGAATATAAATTATATTTAAATCAAGATTATATAATTTATTATTAATTATGTTCATGTTATCTAATTGGGGGCTTAAATTTAAATTTTTGAAGTCAAAAACCAAGAAACTATGTCCCGATACCCTGTAAAAGTAAGCAAAGTTGTTAGAAATAATAACGGGCTTGATTTTGCATGGTATCAAAAAAATTATAGAATTAAGTTATAATTACAAGAATTTATGATTGGACCCTTAAGTATTTAATTGGTGCTTAGGTCCATTGAATTTCGAAGGAGTGGATGCGGGATCATCTTTACCACCACTGACTGCAGAACCAGGCAAGTGTACCTTGCTAAGATGTTTACAATTCTAAATTATTTATTTGATATTATGTATGCATTAGATATTATAATTGTGTGGCTTGTTTATTGTACTTGTTAAGCCTAGGGCCGTTATACGATACTTTATGTCCGGACATGATTCGGGTACCGACATCCTCTACGGAGTCGAGTACCGTAGTTAGAGAGTCATTCTTCTGAACCCATACTTTGTGCATATGTTATTTGCACATCCGACCGTAGGACGCTTGACATGATATTCATATGGCAGAGTCTTTCTCGACTTGATCGTGGTACTTAGACTCTGGATAGGACTATAGGATGCATGTTATAGTGATACGGATAATTATACATATTGACTATGACTTGTGCTGATAGTTAGAGGTCATGATCTTGCGTGTCTTGATTGAGATGTGAGGTTACATTGGATGGGGAGAGTCTTCATCATGCTCTGGGCATATTTTACTATTACTATTTGAGTGTACTATTAGCATACGAAAGTGTCCATTGGGATCTTTCTTGAGTACTTTATATATACATCTTCCTCCTGGTTCCCCTACACGGAGCCTTGAGTGTACTATTAGCATACGAAAGTGTCCATTAGGATCTTTCGTGAGTACTTTATATATACATCTTTCTCCTGGTTCCCCCACACAAAGCCTTGAGTGTATTATTAGATTACGGAAGTGTCCATTGGGATCTTTCGTGAGTACCAGCTCGGGGTACGATACCATACTCTCATTTGTATATCACATAGTTGGTTACAGTAGTTTACCCTTGAGTATGTAGCATTATACTGTTTTACCTTTGGCATGTTGTTTCTTGTACCTTGTTACATCCCTCTGAGGATCTGGTCCCCTTCCAGTTTTTACAGCATAGACGGTTATGGAGCCTTTGGAGTTGCTGATGGAGTTGCTTGTCTTGCAGGCATTAGTACCAGGTACTTACATCATATCTACCAGAGTTATGGTTATTTATTCATATTGTTTATTTATCTGCTGATGTAGCCTAGTTTTATAGACTCATATTTCTTTCTCGAGTTTATTCGAGTTTGTGTGTTACTGGACGGCCGACTTTAGCACATGTAGCTCATTCTTGTATATTCTGTTCATTGTGGATTAAGGCATAGATATTTATATTTACTTGATTATCTAGATAGTGACCATTATAATACAGCTTATACGTATTTGAGTCAGAACAGAGTCTAGTCGAATGCATAGCTGGCATATTACGTATTCCTAGTCCTATGTATTTTGGGACTGGGACATGACAGAACCCTAATCTGGAGGCTCCGCTCAACGATGAGCTCATATATATGCAACACCAACGGCAAGCTAAGTGGATTCACACGACGGTGAGCTAAATAGTACTGGAAAGTAATAAATAGGTAATGGTGCCCCACTCAATAGTGTGCTAGAAATATGCCCCACTCATCGGCGTGCTACAAATCGATTATGGCTGACGTCAAGATAACAGGACTGCAGCAACCTAGAGATTCTCCTGTCTCGATGCTCTAATCATTAAAGCTAGTTATTAATTCTTAACATTTTAGTTCAGGATTCTAGGAGTGGCACTCCACAGAATCCTTCATAGACATGATGCTCTCCTCGGGGATGAATTATAGACATGATGCTCCCCTCGGGCATTCTGCAAATATCTATGGGAAGGTTCGTTGGCATGATCTCGAGATACCTTTTCCTCCAATGTTACTACCACTTTTAGTTACCTAATTAGCCCTATGTTGTGTTTAAAATCTCAAAGCGTGGTCACATGATAATTTTCTTTAAGATATCGTACAAAGTACGGGCACGTTAGATACGAATCTATGGAAGTCAAATTTGGATTCACATGAGCGTGTATGCAATATTCAGTCAATCAATATCCTAGCCACGCTTTGGTAGTTGACTCGCTTATTATGCCCGTGCAGGAGAAATAATATATATTTACAATATCACGAGTTCAAAAATTTAGATGCATTCTCAATGCACAACCCAAATATAATTACTTAACATGTGATACGATTGTTTCGGATAATAAATGAAAGAAATAAGAAACAAAAAACATTTTATACGAAAAACCTCGCTCTTTGGTTTACAAACAAGATTGTACAATTAATCCTATACGAGGATGTCGAGTATAATTTATTTAATCTGGGTAAATATTGCTATAGGAGTCTGATCTGCAGTCGATCACTTTGTCCCTTGGACCACACAATGATGAAGAAGTGCCGTAGAAGACAGAAGAAGCTTCGAAGATTGCGAGGGAGAGTGGATGCTCGATGCCAAAGTCGTCAATCACTACTCTTTGCTTGAGCTCTGGATTCTTCTCTCTCAAAGACTCTTTGACTCTACCAATTTTTGACCTTGGACCTCTGTTGATAGATTTTTTGACCTTCTCGGTTCTGATCCTCCATTTTTTTTGACCTTGACCTCTGTTGATAGAGGTCTCTATTTATAGAGTTTTAGTGACAGTGACCACTCAGTCGGCGTAGAAACCGAGTAGTAGAAAGTACAGCACCCTTTTACATGATGGTTACAATAACTGTTGCCCGCATATAAATGACCTTTTGAATGAGCGTGTGATGCGTGTCCCATTAAGAGACAATGTGTATAACTGCTGCAAAGATCACGGCGTAAAAGCCACGTAGGTAGTTATCCCCCACGTAGAAGAGGCTGGCGTAGAAGCCAATAACTATCACCATGGCGTAGAAGCCGAGTAGGCATAGAAGCCGAGTAAGCGTAGAAGCCGAGTAGGCATAGAAGCCGAGTGGGCATAGAAGATAGCTGATCCTCCTTCCCTAACTGAGGCCTTGAGCGAATTCTGGACCGAATATCCTTAATATGCACCAATACAAATGTGGCCTGAGTTGGCGTATTCCAAGCAGATAGCGTATAGCGTGCTCCCATAGCTGAAAATAGCCCGTTGGCATAATGTGCCCAAGTGATGATGTGGACGTTTTAGCCAAAATTATGGCTCTTAGAGATATAATCAAATCTCTCGCATTAAATGCAGAGATCTGCCCCCATCCTGCGCATTAAATGCAGAGACGTGTCACGAAGATCTGCCGTCCCGAAGATTTGCTATCATTCTGCGTATTAAATGCAGAGATGTGCCTCGAATCCTGTACGAAGAGCAACTGATGACGTGGCAGTCTGTTTGTCTTCTGTGGAACGTAAGAAGCTCACGTCCGCCTGTGTAAAACTAGGCAGCGTATTCCAGAGGCGTGTCTCGAAGATCTGCCCTTATTCTGCGCATTAAATGCAGAGGCGTGTCTCGAGCTCTGCCATCATTCTGCGTATTAAATGCAGAGACGTGTCACGAAGATCTGTCATTCTGAAGATTTGCCATCATTCTGCGTATTAAATGCAGAGACGTGTGTAAAACCCCTATTCCTAGAAATCGTATATACTTTTTTTAATTATTAATTATTAATTAAATGGTAGTAATTAGTGGCTAATTAGGAGAAATAGATTTTTAATAATTTTTATTTTAGGTATTGGCGCACTTAGAGGATTTATGGGACCATTAGAAATTTTTCAAAATTTATTTCATGTAGGAGACCCCATGAGCAGTTGCTAGCTTAACGGTGTGCATTAATATATTCTATAAATGTTCTTATGAGTATATATATATATATATATATATATATATATATATATATATATATATATATATATATATATATATATATATATAAACAAATATATATATGTATATATATATTTAAAAAGAAAAGAAAAGAAAAGAAAAGAAAGTATTAATGAACTAATAATAATAATAATAACTATTAAATATATTAACTAATAACCCAACTATTAGTTTTCCTAGCAAACCTAGCAAATAAGTTAGCAAGCAACTCCTAGCAACTAGCTAGCAAAGTTAGCAAAAGTTAGCAAATCCATTCCACAAGCCAGCGCCCCCCTTGCTATTTCCTCCATACCCGACCCCCCACGGACCCGCCTCCTCTCACCTCTCTTCCTATTCCTATATATATATATATATATATATATATATATATATATATATATATATATATATATATAAAATCCTAACCTAAAATCTTCTGACCCTCCTCTTCTCATCTAGACATAGAGAGAGCCGCCACCGCAGCCAGAGAACCCCGCCAGGCCATCTAAACCAATCCCGACGACCGCGACACCGCGCACTACAGATTCCCACACGAGGTACCTGCGTTCCGGAGTTGTTTTCTGTCGACTAGCTCAACCAAACGTCGTTCCGTCTTCACCGGTATGCTCATCCCTTAACCCTCTTCCACATCTGTATGATAGCAGACCTCGAACAATGTGTATCCATAGGTAAAAACAGCGCCCAAGTTGGCGTAAGTAGACCGAATTTTGGGATCGCAGAAAACTGCGGTGACCACCCTTGTTGCCGAGTTCGTATCTCCCACCACAGAGATCCGAATTCAATGATTCTTTTTTTATGCGTAGACCACTTGACCTAATTTATTTTCTGTTAAATAAACCTAGATTATTAATTGTTGTGGACGGAATTAAATTCGTCACAAAACCCCGCGAACCCACTTTTTCAGATTTCCAAAAGTTATGAAACGGAGCGCGCCCCGCCAAACAGGACCACCCCGTTGTGTACCAAGTGTACCGAATGGTGCACGCAGCGTAACCGGACATGTAAAAATTTGTAGAAACTGATTCGGACTCGTGTGCGCGCCAGAATCAGCCCGTATCCGCGAACACACCCCGTGTAGTAACTTTTGTGAAAGTCGCACGCATTTTGTGCACGCTTGTCAGATTACGATGAAACTTGCGCCACTGGACTCGTGGTAACGTGTTGGTCCTGTGACCCAATTTTCATGCTATTCTGAGATGATTGACCAAGTCGCCAATTGGCGGGCCCTACAGTTGACTTTTTGGACAAAATTGTGTTCAGCCCATTGGAATCCATATTTGGACATACCGTTGGGTTCGTATTGACATTTAGAATTTTTTAACCTATAATTTGTCCCATTTAGAGATTGTTACCCTCAGTACATTTTTCGGTGCAAAGTGGGCCACACGTGGACCCCACTTTTACCCAAAATTATCGTTTTGCCCCTGTGTCCAAATTGGACGAAAGGGAAGTAATTTTTAGCTATTTTTCTTATTCTAGGAACGTTGGTGATATTTATTTCAGCATCCGGAGATATTTGTTCTGCGGCCATAGCTTTTGATCTTGTGTGTTTTACTTCTGGACAGTACACCTTGCAGCTTTCTTACCTGGCAAGATACCTTGCCAAATTGCTTACAGTATTTTGCATGCTTAGTATATTTTGTATATTTATTACATCTCTGTTTATTTATTACATGTGTAGTTTCTTTCAGTCATTACTATATATTAGATATGTTGACACACACTTGACACTTAGTATCATGAGAGGACAATCATTAGGCGTATGGGCTTTTAACCACTCTGGTAAACCGTAGTATATAGCTCGCACTACGGGTGTGTGTCGTGCTGGTCGCTACCCCCGCGGTATGTCGATTTTTGGAGTCTCGCTGGTCGCTACCCCCGTGGTATGTCGATTTCTGATGTCCACTGACGTGTATGTGAGTTGTGAGGTAGATCGAGTAGCCTACCCTTGCCCATACGTCAAAAAGTTGTCCTCATTGCATTCATATAGATTGTCTTATACAGCGTACTTATTTATTTTCAAATTATATGCATGTTTACTGTATTCAAGTTGGCTCGCTTTCTGTATCTTGTTACGTCCCTCTGAGGACCTGGTCCTCTGCCAGGTGTATCTGTTCTTGAGTATTTGTAGGAGCGCAGATTTGGATGGTTATATATGTTTCGTGGATGTCCTCTCTTCGAGCCCGTGATTGTTAGCTGGTATTCCTATATGGTGTTATTGTGTTGTACTTATTTTGTATTTACTTTTCCATTCGAGTTGGTAGTGGATTTGTTTCCATCCATCTATCATCCTTAGATACTTATGTTGAGATCTAGTTATAGAGATGCTGGTTATTCATTTATATTAATTTTATGTGGATGAGATTTAGATTGTACCCTATGACTTGTGACATATGTTTATACCACTTGTGGATAGATTTTTATATTACAATGTACGTGTGGATTTTGGTTTCCATATATTGGAGTTGCCATATCCATGCGGCTGGCATGCTTACGTGTTCCTAGTCCTACATATTTTGGGACTGGGCATGGCAACATGCCTCGAGCTCTGCCATCACTCTGCGCATTAAATGTAAAGACGTGCCTCGAGCTCTGTACGAAGAGCAGCTTTTGACATGGCAGTCTGTTTGTCTTCTGCAGAGCGTAAGAAGCTCACGTCTGCCTGTGTAAAACTAGGCAGCATATTCCCTTGTATACGTAAAAGAAGTTTACGCCAAGGAGATGTCACTAAACGACAGTCTGGGTCGCTATGTCGCGCTATTATTATAGCCGTCGTCTGGGTAGTCGTGCCGTACTCTTTGTCAGGAGTCAGACGTCAGGTTCACTGCACGATTTGTCAGGTTCATTTCGGGGAATACGAAGCGTCCCTCGTACACTTCAATGCTGCATTAAAAGCGGATGAGTTTTATGCCATAAAGACGATGTAGCACCCTTTTTATGCTGAAGCAGCCTGGACAAACTGTATTACGCGGATGGTCCTTGAGCTTATATTTTACGCTGTGCTCAGCGAAAAAGCTCTGTTTGCACGTCGATGGCTCTGAAGTTATCTTTTTACGCTACACGGCATCAACATGCTGCGTATAGCTATCCAGCATTTTTCATACTTCTACAACGATGTGTCGTACCTCGGCACACATTAAATCATGGACAATTACCAGGCAATAGTAGTATCAATACAGATACAGTTTTCGAGTCTAATTACCAATTAAAATTGGCTCACAAATGAACAAAAAACATTCAATCAAACAAGCAAGGATGCATGGGAAGTCGAGGCCACATATGGCTTTAGGCCGCATATGAAGTCAGGGTCGCATGACAAATCCTGGCCGTATATGAAATCAGGCCGAATATGAAGTCAGGGTCGTATGAAAAATCTTGGCCGCATATAAAATCAGGCCACATGAAAAGTCCTGGCCACATATGGAGTCTCGTTCGCATGCTCAGGGTTAAAGTCTACTCCTTGGGAGAAGTGTTAAAGTAACGGGAAATGAATAAAGTCTTAGTGATGTGACATAAAGTGATAGATATGATAAGCCATAAAGTATGTCAGGAAGAAAAGACAAAAATCATATAAACATGTGTCATGGTTTCAGAGTCATGCATCAAAGGAAAATGGTGGCCGCATAATCTCCAATGTCGCATAAGTGTCGGTATCTCATGGAGTTCGATGCCGCATATAGGTCTCTTGGACTTAGCGAATTTTTTATTCGTTCAACGAGTGAAATACAGGGTGTTCAAGGATGTTTGCCATTTAATATCAAAATAAGAACTGGGAACACTGGATTTGATTTAACAAACTAAGAAATTACAAAGAAGAGTCTTAGGAGATAATCTAAGTATAAATTTATTTTCTAGGGGGTGACGATGGAGGGTTGGGAGTGTAGTAACTCTTTTTACTCTGTGGACGATCCGGCGCGAAAGCTCTTCTCTATCCCTTGAGTGTTGATTCGCAGCTAGCCAGCTAGCCCATTTGGTTTGGTCTCTCTCTAAAGCAGAAAAGCCTCCATTTAGAATGTTCAAGTTGCTCCTATTTATAGCCATAATGTTGATGGGCTATGGGTGCCACATATGCCTCTGTTTGATGGCTGCATAAGGCTCCTTCAACAAAATACGGTTGTAACTGTTGTCGTAAGCCATGGTTAGATTGCCACATGGCCTTGGTTGAGATATATTGTTGATGCGATCTTGGGGTTATTATCAACCCATTGTGGGCGTGACTTGGTCAGCTGGACACATAGTCAGCACCAACTGTGTGAAGATATCTGCAATTAAAACGAAAGGATCTTGTGAGTTGGAGGCCGCACAACAACTATACAACATATTAACAAGGCCACATGGGTTATATAGCCACATACGTGCTTTTATTTGGGTCTGAATGAACCTCCAATCGCCCCAAGAAGAAGAGTAATCTTCAATGTTGAACTCTGTATGCTTTGGGTACTTGGGATATTTTGAGGTCAAGAAGGAGTATCTTCTTTGTGAACTCTTACAATTGACCGCCTTGAGAATCGTTCAGATATACGCGTACTCTGGCCTGCGTATTTTTAGATATGCAGAAAGTCATAGATCTGTAACTGTAGATGAGCATAAAATTATAAGTTCGTAGCCTCTCGAGCGTAAAAGCTGCTGAGCGTGAGAGCATCCGGGCATAGAACTGTAGATTTGTAGCCTCTGAACAGAAAATCTTCCGAGCGTGAAGTTGTGGATCTGTTGCCTCTGAGCGTAAAAGCCACCGAGCATGAAATCATAGATTTGTAGCTGCTGAGCATAAAGTCGTAGGTTTGTAGCCTCTCGAGCATAAAAGCTACCGAGCATAAAAGCATCCGGGCGTAAAACCATAGACTTGTAGCATGTGAGGGTAAAACCGTAGATTTGTAGCTGTCGAGCGTAGAAAGCTCCTTAGCGTAAAAACTATGAATCTGCTTTGCATGAAAACTTTTCAAATTCGCTGACTGTCCGTCTTTTCTGAGTAATATGCTGACGTAGTCCCCAATCCTAACCGAATATTAAATATGAGATTTGGTTCGGGATTCGAGGAGTCCATCCGAACTCTATATATACCCCAAGCTTTTCAGAGAAAAACTTTTCATCCGTCTTTTGCGAAAGAAAGCCTTCGACTGTTCGAGTTCTCTCCTTCGTCTCCTCTCCGAGCATTCAGAGCTTTCAGCAATGGCCCCAAAACCGATCTCCTCTTCTAAGGAAAAGAAGACCGACTCTTCTTCTCGCTCTTCTGCCCAAGCAAGAGCGACTTCCGTCGGGCAAGGCGAGCTTCATTCTGAGCGAAGTCTCCCGCCGACGAGCAGTGCACCCGGTCTTAAAGGTAGAGTTTTTGGGACGAAAAAGAACGACTAAAAAAAATCCTTCGCACACGTTGTACGTGAACGCGCTAGGTCGTCTTCTGTGCTGATAGCCTCTTCGAGGAAGATGATGCACAGAGATGTTTCATCTTTTACGCCCATATTTCTAATGTGTCAGCACAAAAACTTCATATTTTTGCAGTCGGGCGTAAAAGTTTTGACTGTCGAAAGTTGGCGTATACCATAAAATTTGAGTGTTACGCAGGGATGGAAATTTCGGCGTAATAACTCAAATTTTGGCAGTCTGGCGTAAAACACAGGCTGTCGATTTTTGGCATATGCTGCAAGATTGTCTAGTATAGAAACTGATTTGTCTTTCTTACATTTTGTAGTTAATTTGCATGCGTCTCTATTGGCTGAGGTGATGGGTTCCACTGCCGGGATGCTGCACTCCAACTACCTGGAGGATTTGTCCCACATGACATTTCCTATCTCTGGACCCCAATATCCTAAAGGAAGGGAATCCTGATATCGGCTCAAGGAGAGCGGATGCTGTTGAGCATGATCAACGGAGAGCCCCTGACGTACATAGACGGGGACCAATATATAAAGCCGTCTTTTCTCTTTGGGGACATGATAGACAAGCAGTCACAGACGAAGCCCAAGAAAGAACTCTGGGTTTTCCCTGTCGGGGGCTTGGTTCTGTATCTGCCCAAGATGCTGAGAAACTAACCCATCTCGGCATTCTTCCATGCTACACATCCCAGGAGGATGTCGTGGACGCTGACTTCCGATCTTCACGGCCGGGCGGGGAAGATATTTTATCTGAAAGGAGCTGACCAGGAATCGTTTGTCAGCCGCCCTTCCGGCTCTGTGATGCCGTTCAGGGGACTGTACCCGGGCAGTGTCCCGAGTGAAGACAGTTTAGTGATCCAGCCGGTCCAATTACCGACCTTCTACAACAATTTTATGGGGCACGGGGGAGTATACCCTAAGGTGAACTCTCGGACAAGTAGGTGGATCACCCCTACAAATCTTCGATGGGCTCGCCTAGCTGAATGGGCCCTAAAGTATTTTCAGGCCGAGCTGGAGGGCATTGGTCTGTTCACGGCGGTGAGTGCTACCAGTGTTGGGTTACCTCTCAACCCCAACCTATTTCTGGCACTGATGGAGCGATATATCTCGCTCACCGGGACTTTCCCCACTCCACTGGGGGAGTTGGGATTGGCCCTCCACGAGATGGCAGAGATCTCGAGACTGCCGATGGGGGATACTCCATATGAAGAGTATGTTCCCACGAACCGGGAGTTAGAGGATTCAGACCCTCGGGTAGTGGGCGTGTACCAGGAGCTGATGTGCCACTACCTCGCTTGCACCATTTTTTATGGGGAGCCTTCAGATTTGGCTCACATTAATAAATGGGCGTCCTACCTCTTCTTTCATCGGGCTAGAACTGCTAAGCCGGAGAAGGTATTGGATACGAAGGATCAGCCTTTGAATTTTCTGAGCGTGATTACTGCTCAGGTAGTCGACGATCTTATGGAGAATGCTGGGGCCCCAAACCAGATCCTGGACGAAAGGATAGGGAAATATTCCGCAGGCACTAAGGCCTATAGTTATCTGAGGCATTGCCGCAGGCCTTTGTCCAAGGAAGCTCAACTGGCTGGCTTCCTCTCCATATGGCTGCGCCGACTGGTGATGCCCGGGATTGCATCTGCGGACCGCATTTACCGTAACACGCTATGGCCTGCAGTGCATCCGGTATTCGGGGCAAGACTGGGCTTGCTCCCTGCCATGGTGTGCCGCATACAAGCTGGCCTGAGGGCCATGACTGATGGGCTGCTCGCCAATGAAACTCGGCGCGATAGCTTTCCCAGGGTAGAATTACCATACTTGTATTTGATGGGATGGTTAATTCTCCATAATCCCAGGGTGATGTCTCCCGGCTCTGGCAGTAGTTCGGGGGGTAGTTTCTTATTGAACTACAAGAATTCTTCCTGAAACGTGACCACAGTTTTAGACTGTCGGCGGGTGCTGAACTTCAGTCACAGCTGGAAGCTTTTCTGTACTGTCCCCTCTATACATCTCAATTAACAGGGGATTAGACTTCAGGATATAGGCAACGGGAAGACCGTTCTTTCTCCTGAGGCTTTCAATTGGTTGGTCTGTATTAGACCTTCCCATCTACTATACAGAAGTGAAGACCATTGCTCTTTGAGCCCTACCTGCCTAGTCGGTTTGCCAGGCAATTCGGGTACGACCAGTTGCACGTGGGCAATGCCGTCACCGGCTTCAGGTCCAGAGGCGGACTCATTGATGGAGCGAGAGGATGGCGATACTTTATCATGGTTTGCACTGAAGCAATTTTTACCGTGCCCGTCATTTCACTCTCTACGGAGCTGCGCATGCTTCATTCGTATGCCCAGTTTTATGTGGCAACGAACACCTTCCATCGCAATTTTGATATGCATGGAAGTTTTAGGGTGCCATCTTTCAAGCCTGGGGGAAGAGTTGAAATACCCTCGGTCTCTTCTGACGAGGGTAAAGATTCCGTCAATCCAGATGAGCCTCGGTTGGCGGTACCGAGGGGTGAAATACCTCTGCCTGTAGGGCCTCTGGTAGTCTCTGGGAAGCGAAGGGCTCCTGCTCCGAAGGAGGCTTCCCCTCGCAAGAGGAAGAAGAAGACGGTTACTCGTCCTCTCCGGATTCTCGGCAATGAGGCTCCTAGAAGTGAGCATGTATCTCCCCCTGTTGGGGATGATTCTTTGATTGGAGGTTCCTCGCCTTTTAGAGAGGGACCCTCTACAGTTCCGGCTGGCGGTGCCAGAGAATCTCTGCTGGAGGCTACTGTCGCTGCTACTGCTTCAGGTAGTGGAACGAGGTCGCCTTCGGGGCCGAGCGTAATAAGATTCTGTATACCTTTATCCGGATCAGCATCGGGAGAGACCCTTGCCGTGTTTGTAAGCGCACCCAGCGAGATTCCACCTGGTGAACCTCGAGTGGATCTCGGCGAAGATTCGGAAGAGTACCTGCCGATGTCAGTTAGCACACCCCCTTCTCCAGGTATGACAGCTTGCCTAGCATCATTAAGAAATGATTTAGCTGTATTGGCTGCAGACGCGATATATATGCCATCGGCCATGGGTAAATATCATCTTTATGCCTCTTTTTTAGGAAAATTAACATCATGTTGATATTAACTTTTTTTTGTCTTCTTTTCAGGGGAAGACATCTTCGGGGAGGGCAGTGTCGACGCGTCTTTTGGCACTGTTTCAAGTCCTGACGATGACACGGAGGTGCCTGACTTTGAAGAGGAAACATCTTCGGGTGCCGGTTCGCCCGAAGTGGTTCCGACATCACAGGAGGAGGATGAGCCTGTCATTGCGACAATGCCTCCTTTGAGTATGCCGGTCCCTTCGTCCGGTGTTGGCGCAGCTTCTTTTGTCGCACCACCAGTTGAGGCGACGGCTGTGGCAATATCGTATGCGGTCGTTCCTGGAGGGAGGTTCACCAATATTGCAGCCACTCCCAGCGTTCATTCGGATCTAGCCCTGCTGACCGAGCAGTATATTGGTATCTTCTACACTACCATAAAAATGTTGATATCAATGGTGTTAGAGAAGAATCTAAGATTTGAGGCTCTGAGGAGGTCATCTCAGTTCATGATAGTGCCGATCAGAGAATACGACGATACTGGGGTAGCTGATACACTGGAGCAGATAGTTAACGGTTTGGAGCAACCCATTAACGAATATCTACAGCTATCTCGAGGCAGCATTAATGACCTAGTCCAGGTTGAATATGACTCCTTGACTGCGCAGCTTACTGAACAGATGGTAAGCCTAAATAAATCCATCCAAACACATCAGCAGGAGATGGATGAAGGAAAAGCTGTCTTGGAGGAGGTCATTCCTCTTCAAATAAAGTGTCAGGCCGAGCATGAAGGGAATGTAGCGAGGGTTCGCAAACTGGAAGCAAAACTCGCTCAGGCAAAGGAGTGGGCTTCTCAGTCGTCGAAAGCTCTAGATGTGGTGAATGGTCGACTGGGCCTAGCTCGACAGAACTTGGCGCGTAAAGGAGTTGCCTGTGCTAGTTTTGTTCGGGCTAGATCCGAACTGTCACTCCTGAGCAATGATAAGGCACGGATGGAGCGGGCCCGCGCTATTATTTTGAGCTCTAGGACTGAGAAGATGATCGCGCTGGCGCAGCAGATTCGCGACCACCCCGCTCCTCCTAAATGATGTACTTTTTTGCTTTTCAATGTACTTTTGCTCTTTTGGAGAATAATAAAGAGACTTTCATCTGACTTTGTGGACCCATCATTTTGGAATATAAATGACAGGTTTGGGTGAAAGTGGTATCGGAGGTAATAGGACATGATATACTCTCGGTAAGTTTTAGTAGGATATATCTATTCAGAGGTTATATGGACATGATAGAATATGCTTTTCGCTAAAATTTGTACACAAAACACTATCAGAGGTAATATGGACGTGATAGGTCTTGCAGTTCCAAATTAGTTTAAACATATCTATTCAGAGATTATATGGACATGATAGAATACGATCCAACTAGTTTCATTTTGGAAGTAGTTTTATCAGAATGAGATTTTCGCCATATTCCACTTTGAGCAAGGGAGGTCAAGCATAGTACCTCTTCAGGAATTTGCCATTGATAGGAGCCATCAATAGGTCTCCGTTAGGCTTGGCTAACCTATAAGCGCCGTTTGAGAACGTCGTCTCGATCACATAAGGGCCTTCCTATTTGGGCTGGAATTTACCCTTACTCCTGTGAGTAAGAATCATCGGCCTTCTCACAACTAAAACTAGCTCGCCAACTTTGAACACTCTTTCCTTTACTTTTTGATTAAAAGATCTGGAAATGCGTGCCTGGTATAACGCGATACGTTGTTGAGCTTGGAGGCGTTTCTCGTCTAATCCTTCTAACTCTTGAATCCTTAACAGTTCATTCTTTTCTTGAGTCAGCTCGTTAGCCACTGCTATCCTGAGTGACAGAATTTGGACTTCGATGGGGAGAACTGCTTCGCTCCTATAAACCAATGAGAATGGGGTGCAACCTGTCGGTGCTCGTACCGTTGTGCGGTATGCCCAGAGACATTCTCCTAGCTTCTCATTCCAATCCCTCTTGTTCGAAAAGATAAACTTTTTCAAGAGCTTGATAATGGTTTTGTTGAAAGCTTCCGCCAAACCATTAGCAGCAGGATTATATACAGTAGAGGCCATATTTTGTATTCAATTTTTATCGCAAAATCGATGAAATGCTTGGCTGATGAACTGAGGTCCATTGTCATGAATTATCCTTCGGGGTATCCCAAAGCGATAAATGACATGATGCTTGATAAAACTGATCACATTAGATGCCTTCACCTCAGCAAGAGGGATTGCCTCTGCCCATTTGGAGAAATAATCCGTGATGGCCAGTATGAACCGGTGACCTCTGGAAGAAGACGGGTGGATAGGACCAATAATATCCATACCCCATGCTTCGAAAGGCCAGGAGGCAACCGTAGGATGTAGGTATTCAGGAGGTTGATGGATAAAGTCTGCGTGGACCTGACAGGCTTTGCATTGTCATGCATACTTTATTGCATCTGTGATCATAGTAGGCCAGTAATAGCCCATTCTTCTTATACGATCCTGTAGCTTAGGACCGGGTTGATGCGCTCCGCATACACTGTCATGAGCTTCATGGATAATCCGTTGTGCCTCATCATCTGAGAGACATCTCAATAGCAGTCTGTCGTAGCTCCGGCGGTATAGACACTGAAGAAGCGTCATGATAGAAGCGTAATGATCGTCTTTTGACGGATACTGCTTCTTTAGGGTCCTCCGGCAAGATTCCGTATGCCACAAAATCTATAAAGGGACTTCTTCAGTCTCTCTTGGGAGGATCTGTGTTCACAGAGTAGCTGCTTTCTATGTGAAAGTTATTTTTCACACAGAATAAATCTCTGTTAAGAAGGATTACCGAATTATGCCTTCTTATAGGAGTAGCTAGATCTGTAGCTAGACTGGCTAGGGCATCAGCTTCCAGATTCTGAGATCGAGGTACATGCTCTAGAAAGAATCTTTTGAATGTCATGGCTATCTCGACCGTTGCTCGGTGATAGGGAATGAGGTCTGGATTTTGGACTTCATATATTCCTCTGAGTTGATTGACTATCAGCAGAGAATCACCGAAAGCTTCCAGAGATTCGACGCCCAATTCTTTAGCGACTTGGAGCCCTAGTAGAGCGTTATACTCCGCCACATTATTAGAGCAGGGCTCGCTAAGAGAATATGCTTGGTAGATGGCGAGTTTATCAGGAGTAACCAGGATAATCCCTACTCCTGAAACTACGTTTCCCCTAGGACCAGTTCTGGAGGCACCATCGAAGAATAGTTGCCATACATCACTTTTCATTACGGAATTATAATCTGTAACTTCGTTGGGAATGTCCTCATACAATTTGGAAGTCTCCGGGATCGGATGAGCAGCTAGGAAATCAGCCAACGCTTGGCCTTTGATGGACTTCTGAGGGACGTACACCATGTCATACGGTGTTAATAATATCGCCCAAGTCGTGAGTCGGGAATTAAGAACACTTGGCTTGCTCATCAGTACCCGAAGAGGATTGATCCTGGAGATGATATGAATAGTCTAGCCCGTGACATAGTATCGCGTCTTCTGGATAGCGAACATCAGAGCCAAGCATTCTTTCTCCACTGGATTGTACCGGTGTTCGGCTCCGACCATCATCCTGCTGAGGTAGTAGATAGCCTGTTCATGACCCATATCGTTTTCTGTGCGAGAAGAGCTTCCAGTGAATGATCCATCACTCGAACGTACAACAAGAATAGTCTTCCTATGACGGGAGACACCAGAACTGGCGGACTAGTGAGGTAGCATTTGATATCACCGAATGCTTGCTGACAGGCTTTGTCCCATACGAAGGATACACCTTTCTTCATGAGATGAGAAAAAGGCTGACATCTCCCAGAGAGGTTGGATATGAATCTCCGGATATAAGCCAGACGACCTTGAAATCCTCTGAGTTCTCTCAGGTTACGGGGCGGTCGCATTTCTAAGATGGCCTTGACTTTATCAGGATCCACTTGAATGCCTTTGGCGGTAATGATAAATCCCAGGAATTTGCCACTAGATACACCCAGAAAGGACTTTGTAGGATTCATTTTGAGTTGATGTTGGCGCATCAACTCAAATACTGTCTTCAAATCTTTGATGTGATTATCCTTGAGGCGGCTTTTGACAGCTATATCGTCCACGTAACATTCTATTGTCTTGCATAAATGCTCATGGAATATGTTACTTATATCCCGTTGGTACGTAGCCCCGGCATTCTTCAATCCGAAGGACATGACCGTATAGCAATATACCCCCAGTGGCGTCCGGAAGGCAATATGCTTCTCGTCTTCAGGATGCATCTTGATTTGATTGTATCCTGAAAATCCGTCCATGAAAGACATACGTTCAAAACCGCATGTATTGTCAATCATGACGTCTATGATGGGAAGAGGAAACTCATCCTTGGGGCAGGCTGTATTCAGATCTTGGTAATCGATACAGACACGTACTTTCCCTTTTTTCTTCATGACCGGGACAACATTGGCGACCCAGTCGGGATGTTGTTCTTCCTGGATAAAACCGCCGGCTATTAACTTCTTGACTTCAGCTTCAATGGTGTCTATCATGTCCGGACGGAACCAGCGTTGGTGCTGCTTCACAGGCTTCGAATTGGGCAATATATTGAGTTTATGAGTAGCCACCTTCGGATCAAGACCTGGCATATCCTCATAATTCCAAGCAAAGACGTCGATATATTCTTTTATCAGCTGGATAATTTCTTCTTTTTCTTCTTCGGAAAGATTGTTACTGATAAATATCGGCTTTGGCGAAAGTTTATCCCCAATATCGATCTGGATAACTTTATCTTCTGTGGGAGGTTCTCTTTGCTTGAACCGAAATTCCCATTGTGTATCCATCTGTTGAGCCCAAGATTCATTCTCGAATGGTTCGGATTCTTGCTCGTCTGCTTCAAAAGGATCTGCCACTACCGTATTTACTGATAATGTTCGTTCGAGAGCATCAGATGAGTCGGAGGACGATAAGCCGTTCTGAGAAAAGGAAGAGATATCCTTGTTTGACTGAGAAGTTGCAAGGGAGGTGGTATACCCTAACCCGAAATGAGTTCGTTGACAGTAGGGATCACCGTGCAGCGGTATACGTCTGCCTTTCCCGTAGTTGAGACCTGGTTCCAGCTTCAAGTCATAACCCATACTTTGTATGATCTTCAAAGCTTGCGGGCTGTATCTGTGGACCTGTATTTTACCAACATCGTCGTCGAAAGAATCTTCTTACACTGTCGGTTCATTGCGCATGCGGCCGAAGACTATTGAATGTTGAGTGCTGCAAGTAGGCGGGACAATGAAGATAGAATCCTCATGTGGTCTATATCTCATGGTGACATTGGATGATGACGCTACTTCCCACATATATGGATGATAGGAGTCTATAGCTTCCAGGAATTTTTGTGCTATAGGTTCTATATCGTCATGGGGAAAGGATTCCTGATTCGGAATTTGAGCGTCAAAATACTGGAAAAGAGGATCTTTATTATCATCAGAAACCACGTTCCCGGTTGTATTTACATCACTCGGTTGTTTGTTGCGCCGAAGGTTGATGACCAAGGATGGAGGCTTCTGGTTCAAAGTGATCACTAGAGGATCACCCCCTTTTCCTGACCTGGTTTTGTTCAGGTGGATAGCCATAGGCTCCATGGATTTTGGGCGAGTAGTCCGCCCTTTCACCTTGATTGATAGAGGTTGTTCGGCAGAGGGTTCTTCTGGCTCCCGGTGGGATTCCTTCTCTGCTTCACCTGACACCTCTTCCATGTAGTCTTAAGAGTATAACACGGCATCAGAGTAGTAGGATTCTACTCCTCTAAACGGGTTCAGGTCAGCAAACTCCGTTTGTACTGTTCCTTGGGCATCTACATATTTAAAGCATTGATGTAGAGTCGAAGAAACGATGTTGTGGTCGTGGATCCAAGGTCTACCCAGCAGAATGCTGTAGGACACCTCTGATGTTGAGTCTGGAACCCCGGGAGGCATTTGCAAAGTGGCTTGATGAAAACGTTCGATGAAGGTGCGAACGTCCTCTTTTTTCCTCTGCTTTATTTCGATGAGAGAGGACATAGACATGTCCATCCCTCCCTCGTAGAATCGTGCGAAGAATAAAGCTTTGAAGTCTTCGAAGGAAGTAATACAGTTGTCCGCCAGGCTGCGGTACCATTGATAAGCCACTCCTGAGAGGCAGCCCTTGAACACCCGAGTGAGGAGGGCGTCATTCCCTTGCAATAACACCGTCATCATACTGAAGTAGTTCATGTACTGACTTGGTGATGTTTTTCCCTCGAACAAAGCCATAGTCTGTGGTTTGTATCTAGGAAAAAAAGGGGCCTCTTTCCAAATAGCTGGGTAAGGCTGGTTGATTCCCAATTTCTTGAGCTGATCTTTGTGCTTCAAGGCATCGAATTGGGCTTTCAACTCCCGTACTGCATGCATCGGATTTTTTGCCGGTAGCGGGACCACGGAGTAGTGAGGAATTGGTTGCATTAATATATTCTCCGAGCGAGGAAGCAGAGGAACTGCTGACGCCTGATCTAGAGCAGGCTCTTGGATCGTGTTGGATGGTGGTAAGTCCACCCCCACACGTATCTGAGTTGGAGGGACCGATGCTTGAGCCATAGCAGTTGTGTGTTGAGTCAGCATCATCTGGTGCATATTCTCCATCATGGATTGTATTTCTTTCAGAGATGTCTCCAGTGTAGTAATGCGTTGCTCAGCGCTCCCCAACGGGGAAGCTTCTTCGTGTTCATCTCCAATGGCATAAACTCCCATCTCCCTGGGTGTCATTGAATGATGAGTATAGGTCTCTGTAAAAGTTGACTCTATACTTTCAGCATCTGATTCGGGAGACTGGCGACTCCCAGTATCGGAATTCAGAAGAGTACAAAGCCGATTATCGTGACCTCGAACGGGTATTTTGGAACACCCCAGCTTCAGTGTTCCTAAGGAGCTGGTTGAATCTTCTTCGGCTCAGAGTTCTAGAGGGATGACGTCTTGAGCTCGATCTTCCTCTAGGTATGTGTGAAGCCATGTTCACAGATGCATGTGTGGTCTCTTCTTCCTGGAAGGACGGAGAGTAGTTCAACCGGTCGAAAACCGACCGTTTTGTTTCTGAACAGCAACAATTAATTACAATCCTATGACTATTAAAATAGTGCTCGTTAGGAGGCGTAATAAATATGCTGGAAGTTCCCCTATCCTTGTGTTTCTGGATCAGATACTTACGCAGGTCAGGAGGATTTACAGAAAAAGAAGACGAAGATGGCTTGTTCCTTCTGTTCACATCAGTGGGCATGCGGATGTTGGGAACCACAGTTTTCCCTGTGCCACCCGTATACAACAGGTTGGCCATCTGGGTAGCGGATAATCCCCGAGGAGTTTGTCTTTCCGTAAACTGAGCCTGCTTTACGCTGAGGGACCTCCCCTGGCATAAATTGGAGCTCTACTCAGGCTGGCGTAAAGCTGAGAAGGTCCTCAGTCGGCCATCAGCTCCTCGCGTAATCTGGAGGGCGGGCAGATTCTTTCCTTGCTGGTGTAAAGGCCGAGAATTTGAGCAGTGCGCCACTTGCTTTCCCTTGCGTAGATTGCAGGGATCATCTGCTTTTTTGCGGAGGGCAGATACATCTTTACGCATGGAGCGCGTTTGGAACTTCTGATTTGGCGCTAAGGCATTGTCAGAAATTCTGTCTGCCACGTCATCGACGGGAGACTGGATTTTACGCGCAGAGCGCGGTGTAGGCTTCGGGACTAGCGCTGAGGCATTGTCCAAAGTTTTGTCTGTTCCGTCAGTGACGGGAGACTGAGTTTTACGTGCAGGGCACGATATATACTTCTGGATTAGCACTGAGGCATTGCCAGAAGTTTTGTCTATTCCGTCAGTGACGGGAGACTGAATTTTATGCGCAAGGCGTGGAGGGAGAGATGCTACAACCTCGTTGGTCGGAGAGGTCGGAGAGTCGACAGGAATGGTAGGGGATGTCTTGGGCATCCAGACCTTACGCTACTTCCTGTTGTGTTGGACAGAGAGAGAGTGAGAGCTACCCCCTGTTCGAAGCATGTCTTCGTAGGCAGACTGGTCGAACTGGACGACCAGTGTCTTCTTTACGGATCCCACGGATACCGCGTCGTATTGAGCAATTGCTTTCTCATCAGAAGAGAAAGATGTCCCCAGCAAAGTCGCCATCTTATTTCGGATAATAAACGAAAGAAATAAGAAACAAAAAATATTTTATACAAAAAACCTCGCTCTTTGGTTTACAAACAAGATTGTACAATTAATCCTATACGAGGATGTCGAGTACAATTTATTTAATCTGGATAAATATTGCTATAGGAGTCTGATCCGCAGTCGATCACTTTGTCCCTTAGACCACACGATGATGAAGAAGTGCCGTAGAAGATAGAAGAAGCTTCGAAGGTTGTGAGAGAGAGTGGATGCTCGATGCCAAAGTCGTCAATCACTACTCTTTGCCTGAGCTCTGGATTCTTCTCTCTCAAAGACTCTTTGACTCTACAAATTTTTGACCTTGGACCTTTGTTGATAAATTTTTCGACCTTCTCGGTTCTGATCCTCCATTTTTTCTGACCTCGACCTCTGTTGATAGAGGTCTCTATTTATAGAGTTTTAGTAACAGTGGCCACTCAGTCGGCGTAGAAACCGAGTAGTAGAAAGTTCAACACCCTTTTACATGATGGTTACAATAACCGTTGCCCGCGTATAGATAACCTTTTGAATGAGCGTGTGACGCGTGTCCCATTAAGAGACAATGCGTATAACTGCTGCGAAGATTACGGCGTAAAAGCCACGTAGGTAGTTATCCCCCGCGTAGAAGAGGCTGGCGTAGAAGCCAATAACTGTCACCATGGCGTAGAAGCCGAGTAGGCGTAGAAGCCGAGTAGGCATAGAAGCCGAGTAGGCGTAGAAGATAGCTGATCCTCCTCCCCTGATTGAGGCCTTGAGCGAATTCTGGACCGAATATCCTTAATACGCACCAATGCAAATGTGGCCTGAGTTGGCATATTCGAAGGAGATAGCATATAGCGTGCTCCCATAGCTGAAAATAGCCCATTGGCGTAATGTGCCCAAGTGATGATGTGGACGTTTTAGCCAAAATTATGGCTCTTGGAGATATAATCAAATCTCTCGCATTAAATACAGAGATCTGCCCCCATCCTGCGCATTAAATGCAGAGACGTGTCACGAAGATCTGTCGTCCCGATGATTTGCCATCATTCTGCGTATTAAATGCAGAGACGTGCCTCGAACCCTGTACGAAGAGCAACTGATCACGTGGCAGTCTGTTTATCTTCTGCGGAGCGTAAGAAGCTCACGTCCGCTTGTGTAAAACTAGGCAGCGTATTCCAGAGGCGTGTCTCGAAGATCTGCCCTTATTTTGTGTATTAAATATAGAAGCGTGTCTCGAGCTCTGCCATCACTCTGCGTATTAAATGCAGAGACATGTCACGAAGATCTGCCGTCCCGAAGATTTACCATCATTCTGCGTATTAAATGCAGAGACGTGCCTCGAGCTCTGCCATCACTCTGCACATTAAATGCAGAGACGTGCCTCGAGCTCTATACGAAGAGCAGCTTTTGACGTGGCAGTCTGGTTGTCTTCTGCGGAGCGTAAGAAGCTCACGTCTGCCTGTGTAAAACTAGGCAGCATATTCTCTTGTATGCGTAAAAGCAGTTTACGCCAAGGAGATGTCACTAAACGACAGTCTGGGTCGCTGTGCCGCGCCATCATTATAGCCGTCGTCTAGGTAGTCGTGCCGTACTCTTTGTCAGGAGTCAGATGTTAGGTTCACTACACGATTTATCAGGTTCATTTTGGGAAATACGAAGCGTCCCTCGTACACTTCAATGCTGCATTAAAAGCGGATGAGTTTTACGCCATAAAGGCGATGTAGCACCCTTTTTACGCTGAAGCAGCCTGGACATACTGCATTACGCGGATGGTCCTTGAGCTTATATTTTACGCTGTGCTCAGCAGAAAAGCTCTGTTTGTACGTCGATGGCTCTAAAGTCATCTTTTTACGCTGTATGGCATCAACATGCTGCGTATAGCTATCCAGCATTTTTTTCATGCTTCTACAACGATGTGTCATACCTCGGCACACATTAAATCATGGACAATTATCAGGCAATAGTAGTATCAACACAGATACATTTTTTGAGTCCAAATACCAATTAAAATTGGCTCACAAACGAACAAAAAACATTCAATCAAACAAGCAAGGATGCATGGGAAGTCGAGGCCACATATGGCTTTAGGCCGCATATGAAGTCAGGGTCGCATGACAAATCCTGGCCGTATATGAAATCAGGCCGAATATGAAGTCAGGGTCGTATGAAAAATCTTGGCCGCATATAAAATCAGGCCACATGAAAAGTCCTGGACACATATGGAGTCTCGTTCGCATGCTCAGGGTTAAAGTCTACTCCTTGGGACAAGTGTTAAAGTAACGGGAAATGAATAAAGTCTTAGTGATGTGACATAAAGTGATAGATATGATAAGCCATAAAGTATGTCAGGAAGAAAAGACAAAAATTATATAAACATGTGTCATGGTTTCAGAGTCATGCGTCAAAGGAAAATAGTGGCCGCATAATCTCTAATGCCGCATAAGTGTCGGTGTCGCATGGAGTTCGATGCCGCATAGAGGTCTCTTGGACTTAGCGAATTTTTTATTCGTTCAACGAGTGAAATACAGGGTGTTCAAGGATGTTTTCTATTTGATATCAAAACGAGAACTGGGAACACTGGATTTGATTTAACAAACTAAGAAATTACAAAGAAGAGTCTTAGGAGATAATCTAAGTACAAATTTGTTTTCTAGGGGATGACGATGGAGGATTGGGAGTGTAGCAACTCTTTTTACTCTGTAGATGATCCGGCACGAAAGCTCTTCTCTATCCCTTGAGTGTTGATTCGCAGCTAGTCAGCCAGCCCATTTGGTTCGGTCTCTCTCTAAAGCAGAAAAGCCTCCCTTTAGAATGTTCAAGTTGCTCCTATTTATAGCCATAATATTGATGGGCTATGGGTGCCGCATATGCCTCTGTTTGATGGCTGCATAAGGCTCCTTCAACACAATATGGCTGCAACTGTTGTCGTAAGCCATGGTTAGATTGACACATGGCCTTGGTTGAGATATATTTTTGATGCGATCTTGGGGTTATTATTAACCCGTTGTGGGCGTGACTTGGTCAGCTGGACACGTAGTCAGCACCAACTGTGCGAAGATATCTGCAATTAAAATGGGAGGATCTTGTGAGCTGGAGGCCACACAATAACTATGCAGCATATTAACGAGGCCGCATGGGTTATGTAGCCACATACGTGCTTTCATTTGGGTCTTGGTCGAATGGACACTCTGGCTGCATGTTGGCAAGGCCGCATGGGTCATGTAGCGGCATACGTGCTCTCGTTTGGGCCGTGGTCGAATGGACACTCTGGCCATATATTGGTGAGGCCGTATGGGTCATGTAGTCGCATACATGCTCTATGCGTTCTGACGAAGTCATTGATGCCTGATGTGACCTTTCTGTTAGATTGTGCGTCGTCGTCTCTTTCATACTTTTTGAGGTAGTAAGGGCCATAAGTACTTTGATTGGAACTGTGGCAGACCCTTGGAGGCTATGTCAGAGGGTATGTTATGCGACTCGGCTCTCTTTGTCTGTCCAAGCTGCATGGGGGATGACTATGGGCCTATCTTCAGCATGATGATGCGACATGCATATAAGCCGCATGACTATAGATTTTTCATGATTCTACAAGACCTACTTCAAAGTTTTCAAAGTGTCAAGTTTGAAATACTTTGAATAAGAAGCATGGTTAATCGCTTTTCGGCCACATGACTTAACGTGCCGCATACATACATTATCGCATAGGCACTTCTTACAGACCGTCAAGTCATAAATACGGAGATTTGGTTTGTTCTCGGAAGAATTTTGAGCCGTCTGTTGACACAGAATCCGAAACAGCCATTCACAAGAGATGAGGCGGCACAACAAACGAGGGGACGTTGTTATCTCTCTCTGTCATGCAGATCAAGACAGATCGGGATACAAAATAGCCTCATCATTATCCTAAGCCGCCTATTCTCCCCTTTATAAATAGGTTTGAGGAGAGAGAAAGTTTATTTTTACTTCCTTACTTTCTCTTCTTCCTCTTCTTCTTGCCTTTGCTGACCACCTCGCTCTGCTCGACATGGCTCCCAAGGGTTCTTCTTCTGCTACTGCTGCCAAGAGAGTTTCTAGGAAGAGGAGTAAGGACAAAGGGAAGTGTAAGGAGGACACATTCCCCAAGGATGTACAACCGCCGATCTTAGGTAAGTTTATTTTGGAGAAGAAGACCCTGAACACAGAGATACATGTGCACAGTTTGTCACATGGGTGACTCATCATCATCTAGAACATGCGATGACTTATCACTGCGGCATTAGTTGCTTGGCCGCATGAAGACTGCAGTCGTATGCGTAACGCTGCCGCATAAGATCCTCTACTGCATAATTTACTTTGTCGTATAAGGGTTTCTGCCGCATGAGGGTTTTTTCATGTCTCTGACTATGTTCTTTTGCTTTTTTTGTAGTGACTTTACCCACTGCACCCTCGGGTAAACTGGTGCTTGGCCATGGCATGCTTCCTCTGGATATGAACCTGGGGGACTTAATTTCTGCTATCCGAGGTCAGATAGATAGAGATCTTCTTCCTAAGCGTCAATAGAGGATTGTTGCACAGGATTCTTTATTTTTGCTAAGTCAACTAAATGTGGGAGAGATCCCTGCTGGAGATGGACATTTCTTTAAGAAATCGTACTTCATTTTTTGGGATGTGCTGAAGGCCATTCATCCAGGGATAGGGAAGATTAATGAGAACTGGTCATTCACCTTCCACGGAACGAATATATCATTCCCCTCCTTCAACCGTTATCTGCCTTAATTGGACTTGAAGGTGATGACGTGTCCACAGCAGATAGATTGGGACCTGACACCTGGGCAGCAGGGGGCCTCGCTGGCAATATCCAATGGGACAAGAATAAGGGGAAAGTTTTTAGCCAGAATGAGGCATGCTCATACTCCTTATGTGGTTTGAAGCCCGGCCTTATTGGGAGTGAGTTAGGGCCGAACTTGAGCGCCTATGTAGCGGATACTTTCCTGAGTCAGATTACAAAGAAAGGATCTTACCCGACTGGAAAACTATGGGTTGTTAGATGGGCATATTACAATACCTCATGGTGTCGTCTAACATTGTGGATTCTAAAGAGATATGAGCAAGAGCTTAGTGCAGCCAACTTGTACTTTGCGGTGAGGGACATCTGCTATGGCCTAGAAATGAACCGACCTATCTTTGTCGCTCTGTTGGAGTTGTATAGTTGTTGCACAGGGACTTTCTATACACCCGACGGCGAGATGGGATTAGCTCTGCATGAGATGTATTTTGTCTCTAAGCTTCCTTGGGGTGAGGTGCCCCACAAGGAGTACTCCCCGAGAAATACGAAGTTGGGAGAGTTAGGGGCAAAGAATCCAGAGATCTTGGCAGTGTACCAGGAGCTACTGTGTCATCATCGCATTTGTTAGCAGATAAAGAAGCAAAAAAAGAAGTCTTCTGAGGGATACTCTCCCCATATCCCATCGTGGACCCGCTGTCTCATTCTGGAGAAGAAAGGGTCAACCAACATCCATGTTCGAACGCAGCGGTCAAAGCAGGAAATTGCTGACTCGATTCAAAAGCTGAAGAAGTTAGCTGCTGAGAACGAAGAGGGCGAGGGATCCGCAGAATCAGAGAGAAGTGAAGAGTCCCCTGATGAGTTGTTAGCCCAGACAAGAATTTTTGCTACTTTTATGTGGATACCCACAGGCTATCTGCCAAGGCCATATTGGAGGGATATCTGATGCTTTGGATATGCACTTGCATAGTTTCTGGAGGCTCTGGGTCAATAGATAGGGTCAGTTGCAACCTAATCCTCCCTGCTGTGAAGTTGGCTTTGGCCTCAATCTGGCCCTATTACCAGTTATGGTTTGTAGCATACACCATGGTATTCGTTCCTTTGCTCATAAGGTGAAAGTTCATCCTGGCAAAGGGCATTTTAACAAGGTTGAACTCCCTTATCACTACCTGATGGGCTGGCTTCTCTTGCACCATAAATCCCTGATGCATCCCAGACCTGATGACGACATAGTAGAGGATGATGTCTGGATTTGCAGGTATCGGAGTATGAAGTAGGATTATGAATCGGTCCCTGTCTGTAGGAGAAAGCTGGCCTTTATGTCAGGCTGGTCTTTTTTATGATTGAACCTGAGTTTTCTGACAAGGAAAGGAATTTGATTCACAAGGATGCTGGGGTAGGAACTCAGACCCTGTCGGAAAAGCTTTTTCATTGGCTCCAGGCCATTCGTCCTTCCTACCTAGTGTACCAAAATTGGGACGTGGCCTTCGTGGAGCCTACCTACCGAGCCGGTTTGCCCGCCAGTTTGGGTATTATCAATATTTATTGGGCCATCTGAGAGCCTCCTTTGGTTATCGTGGGAGTCTATTGGAAGAAGCCCGGGCATGGAGTTACTACAATGCCACTCACACTCAGGTTATATTCCAGTTACCGATAGCCGGTAGCGATCCCAGAATCTTGTACACGGCTGCGAGGTACTATTGCTCGATCAATGCTCCGCCGCCCGGCTTTGACTTAGAGAGGATCTATATTGAAGGTACTATGTTGATGCCATCTGACGCCAAGGGTCGCTGAACGCCCAAGAAAGGCAAGGGGTTGCGAGGCCCCTACTTGTAGAGTTGGAGACATCCACTGGGGAGGAGGTGACGATATCTCTTTCCGATGATCCTTTTCCTGATAAGCATAAGTCGAAAGCAGGGGCTCAGCATGCTCGATACTCAAAGAAAGCGAGGACAAAAGTGGTCACAGGGGCGGGACCTGCGACAAAGTCAAAGTCTCACGTAAGCGGGGAGGTAGGACCCCTCGCACTAATGGTTTCTGAAGCAGGACTCCATTTAGATGCTATGGCAGTATCGGTAAGCCCTCTTAGTTTGATCCTTCCCAGTTCTCTTTATGAATATCTTCCCTCTAGTTTGTTCGATCGTTTTAAAGAGCAGGAGAGAATGGGTCATCCCCGATGAACAACCGCTTTGGTGGTTTCCTATGCTAAATTGGAGGAGGAATCTCCCTCGGTGTTCAACGTAGGTGTCTCAGAACCAACACCTGAGGCTTTGGGGGCTCGGGGCATGGATAAGCATTCAATGGAGCAGCCTTATACCCCTTTAGAGCACATATCTGTGGATAACATAGAATCCATGAGGACGGCTATGACATCGCTAGATGAGTTACAACCTAGGACGCCTCCCTCTGGTATGTTATTTTATAACTTGATGGGAGATCAGATTTTCAAGCTTCAACTCTCGATTCTTCGAGTAACGATGATTATTGCTTGCTCTGATTCAGCAGACCCTATCTTTCCCTTGCAGACTGTAGATGTGGCCGTCGAGGAAGATGTCGAAGAACAAGGTGGTGGGCTTGTTCGAAGGAGGTCTAGATCTCTCCCCTCCCATTCTTTTGGAGGTGGAGGACACCTTGTACGGTCTGTCCAGGACCCCTCAGACATTGTGGGTTCTTCTGGTGTGGCGGTTGTTACTCCAGTTGTTGCTGCCGGGGACTCCGTGACTGAAGCTGTCACGACCCACACCCGGTATAAGGGTACAAGTCGGAAACAACACCCAGCCTATGCCACAGAATCGGCGTTAGAACGCTATCTGGGTAATCTATCTAGCAATATAATAAACTACCAATAATAATAATATACTCAATCACAGATCTAAGATGGAACGAGCACAAATATGAAAAAGAATAGAATAGTCACATACAACTCATGAGCTAAAATAATACATCAATGAGTCTGAAAGAAGTACTAACAAATAAGCTGGAGACAAATCCAGTACAAGAAATACTAAGAAGCTACTAAACTCGGGTCATCTGTTTCAGTTGGGATAAGTCCCTCCTGAACTAAGGTCTCAGACTCTAAACCCACAACATCCTGAGGTCCATAATATGTAGGGTACCAGTCCTCAGTGTCATCTGGGAAAAATATATTCAGTCAGAAAAGGAGCAGAGTACATCTCTAACAGCAGTTCTAATCAATGATAAAAACTATGTAACAGTAAATAGATATGAATATACAAGATGCACAATAGATACAAGAGATACACAATAAGAAAATACTTGAATAAATACAAGAATGAACAATATGGCAATGACAAGAATACTAATGTCTAAGTGAGTAAGTACTAGTTTTAACATATGATCGGCTTGGGAACTTGCACAAGAGTATAATGGCCTGGCTGATCATACGTGCGGTGTATGATCAACACTCACAAGGAAAAGACATGCACAAGAAGGGTATGATCACATATCTACACTAAAATACTCTCCACCCCCGACTGGTATAATAGATCCATCCATGATATGCTATGGCACGGGTGTAGAAGCATGAAAAATATGCTGGGAGGATCTACGCAGCCTCTTGATGCAGAGCAGCATAAAAACAGAAGCCTTCAGAGCCATCAAGAGTGAAACATAGCTTTTTCTGCTAAATACAGCGTCAAGTATAAAGCTCAAAGGACCATCCGCGTAAGTGCAGTACGTCCAGACCGCTCCAACGTAAGACAGAGTTCTTCATCGCCTCCATGGCGTAAAACTCAGCCGCTCTCAAAGCAGCGTTAAAGCGTACAAGGAACGCTTCGTCTTCCCCAAAATGAACCTGTCAAGTCACGCAGTGAACCTGACCTCTGACTCCTGACAAAAAGTGCTGCACGGCTACCCAGATGACAGCTGGAAACGATGGTAGACCCCTCGGGACGCGCCCCACAGTATGATGGCGGATCTCTGCATTTAATGCAGAGAATTTGGTTAAAATATTACCAAACCATCATTTACCAAAGTTCCCCCAGCGTAAACCGCTCTTTCGCGTACATAGGAATACGCTATCTTATTTTACACAGGCAAACATGAGTTATTTTACGCTCCGCAGTAGACAAACCGCCTGCCACGTCAAAAGCTGCACTTTGTACAGGGCTCGAGGCACGTCTCTACGTCAAATTGCACAGAGCGGTGACAGTTTCCCTCAAGGCACGTCTCTGCGACGGATGCACAGAAGAACTGCAAACCTTCAGAACACGTCTCCGCATTTAATGCACAGGATGGTGGAAATCTCTGTAAGAGATTTGATTACATCTTCGAAAGCCGTAATTCCGGCTAAGACGTCCACATCAGCACTCTGGCACGGTACGCAGCGGCTTCTACGCCCATTCAGGATCTGTGCTCACGCGGCTTCCACGCCCATTCGGCTTCAAATGCCCACTCAGTCTCTACGACCATTCGGCTTCTACGCCTGTTCGGCTTCTATGCCTATTCGGCTTCTATGCCTGTTCGGCTTCTATGCCTATTTTGGCTTCTACGCCAGGGTGACAGTCATTTGGCTTCTACGCCAACCTCTTCTACACGAGGGATACCTACCTACGTGGCTTCTACACCGTGATCTTCGCAGCAGATATACGCATTTTGTCCCCTTAGTTGGACACGCGTCACATGCTCACTCAAAAGGTCGTTTATACGCAGGCATTGGTTATTTTAACCATTATGTAAAAGGGTGCTGTACTGTCCACTCCTCGGTTGTTACACCGACGGAGTGGTCACTGTCACCAAAACTCTATAAATAGAGACCCCTATCAATGGGGAAAAAGGTCGAAACTTTAAAAGAAGAATCGAACGAGGTCGAAACTTTAAAAGAAGATCGAACCAGGTCGGAAATTGGTCAAGAGAGAGAGAGAAGAAGAGAAGAGTCCGGAGCTCAGGCAAAGAGTAGGGATCGATGACTTCGGCATCGCGCATCCACCCTCCTTTGCAACCTTCGAAGCTGCTTCCTGTCTTCCACGGCACTTCTTCAACATCTTGTAGTCCAAGGGCTAAAGTGATCGACTGCAGATCAGACACCTATAGCAATTTATACCCAGATTAAATAAATTATACTCTCACATCCTCGTATAGGATCAAATTGTACAAGTTTGTTTGTAAACCAAAGGGCACGGGTCTCGTATAAACCCTGTCATTGAAATATACTTTCATTCATTCGTTTAATACCACAAACAAGATGGCGACTCTGTTGGGGACGTCTTTCTCTTCTGACGAGAAAGTAATTTCTCAATACGGTGCGGTATCTGTAGGAACCGTGAAGAAGACACTGGTCGTTCATTTCGACCAGTCTGCCTACGAAGACATGCTTCGGACTGGGGGTAGCTCTCACTCTCTCTCCGTCCAAGACAACAGGAAGCTGTGCAAAGTGTGGATGCCCAAGACATCCTCCGCCGTTCCTGTGGACTCTCCGATCTCTCCGATCTCTCCGATCTCTCTGACCAATTAGGTGGTAGCATCGCTCCCTCCGTACCCCGTACGTAAAATTCAGTCTCCCGCTACGCACGGTACAGACAAAACTTCGGGCAAAGCCTCAGCGCTAACCCAGGAGTATCCACTGCGCTTTACGCGCAGAAATCAGTCTCCCGCTACGCGTGGTACAGACAAAACTTCGGGCAAGGCCTTAGCGCTGACCCAGGAGTATCCACTGCGCCTTACGCACAGAAATCAGTCTCCCGCTATGCGCGGTACAGACAAAACCTCTGATGGTGCCTCAACGCCAAATCAGAAGTACAGGTTACGCTCCACGTGCAAGACAACATCTGACCTCTACGGTGAACCAGATGAGCGTTGTGATCTCCGCAAGGGGAAGCAAACAGGCGAATACTCAACTACTCGGCCTTTACGCCAGCAAAAGAATGATCTGCCTACCCTCCAGATTACGCGAGAGGCCAATGGCCGACTAGGGCCTCTCCAGCTTTATGCCAGACTGAGCGAATTTCCAAGTTACGCCAGGCACAGTCCCTTGGCGTAAAACAAGCTCAGATTGCAGAAAGACACCCTCCCAGAGGATTATTCGTCGCCCAGATGGCCAACCTGTTGTATACAGGTGGCATAAGGAAAATCGTGGTGCCCAGTCTCCGCGTACCCGTTGATGGGAACAGAAGGAACAAGCCTTCGTCTTCTTCTTCAGCAAATCCTCCTGACCTGCGTACCTATCTAATCCAGAAAGACAAAGACAGGAGTCGTAAACAGGTTGTAGAACCCCTAACGATCAAACGGGGAGAGATCGTATGGGAAGATGCATCAACATCTGATGTCATCATGATGTACGAACCATATGAAAATGATGCCTTTATTGTCCCTCCTACCCGCGACGATCAGCATCCAATAGTCTTCAAACACAAGCGGAACGGTCCGGTTGAACAGGAAGAATTCCGCGAATCTGAGAGTGGGAGAATGCAAATCCACAGGTATAGCCCACAAGCTTTGAAGATTATACAGAACATGGGTTATGATTTAAAATCAAAGCAAGGCCTCAACTATGGAAAAGGTAGACGAACACCGTTGCAGGGTAATTCTCACCATCAGCAAGCTCGTTTTGGGTTGGGATATGCTGCAAAACCCAAAACTTCAAAATCTAATCCTGCACAACCAGAGGCAACTCCCGCTGAATCAGTGTCTATGACCGGAGGCCACAGCATGTCTGGGGGTAACTCGCCTCGACCGAACAAAGCAGCGTCCAAGGCTAGGGGCAGAATGTCCACAGGATTCAAAGATGATGCAACAACGGCTATCTTCCCGGAAGGCCGTGAAACTCAGGCATCAGAAGCCCCACGACCAAGAGGAACTTTCTCTTTCAAAGAAGATGACATAATTGAAATCTTCAATATATTGAGGAAGGAACGCAAGCTTCAGCTACCCGATATTAGATACCCTGAGAGGGCCGGCAGAATCGATGACCCAGATTATTGCCTCTTCCATCGGTACACTCATCACCCTACGAGGGCCTGTTATGTGCTAAAAAGAAGAATTCAGGAATTAATCGATGCCAAGGTCATCACCCTGCGTCTATAAAAAATAAGGGAACGATCACTACGGCAGAGTACCAGATGTGTGCCTCCATCCCCAATGGAGTCACAGTCACAAAGTTTGTCATGTTCATATTACCTCTGAATAAACTTCCGACCGTCAATTATCATGTCCATATTACCTCTGATATCGATTGTCGTCTACACTTAACATCCGTACTTAAATTCTAAGTACGCCAGTAATGTTAAGTCCATAAAACTGCCATGTCCATATCACCTCTGAGCAAGTATATATACCACTCCCCATGACGAGGTAGAACCAATAGCACAAAAATTCTTGGAAGCTATAAACTCCTACCGTCCTTATGTCTGGGAAGTAGCATCATCATCCAACGTCGTCATGACATATGGACCACATGAGGATTCTATCTTCATTGTCCCGCCTACCTGCAGCAGTCAGCGTTCAATAGTCTTCGGCCGCATGCGCAATCAAACGACGGTCCAGGAAGATGCTTTCGATGACGATACGGGAAAAATGCAAGTTCACCGATACAGCCCGCAAGCGCTAAGGATCATGCAAAACATGGGCTACGACTTGAAACGGAAGCCAAGCCTCAACTACGGAAGAGGCAGACGAACGCCGCCGCGCGGCAACACCCGCTATCGACAGACCCGTTTCGGATTAGGATATGCCACCTCCCTTACGACTTTTAAGTCAGATGAGGACATCTTTCCCTCTTCCCAGGATGGCTCGTCACCCTCCGACTCACCTGATGCTCTCGAACAAACACTATCAGTAAATATGGTGGTGACAAATCCCGCAGAAACAGATGAACAGGATCCTGAGCCATTCGAGAATGACTCTTGGGCTCAACAAATGGATACGCAGTGGGAATTCCGCTTCGAGCAGAGAGAACCTCCCACCAAGGATGAAGTTATCCAAATCAATGTTGGGGGTAAACTTTCGCCAAAACCAATATTTATCAGTAACAACCTTCCCCCAGCTGAAAGGAAAGAAGTTATACAGCTGATAAAGGAATATATCGACGTCTTTGCATGGGATTATGAGGACATGCCAGGCCTAGACCCGAAGGTAGCTACTCATAAGCTCAATATATTGACCGATTCAAAGCCAGTGAAGCAGGACCAACGCCGGTTCCGCCCAGATATAATGGACGCCATCGAAGCTGAAGTCAAGAAGTTGATAGCCTGCGGTTTCATCCGGGAAGAACAACATCCCGACTGGGTCGCCAACGTTGTCCCAGTCATGAAGAAAAATGGGAAGGTACGTATCTGCATTGATTACCGAGATCTGAATGCGGCCTGTCCCAAGGATGAATTCCCTCTTCCCATCACGGACATCATGATCGACAACACCTGCGGCTTTGAACGCATGTCTTTCATGGACGGGTTCTCAGGATACAATCAGATCAAGATGCATCCTGAAGACGAGAAGCACACTGCCTTCCGGATACCATTGGGAGTATATTGCTACACGGTCATGCCCTTCGGATTGAAGAACGTCGGGGCTACATACCAACGGGCTATGAGTAACATATTCCACGAACATTTACGCAAAACAGTAGAGTGTTACGTAGACGACATAGCCGTCAAAAGCCGCCTCAAAGGTGATCACATTCAAGACCTGAGGACGGTATTCGAGTTAATGCGCCAATATCAACTCAAGATGAACCCTATGAAGTCCTTTCTGGGTGTATCTAGTGGCAAATTCCTAGGATTTGTCATTATCGCCAAAGGTATCCAAGTGGACCCTGACAAAGTCCAGGCAATCGTGGAAATGCGACCATCCCGTAATCTGAGGGAACTTAGGGGATTTCAAGGACGTCTGGCTTATATCCGGCGATTCATATCCAACCTCTCGGGGAGATGTCAGCCCTTTTCTCATCTCATGAAGAAAGGTGTATCCTTCGTATGGGACGAAACCTGTCAGCAAGCGTTCGGAGATATCAAGCGCTACCTCACCAATCCGCCAGTTCTGGTGCCTCCCGTCATGGGAAGACCTTTCTTGTTGTACGTTCGAGCAATGGACCATTCGCTAGGAGCTCTCCTCGCACAGAAGAATGATATGGGTCATGAACAGGCTATCTACTACCTCAGCAGGATGATGGTCGGAGCCGAACACCGGTACAACCAGTGGAGAAAGAATACTTGGCTCTAATGTTCGCTATCCAGAAGACGCGGCACTATGTCTCCGGCTAGACTATTCATATCATATCCAGGATCAACCCTCTCCGAGTGCTAATGAGCAAGCCAAGTGCCCTCAATTCCTGACTCATGACTTGGGCAATGCTGCTAACACCATATGACATGGTATACGTCCCACAGAAGTCCATCAAAGGCCAAGCATTGGCCGACTTCCTAGCTGCTCATCCGATCCCGGAGACCTCCAAAATATACGAAGACATCCCTGATGAGGTTGCAGAATGTAATTTCGCAAGGGAAAAGTGACGTATGGCGACTATTCTTCGATGGTGCCTCCAGAACCGATCCTAAGGGAAACATCGTTTCAGGAGTGGGAGTCATCCTAGTCACCCTTGATCAGCTCCTCATCTACCGAGCATATTCTCTTAGCGAGCCCTGCTCCAACAATGTGGTGGAGTACAACGCTCTACTAATCGGGCTCCAAGTTGCTAAAGAGCTGGGGGTAGAGTCCTTGGAAGCTTTCGGTGATTCTCTGCTTATCGTCAATCAACTCAGGGGAATATATGAAGTCCAGAATCCAGACCTCATCCCCTATCACCAAGCGACGGTCGAGATAGCTATGACATTCAAGGGGTTCTTCCTAGAGCATGTACCTCGATCTCAGAATCTGGAAGCTGATGCCCTAGCCAGTCTAGCTGCGGATTTAGCTACTCCTGTAAGAAGGCAGGATTCGGTAATCCTTCTTAACAGAGATTTATTCTGTGTGAAGAACAACTGTCACATAGAACGCAGCTACGCTGTAAACACCGATCCTCCTACGAGAGATTGGACAAGTCTCTTCATTAATTTCGTGGTATACAAAATCTTGCCAGAGGACCCCAAAGAAGCAGTATCCGTCAAAAGACGATCATTACGCTTCTACTTCGATGCATCTTCACAAAGCCTGTATCGCCGGACCTACGACGGACTGTTACTGAGATGTCTCTCTAACGACGAAGTACAGCAGATTATCCGTGAAGCTCACGACGGCGTGTGCGGAGCGCATCAACCCGATCCTAAGCTACAGGATCGCATCAGGAGAATGGGATATTACTGGCCTACTATGATCGCAGATGCAATACGGTATGCAAGACATTGTAGAGCCTGTCAGGTTCATACAGACTTTATACATCAACCTTCGGAACATCTATATCCTACGGTCGCATCCTGGCCTTTCGAAGCATGGTGTATGGATATCATCGGTCCTATTCACCCGTCTTCTTCCAGGGGTCACCAGTTCATACTAGCCATCACGGATTACTTCTCCAAATGGGCAGAGGCAATCCCTCTCGCTGAGGTAAAGGCATCTAATGTGATCAGCTTCATCAAGCATCACGTCATTTATCGCTTCGGGGTGCCCCGGAGGATAATTCACGACAATAAATAAAGCAATGGGGTAAACATGTAACCAATCTTATCCAAGGCAGATTGTAAACACCCTAAATTTCAGAATCATTTTCAATATAATTTTTTTTCGTATTTCGGTGTTCTTCTGGAATTTATAGCAAGGGAAATTATAGGTTAAAGAATTTCTAGTGCTGCTAGATATTGGTAAAATATTCTGGAATTAATAATTTACTGTGTAAAATGGAGAACCGGACCTACGGTATTTTTCGGTAAATTATTTGGACCCCAGAAACGAGTTTTACAGCTCAAATGAGCTATTGGGTTGCTGAACCAAACCGAACCGAACCGAACCAACCCGACCCGAAACTGCAAGGGAAACCCTAGCCGCCGAATTCTACTGTGCATAGCCTATAAAACCCCCCCTCGGCATTCGTGCCAAGCCCTAGCCGCCGCTCGTGCCGAAACCCTAGATCCTCCGCCGCCCCCAAGCCCAGCCGACTTCATCGACCCCGACCCTCGCTGTGCTCCCCACCGGACGAGCAGCCCCTCGACCCTTCGACGACGCCCCTCCGGCCCTGCTGTCGCCCCGAGCGACGTCGCCCAGCAGTCCCCCTCCGGCCCCGCTGTCGCCCCGAGCGGCGTCGACACCCCGAGCACCCCCTTGTCGACCCGACCCCGACGCCTCCCAAGCGTCGCTCCGCTGACCGGAGACAGAACCTGGGACTCGACTCCGAGATCCAGCGGACACGAGTGAGAAAGAATCGGATGCCAGCAGCGTGCGAGGACACGACCAGGACACAGATTGGCTTTCGGATACGTGAAATTCAGATTCATGGAGCCCTGTTCAGGTACCGATTTCTTCCTCATCGCAACTCCGATTTCATTTCTGTCAATTGCTATGCGTAGACTGTGTAACCCTCTCGGTGCCCGTGCAACTCGCTCGGTGTATCGCGTCCTGTAGTGATCGCACACCGCGATCCAAAAACAAAAAAATAACTCCCTGTTTTACCCCGGAACTGAGTCTGCCCCACCAATCGGGACGACTTGGTCGCACGCGGTCTTTACCGAACCGTGTGCGACGTTGATACGGTCGTGTAGGATTTCGCAGAAGTCGATTCGGAGGTGCGTGCACCCCGGAATCAACGCGTATCCGCCGACGATACTCCGTATCCGTCCTTTCTGGAACACGCTGTAACTTTGTGTACGAAAGTCGGATCGAGACGAAACTTGCGCCATCGGACTCGTAGCAATAAGCTGGTCCTGTGACCCAAGTTTGGTCCGATTCCGAGAACGTTGACAAAATTACGTATCGTGGGCCCCACAGGCTCTACTTGACGGGTGATTTTGAGATCGGCTCATCGGAATCCAATTCTGGAAGTTCTGTTGGGTTCGTATCATCGTTCCTGACTTGTAGACACTGAGTTTGCAGAATTTGGAGACCTTGGACCTTGACGCGCTTTTCGGTGCAAAGTGGCCCACATGTGGACCCCGCTTTAGTCCGAAAATGACCTTTTTGCCCCTGTGTCCAAATTGGACGTAAGGACAGGCATTTCTAGCAGTTTGATACCTTATGAGACTGTCGGTGATGTTTATTACAGCTTTTGGAGTAGCACCTACCGGATCCACTGATACAGGGACAGTTGTTGGTATTCGGACATCAGGCAAGTGTACCTTGCCAAACTCTGCAGTATTGTTACATATTTTCCTTGCTTTATTATATTGCTGTGCATGCTTAACCTAGGACTGTGTGACATACTTAGCGTCCGATTATTAGTCGGGTGCCAACACTGTACGCGGTGTTGGGTACGGTCATCTAGAGATGGACATTCGTGACACTTTATATTCTCGTACTTGTCTTACCAAGTACACATTGACCCAGGACACTTGACACTACTCATAAGATAGGATTTTCTCGAGATATTCGTGGTAATTCTGTATAGGATACAGGACATGGACATTATATTCATAGATACTTTATGACTTGTGCATTAGTTATGATCGCGCTTGACATGGGCATGAGACGTTATGGTCATGATATGCGTGGTTACATTGGGTGGGGAGAGACACACAGGCTACAGGCTGTTTACATATATATATCTTCTATTATTGAGAGGTCGTAGACTCTCGTAGCAGAGCTAGACCCACTATCGGTTATTACCGCTACCGGCTCCCCGACACAGAGCTTGTAGTGGCTCAGCCTGAGACTAGTGATGCTCTCACTTGCATTTCACTTAGATTGGTTACATATTTACCCTATTGCTTCATTTAGTTATTATTTGCTGCACTGTTTATTTACTCATTTTGGCATGAGCTTTCTTGTACCTTGCTATGTCCCCTGAGGACCTGGATCCGGATTTTGTCCCCAGATTTTGCAGACGAGGTTTATCCCGAGATTTACGGGACCGGGGCAGGAGCTGATCTAGGAGCTGTACCACCATCTGAGGACGAGGTCTTAGCTGAAGACTTCTCTTGAGCATCCATGTTCCATGCTCAGCTTTTATTATTTATTTCAGTCTTTTATATTCTGGTCTGTTGAACCATTGTACTAGATATTTATCAGGTTGTTCCCCGAAGTACTTTGTAAGACTAGATGATGATTTACATTCCTTATTTATTTTGTGGATCATATTTTATTTCTTGTGTGGATGAGATTAGTTGTGCCATGATTGTCGTAGACTTGATTTTACAGCTTAAGTATGCCCTGATGGATCCATTAAATTGGGTTGTCCATCGGTGCGTACTGCTGGCCATTATCACGCGTCCGGTCCCACGATATTTTGGGACTGGGGCGTGACATGGTTTTTGTGGTGGCCCATGCAGGTCTACGACTAAATTATTCAGTTTCAACTTAGGGACTGAACCAGCCTGCCCTAAGGATAGGATAAGTTCTAGGATCTCATCCATTATTTAATCCATCGTTGAACTCTATATCGACTTAAAATTTTTACTTGAACTGCATCCTGTATTGATTCCTCTGTGCATTCTTACAGTTTATATTTTGATTGCAGAGCAATAGATTCCGGGAACAGAGATGATATTCCCTTGGATACGCCACACGACGCTGTGGTTACTTATGGAGACGGAGTGACACCAGGGGATGGAGGACAAGCATCGCAGAGTGATCAAACCGGTCAGCCTAATCCAAGGTTCCGGAGAGATGACATCCCACCTCCACCACAATTCACTCCCCAGATGCCAGTATTTCCGCCCGGACAAGCCATGGACGGGCAACAAATATTCCAGATGATGTATGCCATGATGCAAGCACAGCAACAGATTCAGCAAGAGGCCCATCGGCAGGAGGCCGAGTATCTGAGGACCAGCCTGGTATCCGCATTGGAGCAGGCAAATCCCCCAACAAGGAGAACAGCGACGGGATCTATCACTGATTTCCGTCATCTCAAGCCTCGCACATTTTCTGGTAAAGAAGGGCCAACGGAAGTTCATGAGTGGCTCACAAACATTCAGCATCAGCTGGAAGCCGCTGAACTTCCAAGAGAGAAGTGGATGACTGCCGTCAGAATGCAGTTAACTGATAATGCGCATCACTGGTGGTTAGCAGAAGAGAGGAGGCTTGGACAGGACAGAGTCACATGGGAAGAGTTCTCCAGACTTTTCCAAGAGATGTACATTCCAGCCGTTGCACGGTCAGAGCTCAGAGACAGGTTCAACCGCCTTATCCAAGGCAGCATGTCAGTGGGAATTTATTCGCCTGAGCCGCTTTGCCCCGACATTGATTTCGACGAAAGAAGAAAAAGCAGAGAAGTTCTTTGACGGCTTAAAGTTCGAGCTTCAGAGATTGATTGGATCGGTAGCACCTACATCTTATACCGATGTCCTTGCAGCAGCCCGACGCTTGGAGCGCGTCACTAGAAGGGAGTCCAATCTGAAGAGGCCTATCACATCAGCACCATCCAGGCCAGCACATGGGGATTCAGCAAAGCGAACCCAGAGGGGTATGCCAGATAGAGCAGCACATAGGGACAGACCTCTTCCTACTTGTCACCACTGCGGCAAGGTAGGACACATTGAGAAGGAATGCAGGCGTAAGTTGGGTCTATGTTTGAGCTGTGGATCCAGCCAGCACTTTTCCAGGGACTGTTCCGAACGCAGAGACGGAGCACCAAGACTAGCATTGCCTGCACCACGACCAGCTTATCCAGCAGCAGGAGCCCAGCAGACAGGAGTTGTTGGGGTCAGACCACCAGCCCCAGGAGGGAACCAGCAGAGACCACCCCTGGCACCACAGGCAGCTTTATTCCAGCAGGCTCAGCAGCAGCGAGGCCCAGCACAGGGGCGAGGACAGGCATTCACTTTAGCGGTTGAGGAGGAGGCTACAGCAGGCGAGATCATCGCAGGTACTATTCTAGTAGCTTCATTACCAGCAGTTGCATTATTTGATTCTGGAGCATCGCATTCATTTATAGCAGCTAGCTTTGTAGCCACCCATAGAGTAGCTACCGCACCCCTCCCGAAGATGAAGAGAATTCTTACGGGAGGTGGAATTATTCCGGTTAGTGACGTCTGTAGATCATGTTCTGTAGTCGTATGTGGCCGAGAAATGCGAGCGCAGTTTCTGATATTTTCTATGCCGGATTATGATGTCGTACTTGGTATGGACTGGTTAAGTCAGTACCATGCGACTCTTGATTGCCGACTTGGGCGGGTTATATTTAGACCGCCAGGACATCCAGAATTTGAGTTTCTTCGAGGAGTAGTAGAGCAAGGAGTTCAGCCTACTCTTAGGGTATTATCTGTAGAAGGGGAGACAGGTTACCCAAGAGTCATATCAGAATTTGTGGATGTATTTCCTAATGATCTTCCAGGTTTACCGCCTGATCGGGAAATAGAATTCACAATAGACTTAACTCCGGGAGCAGAGCCAATCACTTCATCAGTTTATCGGCTAGCACCTAAGGAGTTAATGGAGTTGAAAGAACAGGTTGATAATCTTTTGGAGAAGGGTTTCATTCGGCCCAGTATTTCACCTTGGGAGGCACCCATACTCTTTGTGCCAAAGAAGGATGGAACAGTACGGTTGTGCATTGATTACAGGGCACTAAATGCGGTAACCATCAAGAACAGGTATCCCTTACCATGCATTGATGATCTATTCGATCAGTTGAGTGGTGCAAGGATATTCTCGAAGATTGACCTTAGATCCGGCTATCATCAGATCAAGGTGAGGAAGGAAGACATCCCGAAGACAGCTTTCAGGACGAAGTATGGGCATTATGAGTTCTTGGTGATGCCGTTTGGTTTAACCAACGCGCCAGCAGTATTTATGAACTTAATAAACAGAGTCTTTCATCAGTTCTTGGATAAATTCATAGTGGTGTTCATAGATGACATCCTCATATATTCCAAGAGCCATGAAGAGCATGAGGAGCATCTCAGAATCGTGTTAGAGACCTTAAGACAGGAGAAGTTATACGCCAAGCTCAGTAAGTGTGAGTTCTGTATGGACAAAGTACCTTTCTTGGGACATATCATCTCAGGAGAATGACTTTCCGTGGATCCAGAGAAAGTTGCGGCGATAGAGACTTAGCCTACACCCACATCAGTCGCAGAGGTGAGAAGTTTTCTCGGACTTGCGGGATATTATCGAAGGTTTGTAGAGAATTTCTCGAGGATTGCAGAACCGATGATGAAGCTGACACGCAAGGACCAGGAGTTTATATAGACAGAGGACTGCCAGAAGGCTCTTGAAGAATTGAAGAGAAGATTAACAACAGCACCTGTCTTGACTCTTCCTTCAGGGTCAGGAGGTTTTGTTGTTTACAGTGATGCATCAGGCAGTGGACTAGGGTGTGTCTTGATGCAACATGGCAAAGTCATTGCTTATGCGTCAAGACAGTTGAAGGTCCATGAGAAGAACTACCCGACACATGATCTGGAGCTAGCAGCAGTTATATTTGCATTGAAGATATGGAGGCACTATCTTTATGGAGAGAGGGTAGAAATCTTTACTGATCACAAGAGCCTGAAGTATGTGTATACTCAGAAGGAGCTTAACATGAGACAGAGACGCTGGCTTGAATTGATGGTAGATTTTGACATCGATCTGCAGTATCATCCGGGAAAGGTGAATGTTGTTGCAGACGCACTCAGCAGGAAGCCTACGGCTTATTTCTTGACGATGCAGCCAGAGTTATTGAAAGATCTACATGAGCTTCAGATAGAGGTTGTTTTACCAGGACAGGATGGCTTGATGGCTAACCTTGAGATTCAGTCATCACTCGTGGAGAGGATTAAGGAAGCATTGCCCACCGATGCTAGATTCCGAAGACTCAAAGAAAGGACAGAAGCTGGCATACAGACAGGACTTCGCATTCACGAAGACGGGACATTGAGGTTTGGAAATCGCCTGTATGTTCCAAATAGAGAATTGAGACAGGAGTTAATGTCTGAAGCACATAGCTCTATATACTCTGTTCACCCAGGAGGAACCAAGATGTACCGAGACTTGAGACAGTATTACTGGTGGCATGGAATAAAAAGAGAGATCGTAAGATTTGTGGCCAAATGCTTAGTCTACCAGCAAGTAAAGGCCGAACATCAGAGAACTGCAGGTATGTTACAGCCGCTTCCTATACCAGAATGGAAGTGGGAACATATCACGATGGATTTCGTCACAGGATTCCCAAAGAGCCCCAGCGGAAGAGATGCAGTATGGGTTATTGTGGATAGACTCACTAAATCGGCACACTTCTTGCCATTTAGAGTTGGACAGTCCACAGAGGTACTAGCCGACATGTATATGCGACAAATCGTCAAATTACATGGAGTACCTGTTAGTATCGTATCGGATCGAGATTCGAGATTTATATCTCATTTCTGGAGAAGCATGCAAGAGAGTCTGGGCACCAGACTCAAATTCAGCATGGCATACCACCCGCAGACAGATGGCCAATCGGAGCGCACCATTCAGATATTGGAGGACATATTGAGATCATGTATGCTAGACTTTGGAGGATCTTGGGAAGATCATTTGCACTTAGTGGAGTTTTCCTACAATAACAGTTATCAGGCCAGCATCCAGATGGCACCATTTGAAGCTTTATACGGAAGGAAGTGCAGATCACCTATATGTTGGAGTGACGTTGGTGAACGTCAAATACTGGGTCCTGAATTGGTAACGCAGACAGTGGAGAAGGTAAAGCAGATACAGAACCATCTATGAGCAGCTCAGGACAGACAGAAGCATTGGGCAGATATACACAGGCGTCCCCTAGAGTTCAAAGAAGGAGATCACGTATTCTTGAGGATTTTGCCCACTCGAGGTACTATTCGATTTGGGAGCAGAGGCAAGTTGAGCCCAAGGTATATTGGGCCATTTGACATTCTAGAGCGTGTTGGTGAGGTGGCTTATCGTCTTGCATTACCTCCATCCTTAGAGGGAGTGCATGACGTATTCCACGTCTCGCAGCTGCGAAGGTACGTGACCGACCCAAGTCACGTAGTCGATCATTCAGAGATTGCAGTGGGCCCAAGCTTGAGATATGAGGAACAACCAGTTAGCATCCTCGACGTCAGTGAGAATACATTGCGGGGACAGACGATCAGACTGGTTCGTGTAGCATGGAAACATCATTCCCCTAGAGAATCGACTTGGGAACGAGAAGATAGTATGCGCCAGCGATACCCCCACTTGTTCGAGGAGGCAGTTGTAAACTAGGCCACCTTGTATTTCCAAAATTCTTTAATTGGTAGCCTATTCTTTGATTGCGAGGATGCAATACTTTTAAGGAGGGAAGATTGTAAACACCCTAAATTTCAGAATCATTTTTAATATAATTTTTTTTCGTATTTTCGGTGTTCTTCTGGAATTTATAGCAAGGGAAATTGTGGGTTAAAGAATTTCTAGTACTGCTAGATATTGGTAAAATATTCTAGAATTAATAATTTACTGTGTAAAATGGAGAACCGGACCTACGGTATTTTTCGGTGAATTATTTGGACCCCGGAAACGAGTTTTACAGCTCAAATGAGCTATTGGGTTGCTGAACCAAACCGAACCGAACCGAACCAACCCGACCCGATACCGCAAGGGAAACCCTAGCCGTCGGATTCTACTGTGCATAGCCTATAAAACCCCCCCTCGGCGTTCGTGCCAAGCCCTAGCCGCCGCTCGTGCCGAAACCCTAGATCCTCCGCCGCCCCCAAGCCCAGCCGACTTCATCGACCCCGACCCTCGCTGTGCTCCCCACCGGACGAGAAGCCCCTCGACCCTTCGACGACGCCCCTCCGGCCCCGCTGTCGCCCCGAGCGACGTCGCCCAGCAGTCCCCCTCCGGCCCCGCTGTCGCCCCGAGCGGCGTCGACACCCCGAGCACCCCCTTGTCGACCCGACCCCGACGCCTCCCAAGCGTCGCTCCGCTGACCGGAGACAGAACCTGGGACTCGACTCCGAGATCCAGCGGACACGAATGAGGAAGAATCGGACGCCAGCAGCGTACGAGGACACGACCAGGACACAGATTGGCTTTCGGACACGTGAAATTCAGATTCACGGAGCCCTGTTCAGGTACCGATTTCTTCCTCATCGCAACTCCGATTTTATTTCTGTCAATTGCTATGCGTAGACTGTGTAACCCTCTCGGTGCCCGTGCAACTCGCTCGATGCATCGCGCCCTGTAGTGATCGCATACCGCGATCCAAAAACAGAAAAAATAACGCCCTGTTTCACCCCAGAACTGAGTCCGCCCCGCCAATCGGGATGACTTGGTCGCACGTGGTCTTTACCGAACCGTGCGCGACGTTGATACGGTCGTGTAGGATTTCGCAGAAGTCGATTCGGAGGTGCGTGCACCCCGGAATCAACGTGTATCCGCCGACGACACTCCGTATCCGTCTTTTCTGGAACATGCTATAACTTTGTGTACACACGTCAGATCGAGACAAAACTTGCGCCATCGGACTCGTAGCAATAAGCTGGTCCTGTGACCCAAGTTTGGTCCGATTCCGAGAACGTTGACAAAATCACGTATCGTGGGCCCCACAAGCTCCACTTGACGGGTGATTTTGAGATCGGCTCATCGGAATCCAATTCTGGAAGTTCTGTTGGGTTCGTATCATCGTTCCTGACTTATAGACACTGAGTTTGCGGAATTTGGAGACCTTGGACCCTGACGCACTTTTCGGTGCAAAGTGGCCCACATGTGGACCCCGCTTTAGTCCAAAAATGACCTTTTTGCCCCTGTGTCCAAATTGGACGTAAGGACAGGCATTTCTAGCAGTTTGATATCTTCTGAGACTGTCGGTGATGTTTATTATAGCTTTTGGAGTAGCACCTACCGGATCCACTGATACAGGGACAGTTGTTGGTATTCGGACATCAGGCAAGTGTACCTTGCCAAACTCTGCAGTATTGGTACATATTTTCCTTGCTTTATTATATTGCTGTGCATGCTTAACCTAGGACCGTGTGACGTACTTAGCGTCCGATTATTAGTCGGGTGCCAACACTGTACGCGGTGTTGGGTACGGTCATCTAGAGATGGACATTCGTGACACTTTATATTCTCGTACTTGTCTTACCAAGTACACATTGACCCAGGACACTTGACACTACTCATGAGACAGGATTTTCCCGAGATATTCGTGGTGATTCTGTATAGGATACAGGACATGGACATTATATTCATAGATACTTTATGACTTGTGCATTAGTTATGATCGCGCTTGACATAGGCATGAGACGTTATGGTCATGATATGCGTGGTTACATTGGGTGGGGAGAGACACACAGGCTACAGGCTGTTTACATATATATATCTTCTATTATTGAGAGGTCGTAGACTCTCGTAGCAGAGCTAGACCCACTACCGGTTATTACCGCTATCGGCTCCCCGACACAGAGCTTGTAGTGGCTCAGCCTGAGACTAGTGATGCTCTCACTTGCATTTCACTTAGATTGGTTACATATTTACCCTATTGCTTTATTTAGTTATTATTTGATGCACTGTTTATTTACTCATTTTGGCATGAGCTTTCTTGTACCTTGCTATGTCCCCTGAGGACCTGGATCCGAATTTTGTCCCCAAATTTTGCAGACGAGATTTATCCCGAGATTTACGGGACCGGAGCAGGAGCTGATCCAGGAGCTGTACCACCATCTGAGGATGAGGTCTTAGCTGAAGACTTCTCTTGAGCATCCATGTTCCATGCTCAGCTTTTATTATTTATTTCAGTCTTTTATATTCTGGTCTGTTGAACCATTGTACTAGATATTTATCGGGTTGTTCCCCGAAGTACTTTGTGAGACTAGATGATGATTTACATTCCTTATTTATTTTGTGGATCATATTTTATTTCTTGTGTGGATGAGATTAGTTGTGCCATGATTGTCGTAGACTTGATTTTACAGCTTAAGTATGCCCTGATGGATCCATTAAATTGGGTTGTCCATCGGTGCGTACTGCTGGCCATTATCACGCGTCCGGTCCCACGGTATTTTGGGACTGGGGCGTGACATTTATCGCTTTGGGGTGCCCCGGAGGATAATTCACGACAATGGGCCTCAGTTCGTCAGCCAAGCGTTTCATCGGTTTTGCGATAAAAATCGGATACACAATATTGCCTCTACGGCATACTATCCAGCTACTAATGGTTTGGCGGAAGCTTTCAACAAAACCATTATCAAACTCTTGAAGAAATTCGTCTCTTCAAACAAGAGAGATTGGAATGAGAAGCTGGGCGAATGTCTCTGGGCATACCACACAACGGTACGTACGCCAACAGGCTGCACCCCGTTCTCGCTGGTCTACGGGAGCGAAGCAGTTCTTCCCATTGAAATCCAGATCCCATCGCTCAGGATAGCCGTGACTAATGAGCTGACTGGAGAAAAGAATGACCTGCTAAGGCTCCAAGAGCTAGAAGGATTAGACGAGAAATGCCTCCAAGCTCAACAGCGCATCGCGCTCTACCAAGCACGTATTTCCAGAGCTTTCAATCATAAAGTAAAGGAAAGGGTGTTCAAAGTCGGCGAGCTAGTTTTAGCCGTAAGAAGGCCGATGATTCTTACTCACAGAAGTAAAGGCAAATTCCAGCCCAAGTGGGAAGGCCCTTATGTGATCGAGACAACGTTCTCAAACGGCACCTACAGGATAGCCCAGCCTAATGGAGACCTGTTAATGGCTCCTATCAAAGGCAAATTCTTGAAAAGGTACTATGCTTAATCTCCCCTGCTCGGGCGGAATATAGCGAGGAACTCAATTCTGACAAAACTACTCCCAAAACGAAACTAGTTGGGTCATATCCTATCATGTCTGTACGACGTCTGAATAGATATATCCTGCTAAGAAGTTTATCGAGAGTCTATCATGTCCATACTACCTCTGATATTACTCTCGCCTAAAAACTGTCATTTACATTCCGAAATGATAGGTCCACAAAAGTCAGAAAAGAGTCGCTTCTATTTATTCCCAAAAGGGAGCAGAATTACATCTAGGGAAGCAAAAAGGGAAAGGATACATCATGATGGCGGAATAGTCAGATCGCGAATCAGCCGCTCCAGCACAGCTATCCTCTTATTCCAAAGAACCAAGGCATCGGCGCGAGCCTGCTCCAGCCGTGCCTCGGGGGTGTTCGTAAGGGTCAGATTAGCCCTTGCCCGAAGACAGCCCGCACGGGCAGCTTCTGCACGGTCCAAATCCCGTCGCGCTGCGCTCAGTCGACCAGTCGCTACCTCTAGACCTGCCAACGACTGAGAAGCCCACTCCTCTGCCCGAGCAAGTTTTTCCCTCAGCTTGGAGGCCCTCGCTGCATTCCCTTCATGCTCGGATCGATACTTCGTTTCAACAGCAAGAGCCTCTTCCATGACAGCTTTTCTCCTATCCATCTCCAGCTTATGCGTCTAGATGGAGTTGTCTAGACTTTCCAGCTTCGTAGCGAGCCGCGCAGTCATGAGGTCGAATCGAGCCTGGACATCAGCATCAAGGCTGCCCCGAGTCAGCTGCAAGTATTCGTTAATGGCTTGCTCTAAACCATTAACCACCGCCTCCAAGGCGTCAGCTACCCCAGGATCACCGAGCTCCCTAACAGCCCCGATCGAAAACTGAGAAGTTTTCTTCAGGCGCTCGAAGTCCAGATTCTTCGCCAACACCATCGATATCATCATTTTCAAACCGTGTAGAAGAGGATGGTATGCTGCTCGGTCAATGCAACTAGGTCCGGCTGAACGCCAGGAGTGGCTGCGATACTAGTAAATCCCTCTTCGGGGATAATTGCAGACGAGGTGGCCACAGCCGCGGCCTCGACGGGTGGCGTGACCGAAGAAGGTGCGATGACAACAATCGAAGTCATCGGCATACTCACGAGGGGCGAGGTCACGATGATGGGTTCGTCCTCCTCTTGTGACGACGAAACCACTCTGGGCGAGCTAGCCCCCGAGGACATTTCCTCCTCAAAATCGGGCGCCTCCACATCATCGCCAACAGCCAGAGCAGAGCCAGAAGGCGCTTCAACACTATGCTCCCCGTGGACGTCATCCCCTGAGAAGAGGACAAGAAGGTGTATATCAATATGATAGTAATCTTTCTAAGGGGAGACATAAAGACGACATTTACCCGGAGCCAACGGCATATACGACGCGTCTGCACCCGATATAGCTAAACCATGCCTTAATGACGCAATGCGAACCGTCATACCTGGAGAAGGAGGTGGGCCGACCGACATCGCCAAGAGTTCTGTGAAGCCTTCACCAAGACGCGGTCGAGGTTCGTCAGCTGGAACCTCGCCAGGCGTGCTCGCTGACACAGCGGGAACTTCACCCGCTGCTGACCTCGAGAAAGATTCTCCCATCTGCCGCGGCCATGCAAGCAATCTCGTTCCGCTACCTGGAGCAGTAGCAGCGACAGCAACCTCTAGCGAAGATTCTCCGGCGCCGCCAGCCAGAACTATAGAAGGTCCCTCTCTAAAAGGCGAGGAACCTCCAGCCAAAGAATTATCCCTGATACGGGAAGATGCAGGCTCACTCCCGGGAGCCTCAATACCAAGAATGCGGAGAGGACGAGCAACCGTCTCCTTCCTCCTCTTACGAAGAGAAGCTTCCTTCGGAGCCGAAGCCCGTCGCTTTCCAGAAGAGACTACCAGAGCCCCCGCAGGCGGAGGCACTTCACACCTCGGCACCGACACCAGAGGCTCATCCGGAGTACCAGACTCCTCACCCTCATCAGAAGAAATCGAGGGGACTTCAACTCTTCCCCCAGGCTTGGGAGAAGGCACCCTGAAGCTTCCACGCATGTCAAAATTGTGATGGAAGGTGTTAATCGCCACATAGAACTGGGCGTAAGAGTGAAGGATGCGCAGCTCTGTGGAGGTTGTAACGACCGGCACGATAAAGATTGCCCCCATATAACCCATGATAAAATATCGCCACCCTCTAGCTCCATCAATGAGTCCGCCCCTGGACCTGAAGCTGGTGACGGTATTGCCTACATGCAACTGATCGTACCCAAACTGCCTGGCGAACCGACTAGGCAAATAGGGCTCGAGGAAGCAGTGATCTTCGCTCATGTACAGCAGATGGGAGGGTCTAATACAGACCAACTAGTTAAAAGCTTCCGGGGAAAGGTCGGTCTTCTCTCCACTTGAATCCTCAAGCCGCATCCCTGATTGATTGCGATGTACGGAGGGGACAATGCAGAGGATCTTCCAGCCGTGGCTGAGGTTCAACACCAGCCGACAGTCTAAAACTGTGCTCACATTCCAGGAAGAGTCCTTGTAATTCAGCAAGAATATACCCCCCGAGCCGTTACCGGAGCCAGGAGACATCACCCGGAGATTGTGGAGAATTAACCATCCCATCAAGTACAGGTATGGTAATTCCACCCTGGGAAAACTCTCACGCCGAGCTTCGTCGACGAGCAACCCATCGGTCATGGCCCTCAAGCCAGCCTATATACGGCACACCATGGCGGGAAGCAAGCCCAGTCTTGCCCCGAACACCAGACGCACTGCAGGCCATAGGATATTCCGGTGAATGCGGTCCGCGGACGCAGTACCGGGCACTACTACTCGACGCAACCATATGGAGAGGAAACCGGCCAACTGGGCTTCCTTAAACAGAGGCCTGCGACAGCGCCTTAAGTAACTGTGGGCCTTAGTACCTTCGGGGTACTTTCCTACCCCCTCAACGAGAATCTGATCCGGAGCTTTGGCCTCTTCCATAAGACCCTCGACGACCTGGGCACTGAGAACACCCAAGCAGTTCACGGGCTCATTCTTATCCCCCGAGGCTTTCTCCGACTTGGCGTCCCTGGCTCGGTGGAAGAAGAGGTAGGACATACACTTGGTGGTATGAGCCAAATCAGAAGGCTCGTTATAAAAAGTGGTGCACGCGAAGTATTGACACATCAGCTCCTGATATACTTCCGCCACCCGAGAGTCCAAATCCCCCAACTCCTGGTTGGTAGGAACATACTCTTCATATGGGGTATCCCCCATCGGCAGTCTCGAGACAACTGTCATCTCATGGAGGGCCAATCCCAGCTCCCCCAGTGGAGTGGCGAAGGTCCCGGTGAGCGAAATGTATTGCTCCATCAGTGGCAGGAACAAGTTAGGGTTAGGAGGCAACCCAACGCTCGTCGCACTCACAACGGCATATAGTCCGATGCCCTCCAGCTCTCTCCGGAAGTGCTTCAAGGCCCAGACAACTAGGCATGTCCATCGGGAGTTTGTTGGGGCGATCCACCCATTGCACCGAGGATTCTCCTTGGGATATACCCCACCTCGTCCCATGAAGTCATTACAGAAGGTCGGTAATTAGATAGGCTGGATCACTGAGCTGTCTTCACTTGGGACACTGCCCGGGCACAGTCCCCGGAACAACGTCACAACGCCAGAAGGACGGCTGACAAACGACCCCTGGTCAGCTCCTTTCAAATGAAAGATCTTCCCCGGCTTACCGTGAAGATCAGGAGTCAGCGTCCACGACATCTTCCTGGGATGCGTCGCATGGAAGAAGGTCGAGATGGGATAATCCCTCGGCATCGTTGGCAAGTACAAGACCAAATTCTCGGTAAAGAAAACCCAGGGCTCCCTCTTGGGCTTCGTCTGGGACTGTTTGTCAATCATGTCCCCAAAGAGGAAAGCCGGCTTTATGTACTGCTCCCCGTCTACATATGTCAAGGGCTCGCCATTGATCATGCTCAGCAGCGTCCGCTCGTCCTGAGCCGATATCAGAAACTCCCTTCCCTCAGGATATTGGGGTCCGGAGATGGGAAATGCCACGTGGGACAGATCCTCCAGGTAGTTCGAGTGCAGCATCCCGGCAGCGGAGCCCATCACCTCGGCCAGTGGAGACTCACCCAAATCAACTGTAAAAGTGCAAGGAAAATATGTCATTGGAAATCTTGCACAAACATACAGACCAAAGAAACGACAGTCTGTGCTTTACGCCAAGATTGTACAAATTTGGTCATTTTACGCCGGAAGTCCGCTCCACAAGCTTAAAACTCATATTTTACGATATACGCCAATTTTCGGTAGCTAGAGCTTTTACGCTCAGAACTACGAAAATATGGAGTTTTTATGCTGGCACATTAGAAATATGGGCGTAAAAGATGAAAATGCCTCCGTGTATCATCTTCCTCAAAAGAGGCTATCAGCACAGAAGACGACCTAGCGCGGTCACGTTCAACGTGTGCGAAGGATTTTTTGTCGTTTTTGTCATCCCAAAGGCTCTACCTCTAAGACCGGGTGCGCTGCTCGTCGGCGGGATACTTCGCTCAGAAGAAAGTTTGCCTTGCCCCACCGAAGACTCCCTCGCTGGGGCAGAAGAATGAGACGAAGAACCTATGCTCTTTTCCTTAGCGGAGGAGGTTTGTTTCGGCGCCATTTCTGAAGACTCGAAGTGCTCGGAGAAGGAACGAAGAAAAACTCGAACAGTCGAAAGCTCTCTTTCGCAGAAGACAGATAAAAAGTTTCCTCTCAAAAGCTTGGGATATATATATAGTCCGGCTCGACTCCTCGAATCCTCGGATGAACTCCTCGAGACCCTAACCAAATCTTGCAATTAATAGATTGTTTATGATTGGATGCTACGTCAGCCCACTACCCTTGAAAGACGGACAGTCGGCGAATTCAAAAAGTTTTTCGTGCAAGACGGTTCAGCGGGTTCTACGCTAAAGGAGCTTTCTACGCTCGACAGCAACGGATCTACGGTTTTACGCTCACAAGCTACAAGTCTATGGTTTTACGTCCGGATGCCTTTGTGCTTGGTAGCTTTTATGCTCGAGAGGCCACAAACCTACGACTTTATGCTCAGCAGATACCAAATTGATGATCTCACGCTCGGTGGAGCTTAGTTTACGCTCAGAAGCAACAGATCCGCAAACTTCATGCTCGAAGAAATTTTCTTTTCAGGAGCTACAGATCAAATAGTTCTACGCTAAAGGAGCTTTCTACGCTCAACAGCTACGAATCTACGACTCTACGTTCGACAGCTATAAGTCTATGATTTTTATGCCCGGATGCCTTTGTGCTCGGTAGCTTTTATGCTCGAGAGGCAACAAACCTACGACTTCACGCTCAGAAACCACAAGTCTACGATTTGACGCTCGACGGTGTTTTACGCTCACAGGCTACAGATCTACAGTCCTACACTAAAGGAGCCTTCTACGCTCGACAGCTACGGATCTACGGCTTTACGTTCGACAGCTATAAGTCTATGGTTTTATGCCCGGATGCCTTTGTGCTCGGTAGCTTTTATGCTCGAGAGGCAACAAACCTACGACTTCACGCTCAGGAACCACAAGTCTACGATTTCACGCTCGATGGTGTTTTTACGCTCAGAGGCTACAAACTGATGATTTTATGCTCCACGACTTTTCGTATATCCGAACAGTCCCCAAAGTGGTCAATTGCAAAGAGTTCACACAGAAGATACTCGTTCTTGACCCAGAGCATCCCAAGTGCCCAAAGCATACAGAGTTCAAACATTGAGAAATTACTCTTCTCGGGTCCAAAATTGGAGGTTCATCCAGACTCCAGTCTGAACATCTTGTCTATCAAGGTGGCAACTCAGTTTGACAGCCAAAAACCTCGACCCTGTTCCAAGGGAGTTTCGAGATATCATTCTTGAAGACGAAGTCTGAACAAAAAAATTTTGCTCATTAGAGAGGCAACAGTTCAGAATTCTACGCGGTCCCTCAGTCCTAGCAAGAGGACAGTTCTAAAATGTTCGAGATGCTCAACAGCATTCTATGGACTATTCGCTATGCGTAATGGACAGGGCCTAATACTCTTTCTATCAGAGTCGGCATAAAGATTCAGATGTGTCGAAGCTACACATATTCAGACTTCACAGCAACATATGGCAAGACGATCATATAGAGAAGAAGACAATTTTATTAAAGATTAAAATCATGATTACATATGAGGGAAATCCAATCTACAAGGGTTTTCTCCATTTTTTATGGTTACATATGAGGGAAACCCCATCAACAAGAGGAGTTCCCCCATCATCGTCTGAAGATCGCCCAGAAGCTGTTCTGACAGGTTCTCCCTGGGCGCAAATCTTTATCCATCTTCTCCAGCAGTCAGTCAGCGAACTGACTGACATGGCAATGATCAGTGGCGAGGGCACGACAGAGTTGGGGCTTGCATAGATTTTGCAGATCCCATGCTCCGTGCGCCGCTCAAGCCGGGACAGAGCGAGTCTGTCTGCCTCTCGTCACCGGAGGCAACGGGAGAAGGCACCGCTTGCAAGCAGTATGGTCCAATACGACCCTTCCTCTCTCCTGGGGCAACGCCATACAAAGTTGGTGATTATGCCGAGCAAGGGAGGCTAAGATATCCTTCCATGATCCATCATTGCAGTGGATATTTGCTCGAAGACGCCATCTTTTTTGACTCCCTACATGCTGGAAGAATATGATCTCCTTCTTCCTCAGGTCGACCCGACGAACTCCGGCGATCATCTCTGCATGGTGATGGGAATGTGGTGAAAACAGGTTCACCCCCCCCAGCCTTTTTATAGGCGAAAGAGATCATAGCGGTCCCCAATAAATCCGTCATAAAGTCAGCATCGACCGTTTCAACGCTCCATTCAGAAATGTTCCGAGTTACGAGGGGCCGTTCATGCTTCATTCAAAGCGTTTCAAATTCCGAGGAATTTAAAAGCTTTGAAGGGGGTCTTGTAGAAACATGAAAAATATGCTGGGAGGATCTACGCAGCCTCTTGATGCAGAGCAGCATAAAAACAGAAGCCTTCAGAGCCATCAAGCGTGAAACATAGCTTTTTTCGCTAAACACAGCGTAAAGTATAAAGCTCAAAGGACCATCCGCGTAAGTACAGTACGTCCAGACCGCTCCAGCGTAAGACAGAGTTCTTCATCACCTCCATGGCATAAAACTCAGCCGCTCTCAAAGCAGCATTAAAGCGTACGAGAAACGCTTCGTCTTCCCTGAAATGAACCTGTCAAGTCACGCAGTGAACCTGACCTCTGACTCCTGACAAAAAGTGCTGTACGGCTACCCAGACGACGACTGGAAACGATGGCAGACCCCTCGGGACGCGCGCCATAGTATGATGGCGGATCTCTGCATTTAATGCAGAGGATTTGGTTAAAATATCACCAAACCGTCGTTTACCAAAGTCTCCCCAGCGTAAACCGCTCTTTCGCGTACAAGGGAATACGCTGCCTTGTTTTACACAGGCAAACATGAGCTATTTTACGCTCCGCAGTAGACAAACCGCCTGCCACGTCAAAAGCTGCACTTCATACAGGGCTTGAGGCACGTCTCTACATCAAATTGCACAGAGCGGTGACAGTTTCCCTCAAGGCACGTCTCTGCGACGGATGCACAGAAGAACTACAGACCTTCAGAACACGTCTCCGTATTTCATGCACAGGATGGTGGCAAATCTCTGTAAGAGATTTGATTACATCTTCGAAAGCCGTAATTCCGGCTAAGACGTCCACATCAGCACTCTGGCACGGTACGTGTCACAACCCACACCCGGGGTAAGGGTACTAGTCGGAAACAACGCCCAGCCTACGCCGCAGAATCGGCGGTAGAACGCTGTCTAGATAATCTATCTAACAATATAATGAACCACCAATAATGATAGTATACTCAATCACAGAACTAAGATTGAATGAGCACGAATCAGATAAAGAAATGAATAGTCACAATACAACTCATGAGTCTAAAATAATACATCAATGAGTCTGAAGAAAGAACAGAAATAAGCTGGAGACAAATCCAGTACAAGAATACTACAAAACTATAAAGCTACAACTCCAGGGTCAACTGTCTCAGTTGGGATAAGTCCCTCTTGAGCCAGGGTCTCAGAATCTAAACCCACAACATCCTGGGGTCCATAATAGGTAGGGTACTCCTCAGTGTCATCTGGAAAAATATATCCAGTCAGGAAAGGAGCAGAGTATAACCCTAACAGCAGTTCTCAAACAATGATAAAAACTATGTAACAGTAAATAGCTGTGGATAAACAAGATGCATAAATAGAGACAAGAATGTAGAGACAATAAGGAAATACTGGAAAGAAATACAATAATGAACAATATGCTGATGGAACAAGAATACTAATGACTAAGTGTGTGAGTACTAGCTTTAACATGTGATCGGCTTAGGAACTTGCACAAGAGTATAATGGCCTGGTTAATCATACGTGCGGTGTATGATCAACACTCACAAGAAATAAGACATGCACAAGGAGGGTATGATCACATATCTACACTAAAATACTTCCCACCCCCGACTAGTATAATAGATCCAACCACGGTACGTTATGGCACGAGATTCCCCAAGAAGATAGCTAGTCTCCCCAAGAATCGGTGTCTGTACATGTACAAGATAACCAATGAAACAATACTTGCACCATATACACCATATACCAAGGAATAACATCTCATGACGAGATCCGGATATACCAATCCGTGTAACCATAGTGTCAAGAGAACATGTATATCTACACTAGATACAACGAACATAGAGGATATCATAAATGAGAAACTATCAGAGAATGTACTCGCCTGAAGTCCAATGAACAGTCTCACAAATGTCTGACTCGGTGCCTCGAAGACCTAGATATGGAATACCACATTAATACAAGGTCCCGGAAAGAGAACAAGTCAAACTAGGCAATTTCTAGGTCAATAAGTCAATTCTAAGTCAAAAGTCAACTATGGTCAACTCTAAAGTCCACTAAAGTCAAACATGGTCAAACCCAAAGTCAACCTCACAAGACATCTATAAAATAATATAGAGATAAACTACAATAATTTAGGAATCAAATTAGATTCAAAAAGAACTCACACAAAGTATACTAATAATATAATTAATATATACCCTAAAATAATATATATACAACCCAACATTTATATAAATAACATAATATATTATTACAATTATTATTCCTCACAAAACACATATATATATACATATATATATATACAATTATAATATATAATATATACATTAAATATGTCAAAGTGTCATTGAAAAACAGTGAATAAAATAGGATTAAATCAAAACAGTTTAAATAGTGACAGTCGGGACTGTCACCGAAGGACTGTCACCGAAACCCAAATAATAAACTGCCACTGCTTTGGTTTTCGCTGACAGTTAAACTGTCGTGGAAAATCGTCGCAGAAAAGCTGCTGTTTCCCGCTGCTGCAATTGATGACAGGTTTGTCATTAATTGCCCGAAGGCTACAGCGGCTGCTATTAGTCGGCTAATTAATGACAGTTTTTACTGTCATTAATTCACTGTCACTAAAATAAGTTATATATATATAATTATATATATAAAAACAGAATATATAAAACAATATATATATATATATAAACAGAATATATAAAACAGTATATATATATATATATATATATATAAACCATTAATACAAAAATGTACATATATATATTAATATACACATAAACTTATACCTTCAAATATTTAACAAAGAACATATAATTTACATGGCTAGAAGCACACCTAAAATATTTACATTAATATCCAAATAATTACATAATAATTATAAATAATATAATTACACAATTAAACATACAAATATATTTTATAAAACATTTTATGTATAAATTATATTATTTAACAAGTAGTAACATATATATTTGCATGCAAGAAAGCTACATATTATATTGTACATTATATTAGCACACCCAAAATATAAATCTATGCTACAATAATTACTATAATAAATACACAAAATAAATATTTAATATCCATATATATATACTAATTATAAATGAAGAATTGAACCACAATTAATTAGATCTATGCAAAAATACACACAATTGGAGAGTATCTCACCGTATCCCACTAGATCTAGGATACGCATGCGACACGAGTCCAACACACAACCAAATGCACCCCGAAGGACACAAATAAATCACAAATAATATTTATGAACAAATCAAAGCGTCAAAAGTAGATCTATGTGTCCGTGTCAAAATACGACATGTTCAAAGCCCCGTGTCGGAGGAAAACCCCCAAATGACACGTATCACCAAATAGTTGGGATACGAACCACAAGTATCCCAATATGGACACGACACTAGCCTCAAACACAAATCTCATGTTCAATTGATCTATAGGATCAATTGACACACACAACAAAATATAAATTCGGAATTCCAATAAAATTGACACAAAAAGTACCATAACTTTCTCCATGGGTCTCCTATGAACACAAAACAAAGTCCTATGGGTACTACATACATATAGGTTGATTTTACATGATTAAATCTCAGATTTAGAAGCTATTTAAATGGGAAAATCTGAATTATACCTATTGGGAGATGGATTCCCAATGAAACTTCCAATTGAGATGAACTTGCTTCCAAATTGTAGATCCTTGCTCCTCTTTGTAGATCCTTGCTTCCTTCTTCTAGATCCTTGCTTCCTCCTTCTCTAATGGTGAATTGGGAAGAATTTGGAATGAATTTGGTAGGGAATTGGATTGGGAATGGAGGGAATTTGGTAGTGGGAGAATTCTAGATCTAGATTTGGAATGAGATGAGAGGAGAGAGAAATTTCCCCCCTCTTTAATAGGCCGGCCATAGCCCCTCCCCCAAGCAATTGTAAAATGTCCAATGTACCCCTTGGGGCCTCTCATGAAGAAATAATTAAGGAAGGAAGCTTCTAGTCTAATCATTTAATTAATTTAATCCATCTCCTTAACTATGGGCTTTCTAAATGGGCCAAGTCTAACTAATTAATTCATGTTGGTCCATGGGTCCAAACTAAACTAGTTGGGTCCACTAAAATAAGTCTAAAATAATTAAATAATAACTAACAATAATTAAATAATACAACAAATAATTATTTACCATGCACAATATTTATTTAAATAGAAAATTACCAAAATACCCTTTCCTAGAAAATATGGTAGTGACAAGTCTACCCTCCTTAAAATAATTTTGTCCTCGAAATTCAAAGATGAAAACTACCCCCAGAAAATCACAGAACAGAACTAAAGAATCACAACTAACTAATGAACAGAACATAACAATGAACAGAACATAACTAGAAATAACATACCTCAAGGTACAAACAAATATGGATAACGCTCTCGCATGTCATCCTCTCTCTCCCAGGTAGACTCCCCCGGAGAGTGATGCCTCCATGCGACGCGCACCAAAGGAATAGTCTGGTTCCTCAGTACCTTCTCTCTCCGATCCAGAATTCCAACTGGCTGCTCTGGATAGCTAAGAGTAGGGCCCACCTCTATCTCTGAGTGATCCAATACATGACTAGAATCTGCCACGTATCGTCTCAACTGCGACACATGAAACACGTTGTGCACTCCCTCCAATGCAGGTGGCAAGTCTAGTCTATAAGCAACTGCACCGACCCTCTCTAGAATAGTGAAAGGTCCAATGAATCGCGGACTAAGCTTTCCGCCTCCACCGAAGCGAATCGTGCCTCGTGTCGGAGAAATCCTCAGAAACACCAAACCACCCACTTAGAACAAAACACCACCTTAAGAACTTATCTATAACAAACAACCAAGAACAAGCACACAAAATAAAATTTAAACTATACCTCAAACTCCAAGGGTCTCCGATGGCTATCGGCCCAATGTCGTTGTCTGTCCTGCGCCACTCGAAGTCTATCTCTGATCAACTGAACCTTCTCTGCTGCATCCACAACCATCTTTGGCCCAAGCAAAACTCTCTCTCCAACATCGTCCCAAGACAAAGGAGTACGACACCTCCGACCATATAGAGCTTCAAAAGGTGACATCTCTATACTGGCCTGGTAACTGTTGTTGTAAGCAAACTCTACCAAATGGAGATGGTCCTCCCAAGAACCCCCAAAATCTAGTACACAAGTGCGCAACATATCCTCGAGAGTCTGAATAGTCCTCTCTGACTGCCCATCTGTCTGGGGATGATATGCAGTACTGAACTTGAGCTGAGTGCCCAAACTCTCCTGCAAACTCCTCCAAAAATGAGAAGTGAAACGACTATCCCGATCTGAGACTATGCTGACGGGAACTCCATGTATCCTAACGATCTGCCTCACATACATCTCTGCCAGCTTCTCCGTAGACAAACCCACCTTGAAAGGCAAAAAGTGGGCCGACTTGGTCAATCTATCAACAATGACCCAAATCGCGTCTTTCCCTCCTGGAGATCGTGGTAGTCCGGACACAAAATCTATAGTAATGTGTTCCCACTTCCACTCTGGAATGGGTAATGGCTGAAGTAAACCTCCTGGCCTCTGCCTCTCGGCTTTCATCTGCTGGCACACTAAGCATCTGGATACAAACTGTGCCACTTCCCTCTTCATGCCATACCACCACGCACTCTCTCGCATATCCCGATACATTTTGTTAGCACCTGGATGTATGGAATACTGAGAGCGATGCGCTTCCTGCAACACCTCCTCATGCAACTCCCCACTAGGCACACACAATCTAACTCCATGCCTCAAGGATCCATCCTCTGCAATAGTGAAATCATCCTCCAATCCTGCTCTCACCTGAGCTCTGATACTCCTCAAAGATATATCATCATACTGTGCTGCCTTGATCCTGTCCATCAAATCTGAGTGTATCTGCAATCCCCACATCTGCATAGCACCACCCGAAACAATCACCTCAATGCCCAAGCTCTCCAAGTCCTCCAACAAATATCGATCCTGCGTCAAGAATATAGCTACCGGATACCTGCTCAAAGCATCGGCAACTACATTGGCCTTCCCAGGATGATATTGCAAAGAGATATCAAAATCCTTCATCAGTTCCAACCACCGACGCTGCCTCATGTTCAACTCCTTCTGCGTGAAAACGTACTTCAAGCTTTTGTGGTCTGTGAAGATCTCCACACGCTCTCCGTACAAATAATGTTTCCACAACTTCAGGGCGAATATGACAGCTGCCAACTCCAAATCATGGGTAGGATAGTTCTTTTCATGAGGACGCAATTTCCTGGATGCATAGGCAATCACTTTCCCATGCTGCTGAAGAACACAACCTAAACTCTTTCCTGATGCATCACTATAAATAGTGAAACCTCCGGACCCTGATGGCAATGTCAAAATAGGAGCAGACGTCAACCTCTTCTTCAACTCCTCAAAAGCGGCCTGGCAATCTTCCGTCCAAACAAACTCCACATCCTTCCTTGTGAGTCTGGTCATCGGCTCGGCAATCCTCGAAAAATCTTGCACAAACTTTCTGTAGTAGCCTGCCAATCCCAAGAAACTCCTGATCTCTGCTACCGAACTCGGAGTCTTCCAAGATTCCACTGCTGAAATCTTCTTCGGATCCACTGAAATACCATCACCAGTCACAACATGCCCCAAGAATTCCACCTTGTCCAAGAAAAACTCACATTTGGACAACTTTCCATACAGCTTCTCCTTCCTCAGTACATCCAACACAATCCTCAAATGCTCCTCATGCTCTTCCGGTGTCCTCGAGTATATGAGTATGTCGTCGATGAACACCACCACGAACTTGTCAAGGTACTGGTGGAACACCTTGTTCATCAAGTTCATAAATACCGCCGGTGCATTAGTCAAACCAAACGGCATCACCATAAACTCGAACTGACCATACCGAGTTCTAAAAGCAGTCTTCGGTATGTCCTCCGGCTTCACCTTCACCTGATGGTAGCCTGATCTCAAATCTATCTTAGAAAACACCTTCGCACCACTCAACTGATCAAACAGATCATCAATCCGTGGCAAAGGATACTTATTCTTGATAGTGAGATTATTCAAAGCCCTGTAATCAATGCACATACGCACCGATCCATCCTTCTTCGGTACAAACAATACCGGGGCTCCCCATGGTGAAGAACTCGATCTGATAAACCCCTTATCCTGCAATTCGTCCACCTGCTTCTTCAACTCGACCAGCTCGCTGTTGTTTACTCTATAGACATGCTGCAAAATCGGTTCTGCACCTGGCACCAAGTCTATAGAAAATTCAACATCTCGATCTGGCGGCAATCCTGGCAATTCTTCAGGAAACACATCCAAAAATTCTACTATCAACGGATGTGGCAACTCCTTGTCTTCCACCATAGCTCCACAAATAATGCCTTCTTCCTGCTCCGCAGCTCCTCTAGCAAACTCGAACTCTGGCTCTCCTGGCGGACCAAACAAAACTCTACCTCCTCTACAATCTATGCTAGCACGGTGCCTACTCAACCAATCTATCCCGAGTACAATATCGTAGCTCGGAAGTGGCATTACAAGTAGACACGCACTCAACTCCCGGCCTCCCAGAGTAACTCTCCGATCCTTGCAAATATCATTAACTAGGATAATGCCTCCCCCGGTCATGATCTTGCAAGTCCTAAGCAAAGACTCAGCTACCAAACCATGCTTTAGAGCAAAAGAAACAGATACAAAACTATGGAAAGCACCACTATCAAACAAAGCTAAAGCTGGAATGGAATCAAGAAGAATAGAACATGCGATGACATCTCCGGTGGGTTCCTCCTCTTCGACTGTCATAGCAAATGCTCGTCCCAGCCGAGCACCTCCCTGCTGCTGATGCTGGACAAAACGCTGCTGCTGTGTCGGAAGCGGTCCCCTCGGTTGTGCTGCAGGTGGTCTCATCTGTGCCCTCGGAGCTGGAGCTGCTCCCTGAACTGCACGACGAGGACACTCCCTCAATTGATGCCCTTCAGTACCACAATACAAACAAACTCCTAGCCTCTTTCTGCAAACTTCCCAGATGTGGCCGGGCTTCTTGCAGAAGTTGCATAGAGCTTGCTGTAACTGCCTCTGCTGCTGAGGTGCCTGGTGAAAAGGCGCTCTAGCTGGAGTCTGGTTCTGCTGTGGCTGCTGGAAAGGTCTGGACTAGAAATGAGGACGTTTGGCAGATACTGCACTGCCGTTGGCCTCCAGAAAAGAATCACGGTCTCTCTTGGTCTTCAAACCCAGATCCCGCTCAACCTTGCGTGCCTTCGCAAGTATCTCCGAGTATGTCTCATAAAAAGACGGAATGAGAATCAATATGGCACAAGATGTAAGACATCAAGGAAAGGACAGATTAAGAGATCAAGTATCAACGTCAAAGGAGAATAGTTGAATCAAAAGAATTTTCCTAGATGTGATTGAGTATCTCAGCCTATATCCTATATCCTATTGCAGGCTCGCAGTAGTACAACTAAGTTGTCGCACTACCACGACATCACATACTTGTGAAGCTAGACCTGCATGGGCCACCACCAAAAACGTGTCACGACCCGCACCCGGGGTAAGGGTACTAGTCGGAAACAACGCCCAGCCTACGCCGCAGAATCGGCGGTAGAACGCTGTCTAGATAATCTATCTAATAATATAATGAACCACCAATAATGATAGTATACTCAATCACAGAACTAAGATTGAATGAGCACGAATCAGATAAAGAAATGAATAGTCACAATACAACTCATGAGTCTAAAATAATACATCAATGAGTCTGAAGAAAGAACAGAAATAAGCTGGAGACAAATCCAGTACAAGAATACTACAAAACTATAAAGCTACAACTCCAGGGTCAACTGTCTCAGTTGGGATAAGTCCCTCTTGAGCCAGGGTCTCAGAATCTAAACCCACAACATCCTGGGGTCCATAATAGGTAGGGTACTCCTCAGTGTCATCTGGAAAAATATATCCAGTCAGGAAAGGAGCAGAGTACAACCCTAACAGCAGTTCTCAAACAATGATAAAAACTATGTAACAGTAAATAGCTGTGGATAAACAAGATGCATAAATAGAGACAAGAATGTAGAGACAATAAGGAAATACTGGAAAGAAATACAATAATGAACAATATGCTGATGGAACAAGAATACTAATGACTAAGTGTGTGAGTACTAGCTTTAACATGTGATCGGCTTAGGAACTTGCACAAGAGTATAATGGCCTGGTTAATCATACGTGCGGTGTATGATCAACACTCACAAGAAACAAGACATGCACAAGGAGGGTATGATCACATATCTACACTAAAATACTCCACACCCCCGACTGGTATAATAGATCCAACCACGGTACGTTATGGCACGAGATTCCCCAAGAAGATAGCTAGTCTCCCCGAGAATCGGTGTCTGTACATGTACAAGATAACCAATGAAACAATACTTGCACCATATACACCATATACCAAGGAATAACATCTCATGACGAGATCCGGATATACCAATCCGTGTAACCATAGTGTCAAGAGAACATGTATATCTACACTAGATACAACGAACATAGAGGATATCATAAATGAGAAACTATCAGAGAATGTACTCGCCTGAAGTCCAATGAACAGTCTCACAAATGTCTGACTCGGTGCCTCGAAGACCTAGATATGGAATACCACATTAATACAAGGTCCCGGAAAGAGAATGTCACGACCCGCACCCGGTTTAGGGGTACGAGAGCGTGGGTACGTCCAGCCTACGCCGCAGCATCGGCGGTAGAACGCTGTCCAGGTCAAGTACTATCTAAACAATCTCACGCTAGTATCCAACTCCATAAGGAGACGTGGATATCATAATATAAATCTAGAAATACTCAATCACGACTACAGCACGATAGGAAATGAAGAAATAAAAGAATACAACACAAGTCTAATGACACAATAATCATACCTGCAATCATTAACTTCCAATCCCCAAGTGTCAGAACAAGTCCACTAAGGTCACAGTCTGGAAAAATATTTTCCAGTCAGGAAGGAGCAAAGTACATCTCTAAATAGCAGTTCTATATAAATGACATAAACTATGTAGCAGTTCTAGATGGAAATATACCAGATGCATGTATAGGTACGAGAAATGTACAATGAGAGAAATACTGAAAATACTGTAAGTAAATGCAGGAAAAGAAACATATGTCAAAGAGCAAGAGATACTATGACTAAGTGTGTGAGTACTAGCTTTAACATGTGATCGGCTTGGGAACTTGATCAGGCTGGTTACATGTGATTAGCTATGGTTCATATAAAGTCAGGCTAACCGTTGGTTAGCTATGATGCATGTAGAGGTCAGGCTAATCACACGTAACAGCTATGGAGCATATAAATGGTCAGGCCGCACCCGACGTGAGATGTGGGGTGAGTTATGGTGCATATAAAGTTAGGTATGATCACATATCTACACTAAAGTACTCCCCAAACCCCCGACTGGTATAGTAGATCCAATCATGGTACGCTATGGCACGGGATTCCCTAAGAAGGTAGCAAATCTCCCCGGGAATCAGTGTCTGTACATGCACAAGATAACAAGGAAAACAAGTCTTGTACAAGCTACACCATGAATAAGGAATAACATCTCATGACGAGATCCGTGTATACCAATCCGTGTAACCATCGTGTCAAGATCATGGATATTTACACTAGATACAGTGAACATAGGAGATATCATAAATTAGAAACTAATCAGAGAATGTACTTGCCTTGGGTCCTTAGCTGGTAAAACCAATGTCCTGTTCCAGAGTATCCCCTGGGTAAACCAACAGTCCTATAAACATAACACAAGCAAACCACATTCGCATCAGATGCTACACTAACACAGTCAAAAATACTGGTCTCAGGGCCATGTCAGGCAGGGCACTAGTCAACTAGGGTCATCTAGTAGGGACACGTATATAATATACATTTACACTCAAAGTATACCAATAAAACGCATATAATATATATACAAGTGTCTCTTAGTAATTTTACAAAATACGTATTTGTGTATATACACTAATAGTTGTATATAATATATTTTTATACCAAAATACATATTTGAATATATATATATCAATCAAATATATTTTATACATATTTGACTAACCAGAGAATGTTCATCATGCCACACTTCTCAAGGTGATCCCAAATGAAGTAGCAGTTAGTTCCAATGGGTCCGGAGCAGTCCAATTAGCTAGAAACTATATAAAGAAGTCCAAGATTGGAGCTCGGCACGAAAATCGAGATAAGGATACCGAGTCCTTAATACATAGAGAAATTTACTGGGGTTTAGCTAAGGTTAAGATTTACAAGTTAGCTAATAAGAGAAAGGGTCGATTGTTCGTAATCAAGATAACTCCTTAATTTATGGAAAAATCATTTGGAAATCATTTTGAACAATAATTGTTAAAACTTCTCTTTTTGAACAAAATTACAATTTAAAGGTTTATTTATTAAAAAATCTAGGATTTACGTAAAAGCCAATATTTTTTATATCTATAATAAAATAGGTCACCAGCCCAATTTATCATTATACAGCAAAACCTAATATCTGATATAAACGAAACTTACTATATATTATTTATATAACAAAACTTATGTAAACTAGGTCTACAAATGCTACTCCAAGGTATTTCTACATATATATTTTTAATCAATTTAAAAATCTAATCAATCAAACTAATATGAATATTTTTAAAACTCATTATATATAACTTAACTGATTTTTATAATTTAATTAAACTAATTGATTACTAATTAACCACTGATTAATAATTAACTAAACTAATTTAATTAATTAATTAACTAACTAATCATATTAATTAATTAATTAACTAATCTCATTTAATTAACTAATACACTAAACTAATTAAATATTAATTATAACTAATTAACTTTACTAACTATAGATAGAACAGAAAGGGGAAAGAGGGAAAGGAGAGAAGCTCACCGGACTTCACTCCGGCGTCGGCTTCGGTGGTCAGCGGTGGACGGTTCGAGGGGGCGGTCGGCGTTCGTCTCGGCGCAGCGGCGGCTTCGAACTCGGCAGCGGCGGGATCTCGAGGGCAGCGGCGGGATCTCGAGGGCAGCGGCGGCTGGGCGACGCAGGGTCGACGCGGCGGCGGCGTCGAACTCGGCGGAGGCGGAGGCGTTGGTCTCAGTCGGCGGCGGCGGCACTCGGCTCGAGGCGGCGCTCTGCCCGAGGGACGGACGCTCTGTCCGAGGAAGCGGGCGCTCCGAGGCGACGGCGCTGGGTTCGAGGAGGCGGGTTCTTCGAGGCAGCGTCGGTCGACGACTCAGCGGCGGTGGCGGTTCTCGGGAGCAGCGGCGGTCGACGACTCAGCGGATCTGAGGCGGCCACCGGTCGAAGGTCGGCGGAGCTCGACGTGGCTCGACGCGGGTGAGGCGCAGCGGTCGACGGCTCGACGACGGGTGCTCGAGGTGGCGGTTGCAGGCGGCCACCGGCGTTCGACGACGACGAGGAGGACTCCGTCGCCGGCGGCAGCGGGATCTGGGTTAGGGTTAGGTTCTGTGTCGGGGTTTGGGTACGTGTCCAGTCTGGACACGAGGGTAGCTGTACTGTGGACGTGTCCGGGTCTGCCGGACACGGGGATGAGGTTGTACAGTGGAGGATGTGGATGTGTCCGGGTGTGTCGGACACGAAAATCTGTTTGTAATATTGTAATAACTGGACACAGAAAAATGAATGGATACGGTGGGACACCCGGGGTCGGACCCGAGGCCATCACGGCTGACACGGTGATGCTGGACACACGGACACGAGCACACAAAAATGGTGGTGGCTTCGGCCTTGGGAATTGTGGGGGCTAGCCAATAAATTGAAAATTAGGGTTTCTTGGGAATTGTGAGAATGAGAACTTAAATAGGGAGAAGGGTGTGGGATAAAGGGTTGCGGGTTGGCTCAATAATGAATGGCCCAGAATTAATTAAACGGGTCTCTCACGTGGGGAAAAAAAGAGGGTGTGAAGGCTAGTTAATAGGAAATGGCAAATTTGAAAAATAAAAAAATAAAATAAAGATTATAATTTCAGAAAATGTTTTTAGGAAAGCTAGCAAATTTCCAATTTGCTACTAATTAATACATTTTACAAAATCTTAGAAAGTATGACATTTATTTATTTACTATCCCAATAATTAAAAATTTATTTTACTTTATGAACTAGTCTTTTAAATAACTATTTAGTTAAAACAATAATTTTTTTTTATGATTCAAGCCAATAAATATTTGAAACTAGAAATATATATATTATTATTTATTTACTTATTTTGTAATACATCGTCATTTAGGAAAAATGATTTTTATAAAGATTTTTAAATTACTTCCTACAATCAAACATCGTTCAAAATCAAAAATAAAAATTTCAAGGAGAAATATTTTATAAAACTTGATATTTTAAAATAAATTAAAATTTAATTATTTTAGAAATTGGAAATCGGAGGTTACAAGTCTATCCACCTTAGAAAATTTCATCCTCGAAATTTTAGGGATGATTAGGATAGAAAAAATTTTGTTGTTCATAATGATGGATATATCATTGAAAAAAAATATTTCTATAAGGAAAATATTTACCAAACAGAAGAAAACATGAAGAAAAAGAAAATATGGTTTAAGACAGGAATGACTTGAAGGAATCATGGCTCGGCCTTGAATCCTCTAGAAGGTTTAGGTTTGGGAAGTAGACACGATCACAAAAACAGATAATTTGAATAATGCACGTTACCTTTTCAAAGTAACTAAACCAAGGAAGATCCAGTATAATTAATGATATAGACATGAAAGTTATAGCTAATTCGAAAGATACGATCGACAATTTGATTTAAGAAACTTAAATACATCCTTCAGAATGTAATCAAGAGACATCTAATCGCCTTTCTTAATTTCTAGGAAAAATAGTCTTTACTACCACCTGAAAATAATCCTTCCTTTTTATCCTCGTTCATTTTACTTTTCTCAATCTTGTGATTCATCATTAACTAATATCTATATAAGTTTCAAATTCCACAAACTTTATTAGATTAGATCTTAGAATTTCTGATCAAAATCCTTATCATCAAATTCGAGTTTGTTTATCTTAACATCAACTATACCTCGATTATTTTCTTCGATTTTCCAATGTTACTGTCATGGTCAAGATTTCAATTTAAATCACAACCTCAATATACCATGATCTTACCTTACGACCTTCAATTTTTATGATCCCATAATCAATTATATTATAATCTTCTTTACCATGAGCTTCATTTCATTCCATATTTCTTTATCCGTATGTATAATGTTTCCGAAATTTTGAACTAATATATATTTTTTTTTTTTTTCATTCTCTGAATTTATTATCCCAATGTAAAATTTTTACTACTCAAATCCTCATTATTTTAATTGAATTACAGTCGTATCATAATCTCCTCAAATTTTGAGTAAATAACTAAATACAAAATTTACTATCCAATCCTTTTAATTGAAATCCAAACAATGCATATTTATAAAACTTAAAAATCTGCATCCCAAAATTTAACTTTAAACACTCATCAATCATCTAACTCAAATTCAATTGATGCTTATTCCAATCTAACTCCTCATCCCAAGAATTTAATTTGACACTATTCCATTTACGATTTTATTTCCTGTTTTTCTTTTTCCTCAAATACTCAACGATGCGATGCTTCCAGTATCTTCAATAAAATTTCTATCTTGCAATCAAATAGATAAAATGATAATCTCTAAGATTTCTCAAATTTTTAATAATCAATTCAATCATATCAAGACCTCCTTAAAATTAATAAATCCTCAAATTTTTGGCTCTGTGAATTTCTTAATTCTCCCTTTAAGTAAATGTTTGTCCTCGAATTTCAATCATACCTCGATTTTCATAAAATCAATGATCCATCAATTCCGTTATAACAACCCCTAAATTCTTTATTTAATTTAATGCTCATCCACAAATTTAATCCTCTTGTCTCTTTTCGTCAGTCATAACCTCGTCATAGATCTTTGCTATGGTCAAAACCCAATGATCATGGTTTAAGAAAACTCTACCTACAGCCATGCAATTTAAGAAAATATAGGTCATGTGTCTTTTGTCATGGTATTTCAGTCTCTCTTAGGGGGTACTGCTAGTTATATTCTAACAAGGAAATCATGCATGTGAACCACAGTACTAGGAAAATCAATCAATCAATCGAAAGACGAAAGAAAGGGACATTAGGAAGGAAGAAGGATCATGTTAACATATTACTTGTAGTGTCTACTATCTCTAACAACACTTAACTCTAGCACACTAACAAATTCCTATTCATGTACACTGGTACCCATATCAACTAATCATATACTAATATTCATATCTCTCATCTACCAAAAATTAATCCTCAAAATAATCGTCAAGGTTTAACTTCCCGATCAACTTAAAATAAAATGCATATACCTCCTCATAATTAGATACTTCACATCGAAATAAAATTTAATCACTTCTAAAATCTCTGTAGCCTTAACTATGTTTAGTGAATCAAATTTAAATCCTCAATATTTTAACAACATAAAATCTCAACTCCTTAAAAATTCTGAAAATTAAAAATTCATTTCCACCTTTTAATTTATAACTCCTCAATGTACATATCAGTGCTCACGGTCTCTGATTCTCAAGGTGCACTCAATACCTCTATTGTCTAGAACTGTGTACTAATTTGTACTGCCCGAATCACTTGCACTATTACCTCCAATGATCAAAGTTACCATCAACTGTGTTTTCTTTCATAATTTCAATTTATGTAAATTGGTATATCATCTAATTATCAACACACAGAGTGCTTACTGTTATTAACGTTATTCTCGACTCATCCTCGATGTAGAATCATTAGCACTCTTGGTATTATATCACTAGCTGCATTAATGGATTATCTCATCAAGCTCATTAGACTCATGATCACCTGTATCCTCTATAACACTCATGTTTCTTTACTCTCATGGGTATGTGTATGGTTCCTCATCTCGATGGTTGTATATGTATTTTCTTCAATCCTTTAAAGCCTATTAAACTAATCCGTGATACGCTTCACAACTTCCATTACTAATCCTGATATTTCTCTACTTATGACATCTCATTAAACCCTTTATACATATACATTTTTTTTTTAACATTTCCGATATCAATCATCAAATTGAACATCATGCTCCATAAATTCTTAACGCAATTCCTGGATACTTAATCGTTTACATAGATCACTCAATTACATAATCATGATTATCCAGGACGGGTAATTGGCTCTGATGCTAACTCTGAGAACTATCACTGATACTCTATACTCTCCTTAACTCTCAGTCTCTAATGACACTACTCCTAGAATCATTGGTACAAGGTACTATGCTAAGGGCTAACTCTAGATTAAAGCCTACTGCTCACATGCCCAACTAAGAAACACTTACAAATCACTAGCAACACAGTCAATACTAATACAAGACACAAACAAAATTACAAGCTACTAATTACCATGCTTAACAAGAAATCCTCAAGGAATAGGAGCTCAAAGACTGAATTGAGGACAGAAGGTATCTTTGCTGCTAGTAAAGAAAGAAGCGGTGGAACAAAGTCCTGGAATAACAGAAATAGATAAGTCTTGAGATGATATTTTAAGAACCAATTTAGGATACAACCTGATAATCATACACGTCTGTCTGAAATCATGACACTCAGAATCCTCGCCACGCCAGTAAGCATAGATGCGATAAACGATAGGTTTTGTAACTAAGGTATGCTCTCTATAATCATGTCGTCTAGAATCTTCGCCACACCAACCGGTATGGCTGCGAAAGACTCTAAGCTTCATAACTATAGTATGTACATCCAAGTCAGGTTCCTACGTTTTCGTCACCACAGCTAATATGGCTGCAATAAATTCTAGGTTCCATAACCAAAGTAGACGTTTTTACCTTTCTCACTGTCCTCATCAATATATGTCATCAGATGATACCGTAAATTTTAGTCCGTAAAATTCATCTCAATCTGAAATCAACTCAACAACGATACCAGGAATTAAAGTTAACAACTGGTCAACAAGAATCAACTCAACAATGATACCAAGAATTTAATTTAATAACTACTCAACAAGAATCAAGTTCAGTAACAACAAGCGAGAGCGGACGGAAACAAGGAAAAGATTTAAATTGGAAATTATAATAAGATTCTCAAGGGGTCGTCCCAGGAATCTCTCAAGAATTTGTGATTGAGTATCCTCTCTCATCCTAGTATCCTATGTCCTATATTCTATAGCAGGTACGCAGTAGTACAACTAAGACGTCGCACTACCACGACATCGCACAACTTGCGAAGTCTGACCTGCATGGGCCACCACTAAAAACGTGTCACGACCCGCACCCGGTTTAGGGGTACGAGAGCGTGGGTACGTCCAGCCTACGCCGCAGCATCGGCGGTAGAACGCTGTCCAGGTCAAGTACTATCTAAACAATCTCACGCTAGTATCCAACTCCATAAGGAGACGTGGATATCATAATATAAATCTAGAAATACTCAATCACGACTATAGCACGATAGGAAATGAAGAAATAAAAGAATACAACACAAGTCTAATGACACAATAATCATACCTGCAATCATTAACTTCCAATCCCCAAGTGTCAGAATAAGTCCACTAAGGTCACAGTCTGGAAAAATATTTTCCAGTCAGGAAGGAGCAAAGTACATCTCTAAATAGCAGTTCTATATAAATGACATAAACTATGTAGCAGTTCTAGATGGAAACATACCAGATGCATGTATAGGTACGAGAAATGTACAATGAGAGAAATACTGAAAATACTGTAAGTAAATGCAGGAAAAGAAACATATGTCAAAGAGCAAGAGATACTATGACTAAGTGTGTGAGTACTAGCTTTAACATGTGATCGGCTTGGGAACTTGATCAGGCTGGTTACATGTGATTAGCTATGGTTCATATAAAGTCAGGCTAACCGTTGGTTAGCTATGATGCATGTAGAGGTCAGGCTAATCACACGTAACAGCTATGGAGCATATAAATGGTCAGGCCGCACCCGACGTGAGATGTGGGGTGAGCTATGGTGCATATAAAGTTGGGTATGATCACATATCTACACTAAAGTACTCCCCAAACCCCCGACTGGTATAGTAGATCCAATCATGGTACGCTATGGCACGGGATTCCCTAAGAAGGTAGCAAATCTCCCCGGGAATCAGTGTCTGTACATGCACAAGATAACAAGGAAAACAAGTCTTGTACAAGCTACACTATGAATAAGGAATAACATCTCATGACGAGATCCGTGTATACCAATCCGTGTAACCATCGTGTCAAGATCATGGATATTTACACTAGATACAGTGAACATAGGAGATATCATAAATTAGAAACTAATCAGAGAATGTACTTGCCTTGGGTCCTTAGCTGGTAAAACCAATGTCCTGTTCCAGAGTATCCCCTGGGTAAACCAACAGTCCTATAAACATAACACAAGCAAACCACATTCGCATCAGATGCTACACTAACACAGTCAAAAATACTGGTCTCAGGGCCATGTCAGGCAGGGCACTAGTCAACTAGGGTCATCTAGTAGGGACACGTATATAATATACATTTACACTCAAAGTATACCAATAAAACGCATATAATATATATACAAGTGTCTCTTAGTAATTTTACAAAATACGTATTTGTGTATATACACTAATAGTTGTATATAATATATTTTTATACCAAAATACATATTTGAATATATATATATCAATCAAATATATTTTATACATATTTGACTAACCAGAGAATGTTCATCATGCCACACTTCTCAAGGTGATCCCAAATGAAGTAGCAGTTAGTTCCAATGGGTCCGGAGCAGTCCAATTAGCTAGAAACTATATAAAGAAGTCCAAGATCGGAGCTCGGCACGAAAATCGAGATAAGGATACCGAGTCCTTAATACATAGAGAAATTCACTGGGGTTTAGCTAAGGTTAAGATTTACAAGTTAGCTAATAAGAGAAAGGGTCGATTGTTCGTAATCAAGATAACTCCTTAATTTATGGAAAAATCATTTGGAAATCATTTTGAACAATAATTGTTAAAACTTCCCTTTTTGAACAAAATTACAATTTAAAGGTTTATTTATTAAAAAATCTAGGATTTACGTAAAAGCCAATATTTTTTATATCTATAATAAAATAGGTCACCAGCCCAATTTATCATTATACAGCAAAACCTAATATCTGATATAAACGAAACTTACTATATATTATTTATATAACAAAACTTATGTAAACTAGGTCTACAAATGCTACTCCAAGGTATTTCTACATATATATTTTTAATCAATTTAAAAATCTAATCAATCAAACTAATATGAATATTTTTAAAACTCATTATATATAACTTAACTGATTTTTATAATTTAATTAAACTAATTGATTACTAATTAACCACTGATTAATAATTAACTAAACTAATTTAATTAATTAATTAACTAACTAATCATATTAATTAATTAATTAACTAATCTCATTTAATTAACTAATACACTAAACTAATTAAATATTAATTATAACTAATTAACTTTACTAACTATAGATAGAACAGAAAGGGGAAAGAGGGAAAGGAGAGAAGCTCACCGGACTTCACTCCGGCGTCGGCTTCGGTGGTCAGCGGTGGACGGTTCGAGGGGGCGGTCGGCGTTCGTCTCGGCGCAGCGGCGGCTTCGAACTCGGCAGCGGCGGGATCTCGAGGGCAGCGACGGGATCTCGAGGGCAGCGGCGGCTGGGCGACGCAGGGTCGACGCGGCGGCGGCGTCGAACTCGGCGGAGGCGGAGGCGTTGGTCTCAGTCGGCGGCGGTGTCACTCGGCTCGAGGCGGCGCTCTGCCCGAGGGGCGGACGCTCTGTCCGAGGAAGCGGGCGCTCCGAGGCGACGGCGCTGGGTTCGAGGAGGCGGGTTCTTCGAGGCAGCGTCGGTCGACGACTCAGCGGCGGTGGCGGTTCTCGGGAGCAGCGGCGGTCGACGACTCAGCGGATCTGAGGCGGCCACCGGTCGAAGGTCGGCGGAGCTCGACGTGGCTCGACGCGGGTGAGGCGCAGCGGTCGACGACTCGACGACGGGTGCTCGAGGTGGCGGTTGCAGGCGGCCACCGGCGTTCGACGACGACGAGGAGGACTCCGTCGCCGGCGGCAGCGGGATCTGGGTTAGGGTTAGGTTCTGTGTCGGGGTTTGGGTACGTGTCCGGTCTGGACACGAGGGTAGCTGTACTGTGGACGTGTCCGGGTCTGCCGGACACGGGGATGAGGTTGTACAGTGGAGGATGTGGATGTGTCCGGGTGTGTCGGACACGAAAATCTGTTTGTAATATTGTAATAACTGGACACAGAAAAATGAATGGATACGGTGGGACACCCGGGGTCGGACCCGAGGCCATCACGGCTGACACGGTGATGCTGGACACACGGACACGAGCACACAAAAATGGTGGTGGCTTCGGCCTTGGGAATTGTGGGGGCTAGCCAATAAATTGAAAATTAGGGTTTCTTGGGAATTGTGAGAATGAGAACTTAAATAGGGAGAAGGGTGTGGGATAAAGGGTTGCGGGTTGGCTCAATAATGAATGGCCCAGAATTAATTAAACGGGTCTCTCACGTGGGGAAAAAAAGAGGGTGTGAAGGCTAGTTAATAGGAAATGGCAAATTTGAAAAATAAAAAAATAAAATAAAGATTATAATTTCAGAAAATGTTTTTAGGAAAGCTAGCAAATTTCCAATTTGCTACTAATTAATACATTTTGCAAAATCTTAGAAAGTATGACATTTATTTATTTACTATCCCAATAATTAAAAATTTATTTTACTTTATGAACTAGTCTTTTAAATAACTATTTAGTTAAAACAATAATTTTTTTTATGATTCAAGCCAATAAATATTTGAAACTAGAAATATATATATTATTATTTATTTACTTATTTTGTAATACATCATCATTTAGGAAAAATGATTTTTATAAAGATTTTTAAATTACTTCCTACAATCAAACATCGTTCAAAATCAAAAATAAAAATTTCAAGGAGAAATATTTTATAAAACTTGATATTTTAAAATAAATTAAAATTTAATTATTTTGGAAATTGAAAATCGGAGGTTACAGAGAACAAGTCAAACTAGGCAATTTCTAGGTCAATAAGTCAATTCTAAGTCAAAAGTCAACTATGGTCAACTCTAAAGTCCACTAAAGTCAAACATGGTCAAACCCAAAGTCAACCTCACAAGACATCTATAAAATAATATAGAGATAAACTACAATAATTTAGGAATCAAATTAGATTCAAAAAAACTCACACAAAGTATACTAATAATATAATTAATATATACCCTAAAATAATATATATACAACCCAACATTTATATAAATAACATAATATATTATTACAATTATTATTCCTCACAAAACACATATATATATATACATATATATATATATACAATTATAATATATAATATATACATTAAATCTATCAAAGCGTCATTAAAAAACAGTGAATAAAATAGGATTAAATCAAAACAGTTTAAATAGTGACAGTCGGGACTGTCACCGAAGGACTGTCACCGAAACCCAAATAATAAACTGCCACTGCTTTGGTTTTCGCTGACAGTTAAACTGTCGCAGAAAAGCGTCGCAGAAAAGCTGCTGTTTCCCGCTGCTGCAATTAATGACAGGTTTGTCATTAATTGCCCGAAGGCTACAGCGGCTGCTATTAGTCGGCTAATTAATGACAGTTTTTACTGTCATTAATTCACTGTCACTAAAACAAGTTATATATATATATAATTATATATATAAAAACAGAATATATAAAACAATATATATATATATATATATAAACAGAATATATAAAACAGTATATATATATATATATATATATATATAAACCATTAATACAAAAATGTACATATATATATTAATATACACATAAACTTATACCTTCAAATATTTAACAAAGAACATATAATTTACATGGCTAGAAGCACACCTAAAATATTTACATTAATATCCAAATAATTACATAATAATTATAAATAATATAATTACACAATTAAACATACAAATATATTTTATAAAACATTTTATGTATAAATTATATTATTTAACAAGTAGTAACATATATATTTGCATGCAAGAAAGCTACATATTATATTGTACATTATATTAGCACACCCAAAATATAGATCTATGCTACAATAATTACTATAATAAATATCCATATATATATATACTAATTATAAATGAAGAATTGAACCACAATTAATTAGATCTATGCAAAAATACACACAATTGGAGAGTATCTCACCGTATCCCACTAGATCTAGGATACACATGCGACACGAGTCCAACACACAACCAAATGCACCCCGAAGGACACAAACAAATCACAAATAATATTTATGAACAAATTAAAGCGTCAAAAGTAGATCTATGTGTCCGTGTCAAAATACGACATGTTCAAAGCCCCGTGTCGGAGGAAAACCCCCAAATGACACGTATCACCAAATAGTTGGGATACGAACCACAAGTATCCCAATATGGACACGACACTAGCCTCAAACACAAATCTCATGTTCAATTGATCTATAGGATCAATTGACACACACAACAAAATATAAATTCGGAATTCCAACAAAATTGACACAAAAAGCACCATAACTTTCTCCATGGGTCTCCTATGAACACAAAACAAAGTCCTATGGGTACTACATACATATAGGTTGATTTTACATGATTAAATCTCAGATTTAGAAGCTATTTAAATGGGAAAATCTGAATTATACCTATTAGGAGATGGATTCCCAATGAAACTTCTAATTGAGATGAACTTGCTTTCAAATTGTAGATCCTTGCTCCTCTTTGTAGATCCTTGCTTCCTTCTTCTAGATCCTTGCTTCCTCCTTCTCTAATGGTGAATTGGAAAGAATTTGGAATGAATTTGGTAGGGAATTGGATTGGGAATGGAGGGAATTTGGTAGTGGGAGAATTCTAGATCTAGATTTGGAATGAGATGAGAGGAGAGAAAAATTTCCCCCCTCTTTAATAGGCCGGCCATAGCCCCTCCCCCAAGCAATTGTAAAATGTCCAATGTACCCCTTGGGGCCTCTCATGAAGAAATAATTAAGGAAGGAAGCTTCTAGTCTAATCATTTAATTAATTTAATCCATCTCCTTAACTATGGGCTTTCTAAATGGGCCAAGTCTAACTAATTAATTCATGTTGGTCCATGGGTCCAAACTAAACTAGTTGGGTCCACTAAAATAAGTCTAAAATAATTAAATAATAACTAACAACAATTAAATAATACAACAAATAATTATTTACCATGCACAATATTTATTTAAATAGGAAATTACCAAAATACCCTTTCCTAGAAAATGTGGTAGTGACAGTACGCAGCGGCTTCTACGCCCATTCAGGATCTGTGCTCACGCGGCTTCCACGCCCATTCGGCTTCAAACGCCCACTCAGTCTCTATGACCATTCGGCTTCTACGCCTGTTCGGCTTCTATGTCTGTTCGGTTTCTATGCCTATTCGGCTTCTATGCATGTTCGGCTTCTTTGCCTATTTTGGCTTCTACGCCAGGGTGACAGTCATTTGGCTTCTACGCCAACCTCTTCTACACGAGGGATACCTACCTACGTGGCTTCTACGCCGTGATCTTCGCAGCAGATATACGCATTTTGTCCTCTTAGTTGGACACGCGTAACATGCTCACTCAAAAGGTCGTTTATACGCAGGCATTGGTTATTTTAACCATTGTGTAAAAGGGTGCTGTACTGTCCACTCCTCGGTTGTTACACCGACGGAGTGGTCACTATCACCAAAACTCTATAAATAGAGACCCCTATCAATGGGGAAAAAGGTCGAAACTTTAAAAGAAGAATCGAACGAGGTCGAAACTTTAAAAGAAGATCAAACCAGGTCATGGTCAAGAGAGAGAGAGAGAAGGAGAGAAGAGTTCGGAGCTCAGGCAAAGAGTAGGGATCGACGACTTCGGCATCGCGCATCCACCCTCCTTTGCAACCTTCGAAGCTGCTTCCTGTCTTCCACGGCACTTCTTCAACATCGTGTAGTCCAAGGACTAAAGTGATCGACTGCAGATCAGACACCTATAGCAATTTATATCCAGATTAAATAAATTGTACTCTCACATCCTCGTATAGGATCAAATTGTACAAGTTTGTTTGTAAACCAAAGGGCACGGGTCTCGTATAAACCCTGTCATTGAAATACACTTTCATTCTTTCGTTTAATACCACAAACAACGGGATTCTCTAAGAATATAGCAAATCTTTCCGAGAATCAGTGTCTGTGCATGCACAAGATAACCAATGAAATAAGACTTGCATAAGATACACCATATACAAGGAATAACATCTCATGACGAGATCCGGATATACCAATCCGTATAACCATCGTATCAAGAAACATGGATATCTATACTAGATACAATGAACATAGAGGATATCATAAACGAGAAACTATCAGAGAATGTACTCACCTGAAGTCCAATAAATAGTCTCACAGATGTCTGATATGGTACCTCAAAGACCTAGATATGGAATACAACATCAATACAAGGTTCTGGAAATCAAATAACTTAAACAGGTCAATTTCTAGGTCAGCAAGTCAATTCTAAGTCAAAAGTCAAACTATGGTCAACTATAAGGTCAACTATGGTCAACTACCTAATTCTAGGTTGCAAAAGTCTAACACAAGGATATTGGGTTCAATTACTAAAGTCTAGGTCACAAAACCATATCTTAAAATACTAGGATACCGTATCTCCAGATACGTAAATCCATAGGTAAAATATCACATACAAATGCCAAAATAATATTATTAAATAAAATCTCAAAGACAACATCAATTTGGTACCTTGGTTTTTGAAGCAGCTTGGTATCACAACATAAAACCATAATCTTGATACCCCAAACCCAATACCTTGGGTATTCCCAATTACCTTGGTACTTACCTTGGTATCTCAAGGTAATACCCCAAACTTGCTTATACTAACTACCCGTAATATACATATGCTATACTAATTTATACTTATACTACAATGCAATTAGCAATTTAGGAATATATTTACTTATATATTAAATACCAAATATATATATATATATATATATATTATAGAAAATCTGCCAACTGTCACTAAAAACAGAGGTGAACTGTCTCTGAATCTCCGATACTTTGATACGCTGCCAATTTAGTGACGGTTCTGCTCTGTTGCTAATCTACTGTCGCTGCTGCTGCTGAATGTTCCTGCTGATGTTGCTGCTTTGGCGACTGGTTTCTGTCGTCGCTAAACTGTTGTCGCGCTACTGTTGAATGCTACTGCTGCTGTGTTGCTCTGTTGCGACGTTGTTGCAGCTGTCGCCTTTGCTGTTTTTGCCTGCTACAGCGGCTGCTGTTGCGACTTCGCTTCTGTCGCTAAAAACCATTATAACAACATATATAAAGTTTATATATATATATATATATATATATATATATATATATATATGTAATAACATATGTATATACATAACACCATATCTAATTACATATGCATATAGCTTATACTTATAAGATATACATATATGTATATAACATTACATATTACAATATAGTATCATATATATATATATATATATATATATATGCATAGCTATCCTCAAAATAAAATATGTACATAATAAATACATGGTAACATACACACATACATAGTATTATGTATATATATAACTATACATATATGTTTACCTATATATAATCATACAATAATATGTAATACACATTATATAAATAGGAATATAATAACATATAATTATCTATTGAACATATGCATATCTATACATACTAATATATATAATTATACTTACAATTAGAAGAATAGCCACCTAATAATATATACACTTATAGTACATACATAGATACATAGATCTAAGACACAATATTATGTAAATATAATTACACAACAATATATATATATATATATATATAATTTTACATCACAATGACAAGAGAAATAGATCTATAATTTAAATTACACAACCACATGGATCATATCACCCCGTATCCCACTAGATTTAGGATACGCTTGCGATACGAGTCCTCCACACATCCAAACATATCCCGAAGGACATGAACAAGTCATATATATTATTTATGAATAATACGAAGAGTCAAATATAATTCTACGTGTCCGTGTCAAAATATGACATGTACAAAGTCCCGTGTCGGAGGGAAAACCCCCAAATCAACACATATCACCAAATTGTTGGGATACAACCTACACGTACCGAATTATGGATACGACACTAGCCCCAAACACACAAGCACATACCAAATTGATCTATAGGACAAATTGACACACACAACAAACGTCAATCTCGGAATTCCCCTAAAATAGACACAAAAAATACCATAACTTTCATAATAGGCCTCCTATAAACACAAAACCAAATCCTATTGGTATCCTATGTATATGGGTTGATTTCTCATGGGTAAATCTCAGATTTAGAACCTAAATTAAGGGGGAAAATGAATTGTACCTATTAGGAGATGGATTACAAATAAAATCTCCAAATGTGATGAAATTGGCCTCTAACTTGTAGATCCTTGCTCCTCTTTGTAGATCCTTGCTTTCTCCTTCTAGATTCTTGCTCCACTAGCCTCCAATAGTGATTTGGGAAGGAATTGGAATAAAATTTGGTAGGAAAATGAAGTGAAAATGAAGGAATTTGGTTGAGAGAATTTCTAGATCTAAATTCCAATTGAAAGGAGGAGAGAGAAATTTATTCCCCCTCTCTATATAGGCCGGCCCCTCTTTCCCCTCCCTCAAGCTACTATGAATTATCCAATATACCCCTTGGGGCTTCTCATGAAGAAATAATTAGGGAAGGAAGCTTCTAGTCTAATGGTTTAATTAATTTAATCCATCTCCTAATCAATAGGCCTTTTAAATGGGCTAATTTCTAACAATTAATTCATGTTGGTCGATGAGTCTAAACTAGTTAGGTCCACTAACACAAGTCCAAAATAAATAACTAACATCTAACAACAATTAAATAATACAATAAATAATTATTATCCAGCCCAATATCTAATTAAATATGAAATTACTAAAATACCCTTCCCTAGAAAATATGATAGTGACAAGTCTACCCTCCTTAAAATAATTTCGTCCTAGAAATTCAAAGATGAAAACTACCCCCAAAAAATAACAGATCATAACAAAAGAACTAAGAACATAATTAACCATGAAAGAACATAACATAAAAGGAAAGAACATACCCCAAGGTACAAACAAATATGGATAACGCTCTCGTATTTCATCCTCTCTCTCCCAGGTAGACTCCCCCGGAGAGTGATGCCTCCATGCGACACGTACCAAAGGAATAGTCTGGTTCCTCAGCACCTTCTCTCTTCGATCCAGAATCTCAACTGGCTGCTCTGGATAGCTAAGAGTAGGGCCCACCTCTATCTCCGAGTAATCCAATACATGACTAGGATCTGCCACGTATCGTCTCAACTGTGATACGTGAAATACGTTGTGCACTTCTTCCAATACACGTGGCAAGTCTAGCCTATAAGCAACTGTACCGACCCTCTCCAAAATAATGAAAGGTCCGATGAATCGCGGACTAAGCTTCCCGCCTCCACCGAAGCGAATCGTGTCTCGTGTCGGAGAAATCCTCAGAAACACCAAACCACCCACCTCAAACTCCAAAGGTCTCCGATGGCTATCGGCCCAATGAACTACCAGAAAAAGACAAATTAGCGACGTCAAAAAATGTCGCCAAATGACAAAAAAATGTCACTAAATGACAAAAAAATATCGCTAATCACGTTTAGCGACGTAATTAGCGACGTTTTACAGAAGTCGGAAATCAGCACGTCACTGAAAGAAAAAACGTCGCTAAACGTCGCTATATCAACATTTTTAGCGACTTAAATGTGTCGCTAACTTAGCGACGTTTAGCGAAGCAGCGTTACTAATTAGCGACGTAAACAAACGTCGCTAATTAGCGACTTATATAGCGACGTGACAGTGACGTCTTTAATGACCTGGCAGTACTGCCATGTCAGCAATTTGCAACGTACAGCGACGTATTTAGCGACGTTTAGCGACGTTATTAGCGACGGCTATTAACGTCGCTAATTAGCAACGTATTTAGCGACGTGTGTAAACGTCGCTAAATGTCGCTAAATATGACGTTAATTTTACAGAAAAAAAATAATAAATTGTTTCCAAACTATTATTCCTATAAATTATGAATTTCTAATAGACCAGGAGCAACCCTCCGTTGAATTCTCTGGGTTCGCCGACCCCTTCGGTGGAACACTCAACACCGGTAAATTAACATCATTTAATATGAATAAAAAGTATCACAGTCATACAATACACACAAATATTATAGACAGACCTGGAGCAACCCTCCATTGAATTTTTTGCGTACGAAATAATACAAAAAGTATATAAAATATCACAGTCACACAATACACACAAAATAAAAGTATCACAGTCACACAAAATGTATAATATATAAGTATCACAGTCACACAATGGGCATAATATATAAGTATCAGAATAACACAATAACTACAAAACATGCTTCAAATTACGATATCACTTTTTGCAAATAAGTATTATCAATCTTTCGACCGCAAGATAAACTATTAACATGACTACCAGCAATCCACAAGACAACGTCGTGCTACCAATTTTTGTATGAAGCAACATACCTTGTAAGTCACAGATTCTTCAAGTTTACTGTAAAAGAATGTGTTAAATATGTAGTACTCCTCTCTTCTCTTATCAGAAGGAGAGAGATCTTTGAAGAAATCTGCAAAACAAGGACAACAGCAAATATTATAACATAATTTACTGAAAATATTAATTTACACCCCCCAAATTATAACAGCAAATATGTATTATATTATATACTTAATGTTTTATGAGAAATTCACAACTAATTTGTAGTCGATTAGTAAGTGAACACGGTTTTAAACAAGCGGTCTCAAGCTCACTCCTCAATGTCCCCATAAATTTTAATTTACACCCCCCACCCCCACCCCCTCCCACCCCAAACTTATAATATACTAATGCATGTTTCAACCTTTTGAAAAGGCACATATGTCCTAAGCTTTGCTAAAATTTCTATAATGTCAAATGCGGTTAGATATGTTTCATATTTAGGTCATCCATATTTGGGAACGTATCAAATGGTATCAGAGCAGCATATAGATCCAATCATGGAGGCAGCCGAAGATCCAAGCATGAGCTGCCATGGATCTCTCCATGAATCTCCACCGATTCGAGTTCCAATCCAGGGCAAAACTCAGGTACAAACTTTGAAAGAGTACATAGAGGATCCGAGAAGGAGCTGCAAGGGATTTCCTCGTGGATCACCACCAAAACTTTCGATCATCAATGGCGAACCCATGGATCCAGTGAGGGAGGATCGTCTGTAGTCGTGGATTACACTAAGCCCTTATCACAAAAATCCTAACCCTAATCCCAGGTCAAAAATCCTAACCCTAACCCTAACCTTAACCCTAGGTCACGTGTGTGTGTGTCGTGTCAGTGTGTGTGTCGTATCTGTGTCAGTGTCTGTAACGTGTGTGTGTCGTGTCAATGTCAGTGTCAGTGTCAGTGCCATGTGTGTCATATGAAAGAGAGAGAGGGAGAGAGAGAGAGTTAGGGTTTACCTAGAGGAGGAGGAGGAGGAGGAGGAGGGAGGACACGGCCGGAGGGGGGAGGACGCGGCTGGAGGGGGGTCGCCGGGAGGGAGGAGGGAGCGCCGAAGGGAGGAGGGGAGCCAGAGGGGGAGGATACGGCCGAGGGGGGTCGCTGGAGGGAGGAAGGAGGAGCCGGAGGGAGGAAGGAGGATGGGAGCCTTCGAAATTTGGGAGAGGGAGCGGGAGAGATCGAAGGAAATGGGGGGAATCAGCCCTAAGTAAAAAATTTAGCGACGTTTAGCGACGACAATAATGACGTCGCTAATTTAGAATTTAGTGACGTTTTAACGTCGTTTTAGCGACGCCAATAATGACGTCGCTAATTTAGAATTTAGCGACATTTTAACGTCGTTTTAGCGACGCCAATAATGACGTCGATAATTTAGCGACGTCTTAAACGTCGCTAATGACGTCGCTAAATGTTCAAAATATATACGTCACAAAAAATGTCGCTAAAAGTCACAAAATAAAATATATTAGCGACGTTTAGCGACCTAAATTGAACTTATAGCGACTAATCTTTTAAAAACTAAATAAAAATCGCTAAACGTCGCTAAATGTCGCCAATTAGCGACGCCTAGCGACGTTTTTACATTGAGTCGCTAAAAAATGTCGCTAATCCCGCTTATTCTAGTAGTGATGCCGCTGTCTGTCCTGCGCCATACGAAGTTTATCTTTGATCAACTAAACCTTCTCCGCTACATCCACAACCATCTCTGGCTAAGCAAAACTCTCTCACCAATATCGTCCCATGACAAGGGAGTACGACACCTCCGGCCGTACAGAGCTTCAAAAGGTGACATCTTTATACTAGTCTGGTAGCTGCTATTATAAGCAAACTCTACCAAATGGAGATGGTCCTCCCAAGAACCCCTGAAATCTAGTACACAAGTGCACAACATATCCTCGAAAGTCTGAATAGTCCTCTCTGACTGTCACGACCCGCACCCGGAAAATCGGGCATGAGTCGTGGGTATGTCCAGCCTACGCCGCAACATCGGCGGTAGAACGCTGTCTAGGTCAACTATCTAGATAACAATCTCACGCAATCAATATATAAACCTGTCAAGATCTCAACTCCAAACGGAGAAGCAATATCATAATGATAATCTCAAGTACTCAATCACGAATCTAAGCACGATAAGATAACAAAGAAGACTAACAACTATAAAGTCTAACCAACAACAACTACTACAACTACAACATCAATAATAATAATATATCATCCAAAATAATATACAATGCAAGGTCTCAATCCAAAATCGGAGACAAATCCGGTACTAAAAGCTAATAAAAATAATAACAAGGTCCTTGTGATCCCGGCTACCAACCCGGAAATCACTCCTAAACTAGAGGGTCCCTGTCTGCACCATCGACAGGCTCAGGTCCATAAAACGTCGGACACCAATCCTCCGGATACTCTGAAAAATATGTCCAGTCAGGACTGGAGCAAGTACATCTCTAACAGCAGTTCCATTTAAATGATAAAAACTATAAAACAGTTATAGCAAGTAGCAAGAAGAATGAAGCAAGTATGAAATAAGAAATATATAAATCACTGGTGCATAAAGGTAAAGATGCAGGAATGTCAAAAACAAGATAGTAATAACTGTAAGATACAAGAAATCTAAGCTAAGATCAAGTCTGTGCACATGAACGTGTAGTGAGTCTAGCATAAAAAATATGTAGTGAGTCAAATCCAGAAACATGTAAGTGAGACCAACAAGAAATACAAGAGAGTCCAGACTATAAAGAATGAACTCGGTGTCTTTGAAATACTTGTTTCGACATATAAACGGCTAGGGGTAAGTACGGCTCACCGCGCACTGGGTGCGCGGCTGCTATCATTCCAGATTAGACCAGAGAGAGTGATTCCTGATGATTCCAGATGGGAATGTTTACATGTCTACTCGAGTATTTTCCCACCCCGACTAATACAAGTGAATCCAAGACCCGACACGTAAATCAAGATGAGTCCAGCCTAAAACATGAGTGATGCCTGTAGTGATGCCTGTAGGTGATGCCAGTAGTGATTCCAGAATAGAGGCCAGAAATATAAAATGTACGTATCGTAAGTAAATGAATCCAAAAATACCAGTCAGTGTCCCGTGTTGTGCCAGAATAATCAGATAATACTATACTAGAAGCTGAATCATAATAATTATCAGATAATGAAAACTATCAGAGAATGTACTCGTCTGACATCATGAGCAACTGGCAATTCGAACTGGTGTCGCAAGAACCTATTGCAAAAAGCAAGGTTAAACAGGGTTCTAATGAGTTAAACAGATATAAAATAACTAAAAATAGGCTTCTAGGGTCGTTCTAGGTCAAACGGGTCAAACCAGTGAAATCTGGGTCAAAAAGTCAACTCTTGGTCTAAAAAGTCAACCCTGGGTCAAAACTAGGTCAAAAGTTGACTTTGGCGGTCAACCGAGTCAACTACGGTCAAGTCTAGGTCAAACTAGGGTGCTCCTGAAATTCTAGGTCAAACCGAGCTCATTAAGCTAGAAAACTCTCAAACTCGCCTCCTTGAGATACCGGGATACCCTCGGTATCCGATACCTCGCCCTAGGCCACGCACCCCACCTATACCCGCTAAAACCTATGCTAGCATGCGTAAATATATACACATATACATAAAAACCCATCTCTAAACTCAAACCTAGGCAATTGCTCAAAAACCCTGCTCGAAACTCAATACCTTGGATATCTCAAGGTATTGAGATACCTCTCTAAACTCAACCCGACTACCCCTCTAACTAACTAACTATGCATAAACATATATATCTAGCTATAATCTAGGCTAAAATATAGATATCTAATACATATATGCATATACCTAGGTATCTACATATATATATATATATATATATATATATATATATATATATATATATATATATATATATATATCTCACATACACACATATACACATACATTATATCTATATACCTTACCTTACTCTCAAATATATAAATATATCTATATCTAGATATCTAACTATCTATCTATATATATATATATATATATATATATATATATATATATATATATATATATATATATATAACTATCTATCTAATATCTAGCTATCTATCAATCTATCTATCTAACTATCTAATATCTATCTATCTATTTATCCAGTATCTATCTAGTATCTATCTAACTAACTATCTATCTAACTATCTAGTATCTATATAGATATCTATTTACCTAGATATCAACTATCTATCTATCTATTTATTTATCTATGTACCCATCTAACTATTGATCTAACTATCAATCTAGCTATCTATCTAATATCTATCTATCTAATTATCTGTTTATCTAGTATCTACCTATCTAACTATCTATCTAATTATCTACTTATATATCTATCTATCAATCTAATCTATGTATTTATATAGATATCTAGATATCTATCTACTAGGTATCTATCCATCTATTAATCTAGCTATCTATAGATCTATCTATCGACTATCTATGTATCTATTTATCTAACTATCCATAGATATCTATCTATTAACTATCATCTAATATCCATCTAACTATCTATTAATATATCTAACTATAGATATATATACCTATACATATCACTCTCTCTCCCTCGCTCGCTGCTTACCCTGCTGCTGCTCTTACCTGGCTGCTGCTGCTGCTGCATCAAGCTGCTCATGTTGTTGCTGCATATGCTGCATCTGCTGCTGCTCTTGCTGCTAGCTGCAGCTGTACCCACACCCAAAAAATCGGGCATGAGTCATGGGTACGTCCAGCCTACGCCGCAGCATCGGTGATAGAACGTTGTCTAGGTCAACTATCTAGAATAATCTCACGCAATCGATATAAACCTGTCAAGATCTCAACTCCAAACAGAGGAGCAATATCATAAAGATAATCACAATGTACTCAATCATGAATCTAAGCACGATAAGATAACAAAGAAGACTAACAACTATAAAGTCTAACCAACAACAACTACTACAACAACCACAACATCAACACACACAACGCCCACAACGTTCACCAACGCACGCCCAACGACCCCGACACGTACAAACACCTATAAATATATAAAATATAGCCCGAGAATTCTAGCACACAGTCTCCGATGCTAACACAATACGCGCACAAGCTCGAAACTAGAAAACCACGCCGAAATGGCCGTTCGGTCATTTCGACGAACACGCGGTGTGCGGTTCGGAAAACCTCCTGAAACACACACCAAACCAACTCGAAATTAGCCCAAAATTTACCCACGGGTCCTAAACGATGTCTAGATCCTAGAAAAAAATGCTAAAGTGTCGATTCTAGGTCCATGGAGGAAACGCGCATGCACTCAGAATCGACGACGACAAAAACCCCTAAAATGCCCGAAACGCCCATTTCTCTGCGACACGACTTTCCGTGTCCGAACGGAGACACGCACTCACCCTTAAGACACCCGACAATGTCTACCTAGGTCCGTCTAACCTAGGACATCACCCAAAATTGGGCCAAATTCGGATTCCACCCGAAATCGACACAAAACCTAGTGTTAAAGTCTCCAAACACTACCAAACTAGTTCCAACTTCCTCCCACGGGTAGCCTAAGAGTCTAGGAAGGCTCTAAACTATTAATTACACTATATAAAAGTAATTACAAGGGGAAAATTAGGGTTTACCTCTTGGGAGTTGGAATCCTAAGCCAAAATCTCCAAAAAGCTCCAAATCCACCAAACCAAGCTTCCAAGCTCCCAAATCTAGCTCCAACACCAAATCTAAGCTCTACCCACCTAGGTTAGGGAAGAATGTAGGGTTAGGGTTAACATAAAGAAGAAGGAATGGAAGAAAGAAGGAATAAAAATGAAGAAAAACTTACTTTGGTAGAAGGAAGGGAGAAAAATGAAGAAGTGGAGAAGAAGAAGAAGTGAAGAAGAAGAAGTAGGGGGCTACTGGTTTTAGGTCGGGTGTGGGCTGGAAAAGGGGTCGGCCATGCAAATATAGGTTACACTAATCACCAAATGCCCAAAATGCCCTCCCCTAAATTGGATTTGGGTTTCGGGTTCCAAAAGCACTCAAACTAACTCCAAATTTCTCCAACTAACCCACTAAAAATATAATAAATATTCTAAACACAAAAATAGGTCTCACAGGGGTGTGGGCTGGGTCGAACATGGGTCCACTAGGGTCTCACATGGGTCCAGGCTAGCCAAAATTCTAAAATAATCAATATAAAAATAATACAACAACTAATTAAATATAAATACAATTAATTATAAATAATACACAATTAACTAAATTAAAAATAAAAAAATACCCGGCATCTGGAAATGGGGTGGTGACAAGCCTATCCTCCTTAGAAAATTTTGTCCTCGAAATTTAAAGTCAATCACACTCCCTCTAGGTCAAACCCCCAACAATCACAGTCAAGAAATTCTACCTAAACAACATACAAGATCATGGTCCTACTAGTCGTGTTATCACAGTCTCAATCAGGGTCACTACACTATCTACCACAGCACAAAGAAAATCTAACAGGTACTAATGAAGCACACCACAAGAAATGGAAAGGACAGAAAGAAGAACAAAGAGGCAGACCTGCTAACCCGACACCCGTAGCATCGGCCTCCTCGACCGTCAACGCATAAGCCCTGCCCTGCTGGGGTGTATCCCTCTACTGGTGCGGGGTATGATGTTGTGCCACAGGTGACCTAGCTCCAACTCTCTGATCCTGTGCTCCACCCAATGGAGGTGCAGTGGGGCAATCTCGCATCTGGTGAGCAGCGAATCTACAGAACAAACATACCTTCAGCCTCCTCCTACAAACATCCCAAGTGTGTCCTGCCTTTCTGCAGTAGGCACAAGTGGACACCCTCTGATCCTGACCCTGCTGCGCTGTCTTCTACACATAGGGAAGCTTAGCTGGTCCCGCACTTCCACTCGCACTACCTGAATCATCCCTGCCTCTCTTGGACTTGAGCTCCAAGTCATCCTCTGCTCTCTGAGCATCTCCTACTATCTGCTCGAAAGTTGCCTCGCGGTCGCTCCTGGTCAAAGACTTGACCGCCATGACCAAGCCCTTGCAAAACTTCCTCGCCTTTGCTGTCTCACTCAAGCCATCCACAAATCTGCCCAGACGGCAGAACTCCGCTGCGTACTCGTCCACCGTCATACTCCCTTGGACGAGTGCCTCAAACTGGCTCTCCAAAGCACTGAGCGCCATATCTGGGAAAAACTTCTCCTTAAAAGTCTCTTGAAAGCCTCCCCGTAAGCCCTAGTGCTGCGATCCTCGTATCTATGCGATACCATGTCAAAGCGAGGTCAAACATCTGACTGCCCGCTGCCTCTATCTGTATACTGTCTGGAATCTGTGCCAGCCTGAAGATCCCCTCAATCTTCTCTATCCAGTCATTCGCGTACAGGATCCCTTCTGTACCACGGAACTCTTTGGGCCGCATCCTCTGGAAGTCAACGATGTTGCCCGGCCTCGGATGCTGAATCTGATCTGCCTGTGGCTGAATCTGTGCCACCCTGTCCACTGCTGTTATGGCCACCTGGTGGGCGTTCTCAATGCCCAGCCTCATCACATCCACCTGACGGTGTTGTGCGTCCATCATCTCCCTGAAGAACGCAAACAACTGTGCGGCATCTACTGAAGCAGGAAGTGGTGGAGGAACCACCGGAACGACTGGGGTAGTCCTCGGATCGATAGGCGGAGGAGGATCCCCGAGAGAAACAGATGCTCCCTCAATCGCAGGAATGGTGAGTGGAGTGGTAGCAGCTGTCTGAATACGAGCTGGACGAGAGGTAGCAGACCTCTCAGTAGCAACTTCTGGAACGGTATGACGAGATCGTATCTTCGGAGGCATCCTGAACACAGATCAAAAGAAGTCAATACGGCGCAAGATACGATATCATCAAAGAAGGACAGTAATATTTCAAAAGAAACAATTTTAGAATAATTAGATTAAAATTGTTCCTAGTCATGATTGAGTACACTCTCATCCTAGATCCTATATCCTATAGCAGGCTCGCAGCAGTACAACTAAGTTGTTGTACCACCATGACATCGCACTAATTGCGAATCGAGACCTGCATGGGCCACCACCAAAAACGTGTCACGACCCGCACCCGAAAAATTGGGCATGAGTCGTGGGTACATCCAGCCTACACTGCAGCATCGGCGATAGAACGCTGTCTAGGTCAACTATCTAGAACAATCTCACGCAATCAATATAAACCTGTCAAGATCTCAACTCCAAACGGAGGAGCAATATCATAAAGATAATCATAATGTACTCAATCACGAATCTAAGCACGATAAGATAACAAAGAAGACTAACAACTATAAAGTCTAACCAACAACAACTACTACAACAACCACAACATAAACACACACAACGCCCATAACGCTCACCAACGCACGCCCAACGACCCCGACACGCACAAACACCTATAAATATATAAAATATAGCCTAAGAATTCTAGCACACACTCTCCGATGCTAACCCAACGCGCACACAAGTCCGAAACTAGAAAACCATGCCGAAATGGCCGTTCGGTCATTTCGACGAACACACGGTGTGCGGTTCAAAAAACCTCCTGAAACACACACCAAATCAACTCGGAATCGGCCCAAAATTTACCCACGGGTCCTAAAAGATGTCTAGATCCTAGAAAAAATACTAACGCATCGATTCTAGGTCCGTAGAGGAAACGCGCACGCACTCAGCATCGGCGACGACGAAAACTCCTAAAACGCCCAAAATGCCTGTTTCTTCGCGATACGACTTCCTGTGTCTGAACGGAGACACGCACTCACCCTCAAGACACCCGACAACGTCTATCTAGGTCCGTCTAACCTAGGACATCACCCAAAATTGGGCCAAATTCAGATTCTACAAGAAATCGACACAAAATCTAGTGTTAAAGTTTCCAAACACTACCAAACTAGTTCCAACTTCCTCCCATGGGTAGCCTAAGGGTCTAGGAAGGCTCTAAACTATTAATTACACTATATAAAAGTAATTACAAGGAGAAAATTAGGGTTTACCTCTTGGGAGTTGGAATCCCAAGCCAAAATCTCCAAAAAGCTCCAAATCCACCAAACCAAGCTTCCAAGCTCCCAAATCTAGCTCCAATAACAAATCTAAGCTCTATCCACCTAGGTTGGGGAAGAATGTAGGGTTAGGGTTAACATAAAGAAGAAGAAATGGAAGAAAGAAGGAAGAAAAATGAAGAAGAACTTACTTTGGAAGAGGGAAGGAAGAAAAATGAAGAAGTGGAGAAGAAGAAGAAGAAGAAGAAGAAGAAGAAGAAGTAGGGGGCTGCTGGTTTTAGGTCGGGTGTGGGCTGGAAAAGGGGTCGGCCAAGCAAATATAGGTTACACTAATCACCAAATGCCCAAAATGCCCTTCCCTAAATTGGATTTGGGTTTCGAGTTCCAAAAGCACTCAAACTAACTCCAAATCTCTCCAACTAACCCACTAAAAATATAATAAATATTCTAAACCCAAAAATAGGTCTCACAGGAGTGTAGGCTGGGTCGGACATGGGTCCACTAGGGTCTGACATGGGTCCAGGCTAGCCAAAATTCTAAAACAATCAATATAAAAATAATACAACCACTAATTAAATATAAATACAATTAATTATAAATAATACACAATTAAGTAAATTAAAAATAAAAAAATACCCGGCATCTGGAAATGGGGTGGTGACACTGACTGCCCATCTGTCTGGGGATGATATGCAGTACTGAACTTGAGCTGAGTGCCCAAACTCTCCTGCAAACTCTTCCAGAAATAAGAAGTAAAATGACTATCCCGATCTAAGACTATGCTGACGGGAACTCCATGTATCCTAACAATCTGCCTCACATACATCTCGGCCAGCTTCTCCATAGACAAACCCATCTTTAAAGACAAAAAGTGGGCCGACTTGGTCAACCTATCAACGATGACCCAAATCGCGTCTTTCCCTCCAGGAGATCGTGGAAGTCCGGACACAAAATATATAGTAATGTGCTCCCACTTCCACTCTGGAATGGGTAATGGCTGAAGTAAACCTCCTGGCCTCTGCCTCTCGGCTTTTACCTGCTGGCACACTAAGCATCTGGATACAAACTGTGCCACTTCCCTCTTCATGCCATACCATCACACACTCTCTCGCATATCCCGATACATCTTGTTGGCACCTAGATGTATGGAATACTGAGAGCGATGCGCTTCCTGTAATACCTCATCACGCAGCTCCCCACTAGGCATACACAATCTAACTCCATGCCTCAAAGATCCATCCTCAGCAATGGTGAAATCATCCTCCAATCTTGCTCTCACCTGAGCTCTGATGCTCCTCAGAGATACATCCTCATACTGTGCTGCCTTGATCCTGTCCATCAAATCTGAATGTATCTGCAATCCCCACATCTGTATAGCACAACCAGGAACTATCATCTCGATGTCCAAGCTCTCCAAGTCCTCCAGTAAATATCGATTCTGTGTCAAGAATATAGCTACCGGATACCTACTCAAAGCATCGGCAACTACATTAGCTTTTCCAGGATGATACTGCAAAGATATATCAAAATCCTTTATCAGCTCCAACCACCGACGCTGCCTTATGTTCAACTCCTTTTGCGTGAAAACATACTTCAAGCTTTTGTGGTTTGTGAAGATCTCCACACACTCTCCTTACAAATAATATTTCCACAACTTCAGAGCGAAGATGACTGCTGCCAACTCTAAATCATGGGTAGGATAGTTCTTTTCATGAGGATGCAATTACCTAGATGCATAGGCAATCACTTTCCTATTTTGCTGAAGAACACAACCCAAACCTTTTCCTGATGCATCACTATAAATAGTGAAACCTCCAGACCCTGATGACAACGTCAAAATAGGAGTAGACGTCAACCTCTTCTTCAATTCCTCAAAAGCAAACTAGCAATCCTTTGTCCAAACAAACTCTATATTCTTCCTGGTGAGTCTGGTCATCGGCTCGGCAATCCTCGAAAAATCTTGCACAAACTTCCTGTAGTAGCCAGCCAATCCCATCCTGATCTCTGCTATCGAACTCGGGGTCTTCCAAGATTCCACTGCTGCAATCTTCTTCGAATCCACTGAAATACCATCACCAGTCACAACATGCCCCAAGAACTCTACCTTGTTCAAGAAAAACTTACACTTAGACAATTTCCCATACAGCTTCTCCTTCCTCAGCACATCCAACACAATCCTCAAATGCTCCTCATGCTCCTCCGGTGTCTTCGAGTATATGACTATGTCGTCAATGAACACCACCACGAACTTGTCAAGGTACTGATATAACACCTTGTTCATCAAGTTCATAAATACCGTCGGTGCATTAGTCAAACCAAACGACATCACCATAAACTCGTACTGACCATACCGAGTTCTAAAAGTAGTCTTCGGTATGTCCTCCGACTTTACCTTCACCTGATGGTAGCCTGATCTCAAATCTATCTTAGAAAATATCTTGGCACCACTCAACTAATCGAACAGGTCATTAATCCGTGGCAAAGGGTACTTATTCTTGATAGTAAGATTATTCAATGCCCTGTAATCAATGCACATGCGCACCGATCCATCCTTCTTCGATACAAATAATATCGGGGCTCCCCACGGTGAAGAACTTAATCTGATAAACCCCTTATCCTGCAATTCGTCCACCTGCTTTTTCAGCTGGACCAGCTCGTTGTTGTTTACTCTATAGACATGTTGTGAAATTGGTTCTGCACCTGGCACCAAGTCTATAGAGAATTCAACATCTCGATCTGGTGGCAACCCTGGCAATTTCTTAGGAAACACATCCAAGAACTATGCTATCAATGAATGCGGCAACTCTTTGTCTTCCACCATAGCTCCATAAATAATGCCTTCTCCCTGCTTCATAGCTCCTCTAGCAAACTCGAACTCTGGCTCTCCTGACGGACCAACCAAAACTCTACCTCATCTACAATCTATGCTAGCACGGTGCCTACTCAACCAATCCATCCCGAGTACAATATCGTAGCTCAAAAGTGGCATTACAAGTAGACACGCACTCAACTCTCGGCCTCCCAGAATAACTTTTCGATCCTTGCAAATATTATTAACCAGGATAATGCCTCCCCCGGTCATGATCTTGCAAGTCCTAAGCAAAGACTCAGCTACCAAACCATGCTTCAAAGCAAAAGAAACAGATACAAAACTATGGGAAGCACCACTATCAAACAAAGCTAAAGCTAGAATGGAATCAAGAAGAATAGAACCTGCGATGACATCTCCAGTGGGTTCATCCTCCTCAACGGTCATAGCAAACGCTCGTCCCTGACGTGCACCTCCCTACTGCTGATGCTGGATATAATGCTACTGCTGTGTCGGAAGTAGTCCCCTCGGTTGTACTGTAGATGGTCTCGTCTGTGCCCTCGGAGCTGAAGCTACTCCCTGAACTGCACGACGAGTATTGGAAGGATACTCCCTTAGCTGATGCCCTTCAGTACCATAATATAAGTAAACTCCCAACCTCTTCCTGCAAACTTCCCATATATGGCCGGACTTCTTGCAAAAGTGGCAGAAAGATTGCTGTAATTGTCTCTGCTGCTATGGTGCCTGGTGAAAAGGTGCCCTAGCTGGAGTTTGGTACTGCTGTGGCTGCTGGAAAGGCCTGGACTAGAAATGAGGACGTTTGGCAGATACTGCACTGTCGTTGGCCCCCAGAAAAGAATCACGGTCTCTCTTGGGCTTCAAACCCAACTCCTGCTCAACCATGCGTTCTTTCGCAAGTATCTCCGAGTATGTCTCATAAAAAGACGGAATGAGGATCTTCACTTCCCAGTTTAGACCCTCACGAAAACGAATAGCCTGAACCTCCGGCTCTCTCACCAGATACTCTACAAATTGCCTCAACCTGCCGAACTCCGTAGCGTACTCCTCCACGGATATGCTCCCCTGAATGAGACTCTCGAACTGCCTCCCAAATCTAGCATGTCTGCTCGAGCGAAGAACTTCTTCTTAAAAAGGTCCTTGAATACCTCCCAAGAATGTCCCGCGTCAACCAGAACTGGCTCATTCCTGAACCAAGTATGAGCGACGTTGAACAGTTAAATTCCTACCGCCTCAACCTTCAGATCCTCAAAAAGACGGGACACCCTCATAAGATGCTCAATGTCCTCGAGCCAATCATCAGCATTGACGATGCCCTCCGTCCCCTTGAAGACCCTAGGCTACAGCTTCTTGAAGTCCTGGATGTTGCCTGGCCGAAGCTGAGCAACCTGAGGAACATCCTGCTGCTGGACCGAAACTCCTCTCTCGACTAAGGCACGAGCAACCTGATGAGCACTCTCGATGCCCTGCCATAGAACGTCGGTCTTTCTCTGATGTGCCTCTGACTGAGTCCTCTGTGCCTCGAGCATCTCACAAAACAGTATAAACATCTGTGTCGCCTCTGCTGGCATAGAAGATGGAGGTGGAAGCCCCTCAGATACAGCTGGCACAGTCCTCTGAGTAGGTGGTGGACCTCCGAAAGCATCTGATACTCCAATCACCGGAGAAGTGACTGATGCAGGCCCTCGGGATATCGCAGACCTCTCAGAAACTGCTCTCCCATGCTGCGATCTAGTCTTAGGCGGCATCCTGAGACAAAGCGAAAGAAGGATCAATATGGCACAAGATGTAAGATACTCAAGGAAAGGACAGTTTAAGAGATCAATATCAATTATCAAAGGAGAATAGTTGAATCAAAAGAATTTTCCTAGATATGATTGAGTATTCTCAGCCTATAGCCTATATCCTATCGCAGGCTCGCAGTAGTACAACTAAATTGTCGCACTACCACGACATCGCACAACTTGTGAATCTAGAACTGCATGGGCTACCACTAAAAACGTATCACGACCCGCACCCGGTGTAAGGGTACAAGTCGAGAACAACGCCCAGCCTACGCCACAGAATCGTCGGTAGAACGTTGTATGGGTAATCTATCTAGCAATATAATGAACCACCACCAATAACAATATACTCAATCATAAATCTAAGATGGAACGAGCATGAATATGATAAAGAATAGAATATTCACATACAACTACATCAATAAGTCTAAAAGACGTACTAACAAATAAGCTGGAGACAAATCTAGTACAAAAAAATACTAAGAAGCTACTAAACTCGGGTCATCTGTCTCAGTTGGGATAAGTCCCTCCTGAACCAGGGTCTCAGACTCTAAACTCATAATATCCTGAGGTCCATAATGTATAGGGTACCAGTCCTCAGTGGCATTTGGGAAAAATATATCTAGTCAGGAAAGGAGCAGAGTACATCTCTAACAGCAGTTCTAATCAATGATAAAAACTATGTAACAGTAAATATATGTGAATATACAAGATGCACAATAGATACAAGAGATACACAATAAGAAAATATTAGAATAAATACAAGAATGAACAATATGGCAATGAACAAGAATACTAATGTCTAAGTGAGTGAGTACTAGTTTTAACATGTAATCGACTTGGGAACTTGCACAAGAGTATAATGGCCTAGCTGATCATACGTGCAGTGTATGATCAACACTCACAAGGAACAAGACATGCACAAGGAGGGTATGATCACATATCTACACTAAAATACTCCCCACCCCCGGCTGGTATAATAGATCCAACCATGGTATGCTATGGCACGGGATTCTCTAGGAAGGTAGCAAATCTTCCCGAGAATCAGTATTTGTACATGAACAAGATAACCAATAAAATAAGACTTGCACAAGATACACCATATACAAGGAATAATATCTCATAACGAGATTCGGATATACCAATCTGTATAACCATCGTGTCAAGAAACATGGATATCTACACTAGATATAATGAACATAGAGGATATCATAAACGAGAAACTATCAGAGAATGTACTCGCCTGAAGTCTAATGAATAGTCTCACAGATGTCTGATACGGTGCCTCAAAGACCTAGATATGGAATACAACATCAATACAAGTTTCTGGAAAGCAAATAAGTTAAACTAGTCAATTTCTAGGTCAGCAAGTCAATTCTAAGTCAAAAGTTAAACTATGGTCAACTATAAGGTCAACTATGGTTAACTAACCTAATTCTAGGTTGCAAAAGTCTAACACAAGGATATTGGGTTCAATTACTAAAGTCTAGGTCACAAAACCATATCTTAAAATACTAGGATACCGTATCTCCGGATACGTAAATCCATAGGTAAAATATCACATACAAATGCCAAAACAATATTATTAAATAAAATCTCAAAGACAACATCAATTTGGTACCTTGGTTTTTGAACCAACTTGGTATCACAACATAAAACCATAATCTTGATACCCCAAACCCAATACCTTGGGTATTCCCAATTACCTTGGTATCTTAAGGTAATACCCCAAACTTGTTTATACTAACTACCCATAATATACATATGTTATACTAATTTATACTTATACTACAATGCAATTAGCAATTTAGGAATATATTTACTTATATATTAAATACCAAATATATATATATATATATATATATATAAATATAAATATCTATTATAGAAAATCTGTCAACTGTCACTAAAAACAGAGGTGAACTGTCTCTGAATCTCCGATACTTTGATACGCTGCCAATTTAATGACGATTCTGCTCCGTTGCTAATCTGCTGTCGCTGCTGTTGCTGAATGTTCCTGCTGCTGCTGCTTTGGCGACGGGTTTCAGCCGTCGCTAAACTGCTGTCGCCGCTGCTGTTGAACGCTACTGCTGCTATGCTGCTCTGTTGCAACGCTGTTGCGGCTGACGCCTTTGCTGCTGTCGCTAAAAACCATTATATATATATATATATATATATATATATATATATATATATATATATATATATATATATATATATATATATACCACTATATAATATATATTTACACCTAATACATGCAACTATTACATATAAATATACATACACTCATACTCCTCATATACATATATATATGTAGTAACATATGTATATACATAACACCGTATCTAATTACATATACATCTAGCTTGTACTTATTAGATATACATATATGTACATAACATTACATATTACAAAATAGTATCATATATATATATATATACATAGCTATCCTCAAAATAAAATATGTACATAATAAATACATGGTAATATACACACATATATAGTATTATGTATATATATAACTATACATATATGTTTACCTATACATAATCATACAATAATATGTAACACACATTATATAAATAGGAATATAATAACATATAATTATCTATTGAACATATGTATATCTATACATACTAATATATATAATTATACTTACAATTAGAAGAATAGCCACCTAACAATATATACACTTATAGTACATACATAGATACATAGATCTAAGACACAATATTACGTAAATATAATTACACAACAATATATATATAATTTTATATCACAATGACAAGAGAAATAGATCTACAATTTAAATTACACAACCACATGGATTGTATCACCCCGTATCCTACTAGATCTAGGATACGCTTGCGACACGAGTCCTCCACACATCCAAACATATCCCGAAGGACACGAACAAGTCATATATATTATTTATGAACAATACGAAGAGTCAAATATAATTTTACGTATCCATGTCAAAATGTGACATGTACAAAGTCCCGTGTCGGAGGAAAAACCCCAAAATCAACATGTATCACCAAATTATTGGAATACGACCTATACGTACCCAATTGTGGACACGATACTAGCCCCAAACACACAAGCACATGTCAAATTGATCTATAGGATCAATTGACACACACAACAAATGTCAATCTGGAAATTTCCCAAAATAGACACAAAAAATACCATAACTTTCACAATAGGCCTCCTATGAACACAAAACCAAATTCTATGGGCAGCCTATGCATATGGGTTGATTTCTAATGGTTAAATCTCAGATTTAGAACCTAAATTAAGGGGAAAAACTTAATTTTACCTATTGGGAGATAGATTCCCAATGAAACCTCCAAATGTGATAAAATTAGCCTCCAACTTGTAGATCCTTGCTCCTCTTTGTAGATCTTTGCTTCCTCCTTCTAGATCCTTGCTCCACTAGCCTCCAATAGTGATTTGGGAAGAAATTAGGATGAAATTTAGTAGGAAAATGAAGTGGGAATGAAGGAATTTGGTTGAGGGAATTTCTAGATCTAATTTCCAAATGAAAGGAGGAGAGAGAAATTAATTCCCCCTCTCTATATAGGCCGGCCCCTCTTTCCTCTCCCTCTAGCTACTATGAATTATCCAATATGCCCCTTGGGGCCTCTCATGAAGAAATAATTAGGGAAGGAAGCTTCTGGTCTAATGGTTTAATTAATTTAATCCATCTCATAATCAATGGGCCTTCTAAATGGGCTAATTTCTAACAATTAATTTATGTTGGTCCATGAGTCTAAACTAAACTAGTAGACCATGAGTCTAAACTAAACTAGTTAGGTCCACTAACACAAGTCCAAAATAAATAAATAATATCTAACAACAATTAAATAATATAATAAATAATTATTATCAAGCCCAACATCTAATTAAATATAAAATTACTAAAATACCCTTTCCTAGAAAATATGGTAGTGACAGAAGCTTCTCTGGATAGTGAGGTGGTGAACTGTCGTGATAAGGTTGTTCCCCCTCTTGAGGTGGTTGTGCCACCTCCCGAAGCCATCGCAATACGATCTAGGGATGGCACACTGGAGGGAGCCGATGTGGCAAGGCACCCTACTACTTCTATTCCCAGTCTTGGTAATACTCCAGCATCTGCGGCTCAGTTACAGGGCATCCAGGCTCTTCGGGCATCCATGAAAGATTGGCTCACAGATAGGACCGCTGGTTGCTCCTCTACAGTTGTTTTTCCTTCGACGTTTTTGAGTACCGTTGTGCCGTCTAACGCGCATGTGGCCTCATCTTCAATCCCGCTGCCCTTGACACATACCACCGTTAGGTGACTTTTTACCTTCCCGTCTGAATTGCCTGCATAATACTTACCATGTCCTTCCCTGCCATGAAGACACCATTAGTTTGAGCAAGCAAATACAAAAATATATATGTTTACTGGGTCATGGCATATCATTTCCATCATGGACAATAGCTACAGTAAGTCGATGACCCTTGCAGCGCGGGTAGCAAGCCCCGCTACAAGCCTCCCTCATTACCCGTGCTAGACTCGCTAGCGTAGCTATCCGAGTTTCGCCCAGAACGAATCGGCCCCAGTGCCCCGGGCGCCGTTTGCAGGAACTAAACCTTGTGCATAATTTGTTTGACCAAACTATGCATTAACACTAAATTAATAGATAAAGCATTCAAACCACAAGAATGTATATATCTACTTTAGCATAGTGCATTTGGCATAGTCTACCTGTCCAAGTGATTGCATTTCAATATAGTTTGCATAATACATCTGTACAGTTATATAGAATAAGTTCTAGGTACAACTGATATATGAATATATATATGCATAGCGGACAAGCACGCATCAATGTGATCGTTTGAGGGTTCTAAGTGACAAGCATTATAAGTGTTTCAAGTCTAACTCTTCTTTTTATTTGACTCAATTTATTCTTATTATGATATCGTTGAAACGGGATACACAAATGAGCCAGTTTTATTAAGAGTGAAGACTTAGAAGAAGGGTGTTAATCGGAGTAAAGCCACTCACAAGTTGGTGAACTAGGAGAAAAAGAGAGAACTTTAAGACTCCGCTCACGCGTCGTCTACCCGATCACCTGCACACACCAGCAGATGATCAATATCTTCTGCTTCGGTCTCCGAGGTTCGATACGAAATGCAAAATCCTAAGAACGAAGGCAATAAAATCCATCGAAACCGTTCAAGAAAACACAAGTCCAAAAACCAACAAGAAAGCAACCAAGCGGCATCGAAAACGGGCAAGAAAACCAGTGCAACCGAAAGGCCCCTCTCGACTCTGCCGCCGAGTCCTTCCTTGAGGCATAATCCGTTGAATATGGGACCTAATTCCGAAGAAACCAATCCATAACGAGAAAATGATCTTGATTCAATCTGTCCCGATCGAACGGTACCAAGTATTTCTTAATCGCACTCCCCGAATAGGGGGAACGGGGTACTACAAGCCGGTGCCTTGGAAGATGCCTTTTGCAGGTGCCATTGTGAGCTCTCTGGGTAATCGTCTTCGCGATGCAGTGGTAGAGAGCGCCGGACTGGAGGTGTTTGACTGCTTTCTTCCCTTGGTGGCAGGAAGCTTTCCAGTTGAGTAGCATGAGACGATGAGCAACTCCTCCTTCTCTGATACTTGCACCTGATCTTCGGGTTGCTGCCGGGTAAGTGCTTTCCGGTACAGTCACTGGAAGGCCGACTACCTATCTATGAGTATTGCTACTTTATTGCAGCAGCAATTGATAATGATGCTGGTGCAGCTATGCCTCGGAGAGGGCACATTGTATGCCGTAGTAGTTTCCCTTGCTTTGCGCTTGTGAGTAATCATGTCACGCAAATCAGGCGAAGGGGGTTTTAACTTTGCATACTCTTTATAAGTCTGGGTATCCCGGGCTCACGGATGTGAATGTGTTGTCTCTGCTACCTGGCCTGGGGTTCATAAACGAACTTGCCCCAAGGTACTGGTGGAAGACTTTTGAGACTGGCCCTATCCATTGGTCCCTGTGGGATGGACGCACGGGTCAGTCTTGTACGACTGTCCATTAGAGGATCGCATAACAACTAGCGATGCATGTTGGCATCCGGTCGTATGAGCAGTTGCTTGAGCTTGACGGGCTCGCACTGCCCTGGATTTTTTCAACTTAGCTACCGCAGGCGCATAGTACGAAGAGTCCATCTTTGGGTTTTCACCATTCTTAGTCGGTCGCATTGGATCTGCACCACAGGAGATACAGTCAAAAACATAGGTTCTGTTGCTATTGGGGCCGTATGCGACTGCTGTCTGCGATTGTGAGTTATTGCCGAATGGGCAGTCTTATGCGGCCTTCTCCCTAGCCGCATAGAAGCTGCCTCAACACCAGGGCGTCTGCCATCGTAGTATTTTTCTTTATCAGAGTCAGGGTGCTGAACAGTTTCTGCATCAACCTTGGATGCCCCATGGATATGGACGTTATGGGTGTTCGTCTGACAACCGTCATTGGCAACAAAGTGAGAGGCTGGAAGTGTTTGCTCCGCAGCTGGGTGGGGCACATCGGCCTTGGCCACCTAAGTTCTGTGGGTCCTCGAGTGGAAAGCACCCTTTCGGCTGGATGAGGCTGTCGCATAGACAGTGGCCGCATAATGTACGATTCTGGCAGTTGGGAGAGAGACGGGGAGCACATGCTCCGCAGTTGGGTGAGGCGCAGTCACCTTGGCTACCCACGTCATGTTGGTCTTCTTGGGCTTTTCATGCCTCGAAGAAGGATTCCCACTATCCTCAGAGAGCATTTCCTCGAACACTTGCTGGTCAAAGCGGACCACCAGCATCTTTTGTGTCAAGCCGAGCTTGGCCGCATCGGATTGTGTCACCGACTTCTCAATAAAGGAGAATAAAGTCCCTAGCAGAGTCACCACCGTGTTTTCCATTTAATATCAAAACGAGATCTAAGATAACTGGATTTGATTTAACAAACTAAAAAAGTACAAAGAAAAGTCCTAGGAGACAATCTAAGTACAAATTTATTTTTTAGGGGGTGACGATGGAGGGTTAGGAGTGTAGCAACTCTCTTTACTCCGTGGATGATCCGATATGGAAGCTCTTCTCTCTTCCTTGAGTGTTGATTCACAGCTAGCCAGCCAGCCCTTTTGGTTCGGTCTCTCCCTGAAGCAGAAAAGGGCCCCTTTAGAATGTTCAAGTTGCTCTTATTTATAGTCATCGTGTTGATGGGCAATGGGTATCGCATATTCCTCTGTTTGAAGGCCGCATAAGGCTTCTTCAACAGAATATTATTGCAACTGTTGCCGAAGCCATGGTTAGATTGCCACGTGGCCTTGGTTGAGATATGATGTTGATGCGATCTTGGGGTTGTATCAACCCGTTGTGGGCGTGACTTGGCCAGCTGGACACGTAGTCAGCACCAACTGTGCGAAGATCTCTGTAGTTGAAACGGGAGGATCTTGTGAGCTAAAGGCCGCATAACAACTAGGCAACATCTTAACGAGGCCGTATGGGTCATGGACCGCATACGTGCTCGCGTTTGGATCTTGGTCGAATGGACACTCTGGACGCATGTTGGCGAGGCTGCATGGGTCATGTAGATGCATACGTGCTCTCGTTTGGGCCGTGGTCGAATGGACACTCTGGCCGCATGTTAGCGAGGCCACATGGGTCATGTAGCCGTATACGTGCTCTGTGCGTTCTGACAAAGTCATTGATACCTGATGTTACCTTTATGTCGGATTGTGTGTCGTCGTCTCTCTTACACTTTTTGAGGTAATTAGGTCCATAAGTGCTTTAATTGGAACTGTGGCAGACCCTTAGAGGCCATGTCAGAGGGCATGTTATGAGACTCGGCTCTTTTTGTCTGTCCAGGCCGCATGGGGGATGACTATGGGCCTGTCTTCAGCATGAGGATGCGGCATGCATATAAGCCGTATGACTATAGATTTTTCATGCTTCTACAAAGGACACTTGTATAAATAAGCAGTCATGCGTCCAACAAGATGGACACATGCTGTCAGTATACGACAAGAGTTCAGGCCGCATAATCCTCTCGGGCCGCATAGCACTCTCAGCTGCATAACTCGCTGGCCACATGAAAACTTCGTCTCCTCCAAAGACCAGGTTCGGCCATGGTGAAAGCTCAAAAAACTGAAATCTTGTTTTGTCCATAAAATTCTTATTTTAAGTCCAAATCGAGTGAACCAAAAGCCAAAATGCTCTACATTGAAAGCTCTATCATGTAGCAAAAACTGGTTTTCTAAAATATATGTTTAATAGATCAAAACCAAGAAAAACTCATAAAACCCATAAAAACTCTAAGTTTAGAAATGTAGATCTACACTAATCCATCCATCAAAACAGAAATCTGCAAGTACTAAAAGTGCTAAGAAACATATTACAAACATAATGGAATAATAATATGAAGGGTTTCTCTATTTCTCATGCAAAGTGTACTTGCCTAAGGAAATAGGGAGAGCAAACTAAAGAAAGAGGAAGAAATAAAGAAGTGAAGAGAGAGAAAATAATAGGTTATATATGGTAGGGTTGAGGGTTGAACAAAGGGTTCTCATGACTTGAACCAACCCACAAAATAAACCATGAGCAAGGTTAAACCAAAGAATGGGTCTAGTCTCCAAGCACACGCAACCATGCTAAAATAAAAATCCAAGTACGTATATTGGGAACGGGGAGTGACACGGTATACCATCGATATACACCAGTACACCGTCGGTATGCCAATTTAGATCACAACAGGTTTCGATTCCAATAAATTGGTATACCGTCGGAACAAACCAGTACACCATCGGTATGCCGATTTAGATTACAGCAGGTTTCTTGATTCCAAGTCGGGACAAAATTGGTATACCATCGGTATACTCCAGTATATCGTCGGTATCTCGATTTTCCCAGACAATTCTAGGAAAAGTCCAAGAATGATGGGTTTTTCGGACCGAAATCACGTCCCAAAATTTAGTAAAAACTAGTCTAGCAAAATGTCAAGACTAGGGGTAAGTCTCGTATAGCATATAGACTAGGTTTCATGGCAATCACTTCGGTTATCATTTCCGACACCGAGTTTCCTATCAGGTAAATACCAGGGTTTCTATAAAAAAAGTCAAAACCAAGCTTAAACCAATTTATGAAACATGCACATGGTTGAAAATCATTAGAGAAACATATTTAACAAAACTAGTTCCATAAAATTCTAAGTATTCAAATTCAAGGAAAACGAAAACGGCAATAAAATACTTTTGTTCAAAAGTTTGGCAAGATGTATTTGCCTAAAGTCAAGCTCCCAGCCTAAACCTTCAACTCTACTACCAATAGGGGTTCAGAAATCACACTTTTAGGCCTCAAGACCAAGCTCCTAGCTCTCGCGAGAAGAGGAGTAAAAATAATGAAAGTGAAGAAAGAAAGAAAAGAGAGGAGAGAGAAAATGAAAGAGTACATATAGAAAATGTGATTTAATCGCGACCGTCCAATCCACCACGTCAACGATCCAAGTCAAGAGTTAAATCAATCTCGTCCGTTTAATAGAAAACTAAGAAACCATTGGATAATATAAAGTATCAGTCACTATTCATGAAAATATCTAAATAAAAATATCTTTAAAATATCTCAAAAGCAAAATAAATATCTGCCGAACGGTATACCGTCGGTATGTCATAGTATACCGGCAGTATGTCGGTCAGGTAGTAAACTTTTAATTTTGAGAAAATTCTAAAATTCCACGAGATCTAATAAAGCACCATGTACTCCTCCTTTCTAAATAAATAGAATTCTCACATAAAGTTTTGCTAGTAATTTCTACCTTATTACTGAGTATCTATAATTGCTAAGTATATTATTATCATTAATATTATTATTAATCTTATTACTATTATCAAACCCTTATTTTATTTGAATTCTAGCCCAGTATCAGGTTTGCTTCTGTCACGACCCGCACCCGGAATTTGGGCATGAGTCGTGGGTACGTCCAGCCTACACCGCAGCATCGGTGGTAGAACGTTGTCTAGGTCTCAAACATAATATATCCTGTCAATAGTCTCAACTCCGTACAGAGGACAATGATAATATAAATCCACAGTTCTATAAATATACTCAATCACAAGCTATAAGAAAGTAATTGGCACGATGAGAAATAGAAAATAAGGAGTTCTATCATAAGCCAAACACAAATAAGTACAACACAAGTCCTGAGTCTAGATGACCTCAAAAGTCACAAAATAAAAATATAACTCAATCTCAGTCTAAAACAATAATACAGGAAAAAGAGTAATCTAAGTGTAGGCAGGTAGGATCTCCTCTAGGATAGGCAACTCCTCTGGGATTTCCGGAGTAAAATCTTCCTCTAGTCCTGGGCCGTAATGGGTGGGGCAAAAGTTCTCCAGGTCCTCTGAAAAATGTTATCCAGTCAGGATTGGAGCGAAGCACAAACACTAACAGCAGTTTTAATTAATGTTGACAAAAACTATAAATAGTGTAAGAAATACAAGATGAGAATAAATGCTGGAAATGTAAAGTACTGGTGAATGTGAAATAGGCAATAGAATATCTAGCAATGAACAATATACAGTGAATGCTAGAACAAGTGAATCTGAAATAAAGAATAAGCATCTAGCTAAGTGTTTGAAATATCAGTTTATTATGTGATCGGCTTGGGACTAGATCAGACTGGTTATATATGATTAGCTATGATTCTTGTAGGTCAAGCTAACCATATGGTTAGCTATGATGCATGTAATGGTCAGGCTAATCATATATAACAGCTATGAAGCATGTAAATGGTCAGGCCGCACCCGACATGAGAAGTGGGGTAAGCTATGATGCATGTAGAGTTTGGATATGATCACATAATCTACTAATAGTTCTCCATCCCCAGCTAGCACGATGGATTCCAATCACAACTCCTCATGACGGTATCTAGGGTGCTAACCCGTGTATCCACAGTGTCGGAATCAAGTATATAATACAACTAAATTTATAGAAGTAATCAACAAAATGAAAACTGTCAGAGAATATACTCACCTGTGGTCCCGATGAATATGTGAGGATCGATGTCCAAAATGGAGTCACAAAGACCTAATTGTGGAATATAAATGTCAGATACTGAATTAAGGAAATAACATGTTTAACTAATTAAGAAATGAGGCTTCTAGGTCATGGCTCAGGCTATACTAGGTTAAACCCAAGGGTATAAGTGTACTAGGGTTTAATAAAAAGATAGGTTTCATATATCAAAATAATATATATAATTATCTATCTTGTATGTTTACCTATGTCTCATAGTACCTTAACTATATCCTAACACTACCTGGACACATAAACACTGCTAGTACCTGAATACTCCATGAGGGAAACATTGATACACAACACACACATACCTAACTGATAACACCAGTACTCACACACAAGTAGACACTGACACATACTAATACTTAAACACACTGTGACACACAGCTAATACACACAGGTTCTGGGTTCTAGGATACACACAGTCACCTACACACACTCATACATTCTGACTCTGGTTCACTCACACAGGGATACACTCACTGCTCACACAGATTTTTGGGACACTTGGATACTGGTATACTACACCCACTGCTCACTGAATACACACTCACACACACAGGTATCACACAGGGCTACACTCCCATAGGTTCACATACTGGCACATATACACAGAGCCAAATTCCTACACAACACTATCATACACCCACACACACTCTCACAGTCACTGGTTCCTCACACAGACAGGTATCACACAGACACACAGGAAATACACATAGGCAAGCCACACACACACACTAGGGTTCACTCTCACTCAGTGATACACTCACTCACACACAGATTTCTGGTTACTGATATACACAGGTTCTGGATACACGGAATACACACAGAATTTACATAGGTATACTCACACTGAGACATTGAACTCAGCTAACACACACACTCACAGTGGCACTCACTGAAACTCACACAGGAACAATAACACATTATTCACTCTCTCAGGCACACACACTTAACCGAGACACAAAAAAAACTAAACCACTGAACTCACTAACTGAGTTCTCACTGACCTCACACTGGTACTGAACTACACCTCAAACACACAGGTTACTTCTCCCTGAGACACCCCCCTAACACACAGGTAAACACACACAGCTCTCTTACTCACTGAATTCTCACTGGTTCACACATTACTCACAGACACATATAGGTATACTCACAGTCATTAAAATACTGACACGGGTAGATACACACACTCAGTGCTAGGATACTGACTCTGGGAATACTGAGACACAATACAGATACATTCTCCCTCTCAACTGATGTATAGGCCACCAATACCTCATTCATACACCACCACACACAGTAAATAGGGAATGCTAAGACACACAGTTTACTCACAACCTCACACTGGGATCCCCTAATCAACCCCAATGTCTGATACACAAAACCTGGGCCTGACTTTACACTCCAATGCACACACTATACTGAACTAACTCACTGAAATAAACCTAGCTGCTACCCAACTGCACAGTTTCTGCACTAAAATCCCCAAACCTGACTGCACAGTGCCCACCCGACTGTGCACACAGAAAACTCTACCGTATCTGATACAATAAGACACTGCACAGCCAAACACAGAACATAACCCGACTGTGCAGTAACCCCTACTGTACACAACACAAATATATTTATGTATATAGATTTATATATCAAAAACAATGCAAGATTAGAATACATAGATAGGTGAAACCTAATAAACATATCACCAAACACTTGGCGTGCAGAAAATGAATCCATACTAAAAACTTCCTGAAAAACCCAAATCAAAATCCTAAAACGAAATCTAAACTTACACGTAAGAGAGGTAATCGAGGCTACACGAAATTCCTAGGGTTTGGGTTCCAGAAATTAGGGGAAAACACCTGTAGGTCGCCAAAAACACAAATCTCTCCTAGGTCTTCATGTATAACCCTAGAAATTAGAATCTACACAATAAGGTGGGTTCCTAATGGCCAATAATAACAGAAAACAGAAATTAAATGGATTAAAATTTGGGTTTTACCTATCGGGAGATGGTTTCCCAATGGAGGTTCTCCTTCTCCAAGTCTTCTTGACCCAAGCTCCTTGTTTTCCCTATGTTGGAGGAGGAAGGTGGAATTCCTAGGGCTGGATTCCGAATTTGGGGGTGGGGGATGGTTTCAAATGGAGGCTAGGGTTTGGTTTCTTTCTTCATGAAGAATGGTTGAGGGAGGCTCCTCTTTATAATATAGGCTAGGTTTAGGGTTACTAATGCAAGGGTTAAGTTAATCCTCCATGTAAAGTCATGAAGAATTTAATTAACTAAGGTTTAGTCATCTCTTGGGTTTTAACTTCCTAATTCAAAAAAGTAAATCAGGGTTTAGTCATTAGGGTTAGATCTAATGAGTTTCTAGGGTTTAACCTAAAACCAAACATCAAGAACATCACATAATTAATTTATAAAACTCATCATATAATTAAATACATAATTAAATCAAAAAGGAAAATTACACTAATGCTCTAATCTAGAAATATGGTAGTGACAGCTTCCTAAAGCCCAATGCTTGGCTAATAGGATCGAGTTTTCAAGTCAACCACCCATTAAGTTATCCAAACTTAAAAGCTCAAAAGAACATAAAATCCATTAAGGCCCATTAATTATCAAACCTGACCCGTCAGTTAAAACCAAACCGATCCAACCGACCTCACACCATGTCTTCTTCCTTCTTCTCGGACGAGTATCCCCATATCTCTTCACTGACCATGCAGGTCACCTGTCACGCCCAGTCCCAAAATACCAAGGGACTAGTCATGTGTCATTGGCCAGCAGCACAACTCTAATGGGCAAACCCAATTTAATGGACCCGTTATAGTGCACTTAAGTTGTAATAAATATAAATTTAAGTCTATACCAACTACCTCAGTATAATTCTAATCTCATCCACAGAAAGAAATACAATACAATATGATAGACCAATCAAGATAATAGATAACAAAATATAGTCCATCATCAAGTCCAAATAAGTAGTGTCTCGGGGAACAACCCGTCATAATCAATAAAAGAGAATAACATCAATACATATGTCCATAAGTCCAAGTCCAGATATGAAATAACACTAAGCATAAATAACTAAGTAACTGAATACTCAGGAGAACTCCTCTGGCACAACCTCGTCCTCTGGTGACAGTACTGCTCCAGCGTCAACTATTGTGATGTATATCTCGGGTTAATCCTCCTCTGTTGTACCTGGGGACATAATTTGGATCTAGGTCCTCAGGGGACATAGCAAAGTACAGGAAACACTCATGTCAAATAAAATACAGTAAATAAAATAGATCCTCGGGGCAAGCTATGTAACCAGCTAAGTAAAATACAAAATGAGAGCATCACTAGTACTCAGGCTGAGACCACTACAGGCTCTGTGTCGGGGAGCCCATAGCAGCAAGTAATATCACGACTCCAGTATATGTGCCAAGGATCAGAGACAAAGTCTAAGGCACATCCAGTAATATAGTATATATATAAATAATTAGCCTGTAGTATGGTGTCTCTCTCCCCACCCAATGTAACCTTACGTCTCATGTCCATGACGTCTCATATCCATAACACGCAAGATCATGATCTCTAGCTAGTACAACGAGTCATAATGATATCCATATAATATGCAAATCTTATATCAAGAATCCAATAAACCTATACAGAATTACCATGAATACTCAAGAAATATTATGTCACATAAAATAGTGTCAAGTTTTCTATGGTATGTCGTACTTGGTAAAGCAAACACGTAAAAATAGAATCGAGGAATCAACTCTCTAAATGATGTTACACGACTCCGCGTACAGCGTCGACACCCAAATCTTGTTTGGATGCTAAGCAACGTCTCGCGATCCTAGGTCAAACAGGTATATCACAGAAGTATATATATAGAAAGAACACAAGCAAATAATATAACAGGATCTCTGCATAGTTGGCAAGGTACACTTGTCTGGGTTCTAAACTTCATCAGCTACTCCGGTAAAAGTGAAATCTCTATGTACGTCTCCGGATGCTGAAACAAACATCACCATTATTTTTAGAATACTTGAAATAGCTAGGATTGACTACCCATAAGTTCAATTTGGACATATGACATAATTGACAATTTTAGATCAAAGTGGGGCTCCACATGTGGCCCACTTAGCATCAAAAAATGTGCCAAAGACAAAGTTCTCTAAAATTGTCAAACTTAGTGTCTACGAGTCCAGAACGATGATACGAATCCAACTGAGTGTCCGAAATTAGATTTCGATGAGCCGGTCATGAAATTATCCGTCATGTGGAACTGTGGGGCCCACAAAACTGTGTTTCTTCAACGTTCTCAGAATTGAACCAAACTTGGGTCACAGGAACAGCGTAATGCTGTGAATCAGATGACACAAGTTTTGTTGCGAAATAACAAGCATACACGAAGTTATGACAAGTATCGGAACAGGCCAATATAGTATTTTTTGACGGATGCGTGTTGATTCCGGTGTGCATGCATATCCAAATCAAGTTTCGCAAAATCCTACACGTCCGTGTTGACGATACGCGCCTTTCGGTACAATTCGTACACGACAAAGTAGTCTCGTTTAGCGGGACGTACCCCGTATCGAGAAAATTTGGGTTTACGAAATTAAGTTTTTGACAGATTTTAGCAATAAATAATTCACAAAATAATTTGAATTAAAAGAAAGTGTTTAAAGGGATTACAACTAGGTTATGTTTTCTAAATTACTATTCAAGTAGAATTTTAGCATCGTATGCCGTTATGGAGATAACGGGACTCAAATATGCGTACTTGGAACAGTTTATGATCCTAAAATTAAGTTATTTTTCTTGTTTTGTGTCGCAATTTATGATCGACATAGGACACGATAAGCTAAACTAATTAAACAGGGTTCATGGGGGTCATGCAATCTTCAAATAGGATTTGATGGTTCATTATTTGGTTTACTGTGTAGGGAGATACATAGGTGGGAAGAAGGGTATATCACTTCTGCTGTTCGCAATTTTGGGCGGGTATGCGTGGCGGCGTGCGGCGGCGATCGACGGCGACGGTCGGCGATATATCTGGACAGTAGGGGAGATGGTGAGGGGGTCTGGTCTCTGGTCTATATATAGGGAGTGAAGGGAATCGAAGGGGTCAGGGGTTTCGGAAGGCGAAAGGAGCGATCGTGGGGGAGTTTCAGGGAGAGGAAGGGGTCCAGGCTGTGTCGGTTACTATAGCGGGGGTTACAACAACTGGGGATTCGGGTTTGGGTACGGGTCTCTGGTTGGTTTTATGGTTTAGGGTTTAAGGTTTCAGGTTTGGTTTATTATTATTATTAACCATATATATATATATATATATATATATATATATATATATATATATATATATATATATATATATATATATATATATAGATATAGCCATTAAAAAATAGGTTTGAACCCCAAATAAAATTCAAAAAAATTCTATAATATTTTAATAATAGTCGTACACCCAAAAATATATTTTTTGTGTAATATTAGTAATTAATTAAATATACATACTTATATGACCATGAATATTTTATATTTTAATTAGCTAAAATAATGAAATATTCACCCTTAATCTCAATAATTACATAATACCATTATTAATAAAAATAATAAAATCTAAAATCTAAAAATCCGGGGGTTTATAATCTACCCAACCTAAAAGAATTGTGTCCTCGCAATTAAGAAAACGAAATATTACCGGTCAGGAAAAGTTTGCTCCAGAAGAGATGATGCGGTTATATGACATTTGTTGAAGCATGACACAAAAGATAAGGGACCATAAATAAGGGAAAAAATTGAGAGGAAGGGTGGAGGTTTTGTTCAAGCAGAACACTTAGAGAAGCAATGAAACCTTTTTTCTAGGAAATGAGAGATAAGTAACTCAAGAGTAAAGGAGTCTGATTAGAGCGAGGATCAACTACAACTTCTGAAAACTTGGGTACCACTTACATATTACTACTCTAGAACAACAAGTTCATGCTAACATAATACTAGGTATAGGCTAGGGAATGGAACTAACAGGCACATGCTAAAGTATTACTAGGAATATTCATTACTATAGATAGCTATGATAAAACTAAATTTTACCCATATTCACTACTCCTCGAGTCCGTGCCTCCTCCACTGTCATTGCAAAAGCTTGTCCACGTCCCTGTGGTGGTGCCCTCTGTTGTTGTTGGGCCTGCTGAAAGAGTATTGTCTGTGATGCCAATGGTGGCCTAGGCTGATATTCTCCTGGTATTGGTGGTATGAATCCTCCATCTTTCGCATATGGTGCTCCTGGTGCTGGATAAGCTGGTCAATGTGGCTGTTGGACTGGCCTTGGTGCTGGTAAAGCTTGTCGGTTTACCATTAGTGCTCCCTCTCGATGCTCAGGACAATCCTAGGCTGAATGTTGGCTGGATCTGCAAACCAAGCATAGTCCCAACTTGCGTCTACACTCGCTCTCGTAATGACCTCGCTTGACGTAATATTGTCACGCCCCAGTCCCAAAATACCGAGGGACCAGACGCGTGTCAATGGCCAGCAGTACGCACCGATGGACCAACTCAATATAATGGATCCATCAGGGCATACTTAAGCTGTAAAACAAGTCTACGACAATCATGGCACAACTAATCTCATCCACACAAGATATAAAATATGATCCACAGAATAAATAAGGAATGTAAATCATCATCTAGTCTCATAAAGTACTTCGGGGAACAACCCGATAAATATCTAGTACAATGGTTCAAATGACCAGAATATAAAAGACTGAAAGAAATACTAAAAGCTGAGCATAAACATGGATGCCCAAGAGAAGTCTTCAGCTAAGACCTCATCCTCGGATGGTGGTACAGCTCCTGGATCAGCTCCTGCTCCGGTCCCGTAAACCTCGGGATAAACCACGTCTGCAAAATCTGGGGACAAAATCCGGATCCAGGTCCTCAGGGGACATAACAAGGTACAAGAAAACTCATGCCAAATAAATACAGATAAGCAGTGCAGCAAATAAATAACTAAATGATCAATGGGTAAATATGTAACCATCTAAGTGAAATGCAAGTGAGAGTAACACTAAAACTCAGGCTGAAGCCACTACAAGCTCTGTGTCGGGGAGCCGGTAGCGGTAATAAACACGTAATGTGCCTAGCTCTGCTACGAGAGTCTGAGGCCTCACAATAGTAGTAGATAGATATATGAAACAGCCTGTAGCCTGTGTGTCTCTTCCCACCCAATGTAACCATGCATATCATGACCATAACGTCTCATGCCCATGTTAAGCGCGATCATAGCTAATGCAACAAGTCATAAGTATCTAAGAGTATAATGTCCATGTCCTGTATCCTATACAAAATCCCCACGAATATCTCGGGAAAATCCTGTCTCATGAATAGTGTCAAGTGTCCTGGGTCATATGGTACTTGATAAGACAAGTACGAGAATAAAGTGTCACGAATGTCCATCTCTAGATGACCGTACCCAACACTACGCACAGTGTCGGCACCCGACTGATAATCGGACGCTAAGTACGTCACACGGTCCTAGGTTGAGCATGCACAGCAATATAATAAAGCAAGGAAAATATATAACAATACTATAGAGTTTGGCAAGGTACACTTGCCTGATGTTTGAATATCAACTGTCGTCCTGGTATCTGTGGATCCGGTAGGTACTACTCCGAAAGCTGTAATAAATATCACCAACATTCTCAGAAGATGTCAAATAGCTGGAAATGCCTGTCCTTACGTCCAATTTGGACACAGGGGCAAAAAGGTCATTTTTGGGCCAAAGTGGGGTCCACGTGTGGCCCACTTCGCACCGAAAAGTGTGCTGAGGGTAACAGTCTCTAATTGGGACAAACTATGGGTCACACAACTCTAAATGTCAATACGATCCCAACGGTATGTCCAAATTTGGTTTTCGATGAGCCGAACATAATTTGGTCCAAAAAGTCGACTGTGGGGCCCGCCAATTGGCGATCTGGTCAACCATCTCAGAAATGCGTGAAAATTGGGTCACAGGACCAGCGTGTTACCACGAGTCCAGTGGCGTAAGTTTCGTCGCAATATGACAAGCGTGCACAAAATACTCGTGAGTTCCACAAAAGTGGCGACACGGATTGTGTTCGCGGATACGGCCTGATTCCGACGCGCACATGCGTCCAAATCAGTTCCCACAAATTTTCACGTGTCCGATTATGCTGCGTGCACCATTCGGTACACTTGGCACACGGCGGGGCGGTCCAGTTTGGCGGGGCGCGCTCCGATCTCCCACTTTTAGAAAACCGGAAAAAGTGGGTGCGCGCAGTTTTGTGACGACTACAATTTTGTCCACAGTAACTAATAGCACAAGGTTATAATACAGAAATTAAATTAGGTCATGTAATCTATAGGTATCAAAAAGAATCATCGAATTCGGATCTCTATGGTGGGAGATACGAACTCGACAATATGGGTGGTCATCGCAAGTTTCTGCGATTGCAGAATTTTGTCTGCTCGCGCTGACTTGGACGCTATTTTTTACCTAGGGACACACGTTTTCCAAGGTTGACTATAAAACAAATATTGGAGAGGGTTGAGGGAAGATCATACCTATGAAAATGGAACAGCGTTTGGTCGAGCGAGTCAACGGGAAAACGCGCCGGAGCGAAGGTGCCTCGAGTGGGAGACTGCAGTTCGCGATGTCGGCGTCGACGGGATGGTTGGATGGCTTGGGGAGGCTTCTCTGGCTGCGGTGACGGCTCTAGATGGGAAGGGGAAGTCTGGAGTTTTAGGTTAGGGTTTTGGAGAGCTAATCATATATATATTGACATGTAGGAAGTGTCTCAATGCTCAGGGCAATCCTAGATGGGAAGGGGAACTCGGTTTACCATTGGTGCTCCCTCTCGATGCTCAGGGCAATCCTAGGCTGAATGTTGGCTGGATCTGCAAACCAAGCATAGTCCCAACTTGCGTCTACACTCGCTCTCGTAATGACCTCGCTTGACGTAATATTGACATGTAGGAAGTATCTACGGAGTTACTCTGGGTGGTTGGTACATGTGAGGTCTCTTTACAGCTTCTTTATGTGGTGCTCTGGCTGGTGCTGATGTGAACGACCGTTTCTAGCTGAACTCTCTCCTGGTGATGTGCTCCATGCGTCAGGCTACAACAAGGACGTCCTTGAATGAAGTAGGCGCAACGGAGCCAATTAATCTTTGTAGCTCAAAGCTAAGTATGTCAAAGAACTTCTTCGTTTTCTCATTTTCTGTCAAAATTAGAGTAGGGGCGAAGCGACTCAAACGGATGAACTCTGCATTATACTCTTCTACCGTCATGTTGCCTTGAGTGAGGCGGTTAAACTTATCCCTAAGTTCCGCTCTGGCAATGACTGGAATATACATATCCTGGAAGAGTTTAGAGAACTCCTCCCAAGTGACTCTGTTTGGTCCGAGTTGTCTCTCCTCAGATAACCACCAGTGATGTGCATTGCCCGTCAACTGCATCATGACGGCAGTTATCCAACGCTCCATCGGAAGCTCAACTGCTTCTAATTGGTGTTGAGTATTTTTGAGCCACTCATAAACTTCAGTGGGCTCCTCCTTGCCAGAAAATGTATGGGGATTCAGCTGGCAAAAATCAGTGATAGATCCCGTCAATGGCCGTCTAGCTGGTGGGTTTATCTGCTCCAGTGCGGTCACTATATTGTTCCTCAGGTTCTCTGCCTGGTGACGTTGAGCCTCTTGATGAACCTGCTATTGTGCTTGCATCATTGCATTAAATATTTAGAACATCTTTTGTCCGTCCATAGGCTGTCTTGGTAGAAAAATAGGCATCGATAGAGTAAACTGCGGCAGTGGTGGAATGCCGTCTTGCCGGAACCTCGAGGCGTGCTGATCTGCTTGATTGCTTTGTTGAGTAGAGGGATCTCCACTTAGTGGCGTCACCCCATCGTCGTAGGTAACCATAACACCTTATGGTATACCTGTGGGAGTCTCGTTGCTAGCTCGTAGATCCATTACTCTGCATATAAAGTAAACTTATGAGAGACGGACAGAGGAATCAAGGCAGGATGCAAGTCAAAAAATTATTTTTAAGTCGATATAGAGGTCAAAAACAGGTCAACAAGTGGATGAGATCCAATAATTTATTATATCCTAATTTGCAGGCTTGTTCGGTTCCTTAGTTGAAACTAAAGTAATATATTGTCTAACCTGCATGGGCCACCACAAAAACTATGTCACACCCCAATCCTAAAATACCAAGGGACTAGCCACGTGTCATTGGTCAGCAACACAACTCCAATGGGCAAACCCAAATTAATGGACCCGTTAGAGTGCACTTAAGCTGTAATAAATATAAATGCAAGTTTACACCATCTATCTCAGTATAATTCTAATCTCATCCACAGAAAAAACATAACACAATATGATAGACTAGTCAAGATAATATATAACAAAATATAGTCTATCATCAAGTCTAAATAAGTAGTATCTCGGGGAATAACCCATCACAATCAAGAAAAGAGAATAACATCAATACATATGTCCATAAGTCCAAGTCCAGATATGAAAAAACACTAAGCATAAATAACTAAGTAAGTAACTGAATACTCAGGAGAACTCCTCTGGAACAACCTCATCCTCTGGTGCCAATACTGCTCCAGCATCAGCTCATATCCCGTATATCTTGGGGTAATTCTCCTCTGTTGTACCTGAGGACATAATTCGGATCCAGGTCCTTAGGGGACATAGCAAGGTATAAGAAACACTCAAGCCAAATAAAATGCAGTAAATAAAATAGGTCCTCAGGGCAAGTTATGAAACCAGCTAAGTGAAATACAAAATGAGAGCATCACTAGTACTCAGGTTGAGACCACTACAGGCTCTATGTCGGGGAGCCCATAGTAACAAGTAATATCACGTCTCCAGTATATGTGCCAAAGATCTGAGACAGAGTCTAAGGCACCTCCAGCAATATAGTATATATATAAATAATTAGCATATAGTATGGTGTATCTCTCCCCACCCAGTGTAACCTCGCGTCTCATATCCACGACGTCTCATATCCATAACACGCAAGATTATGACCTCTAGCTAGTACAACGAGTCATAATGATATCTATATAATATACAAATCTCACATCAAGAATCCTGTAAACCTATACAGAATCACCATGAATAACTCAAGAAAGATTCTGTCACATAAAATAGTGTTAAGTTTTCTTCGGTATGACGTACTTGATAAAGCAAGCACGTAAAATAGGATCAAGGAATCAACTCTCTAAATGACGTTACACAACTCCGCGTACGACATTGACACCTGAATCTTGTTCGAACGCTAAGCAACGTCTCATGGTCCTAGATTAAATAGGTACATCACAGAAGTATATATATAGAAAGAACACAGGCAAATAATATAACAGGATCTCTGCAGAGTTGGCAAGGTACACTTGCCTGGGTTCTGAACTCCATCAGCTGCTCCTGTAAAAGTAAAATCTCCAGGTATGCCTCCGGATGCTGAAACAAACATCACCATTATTTTCAGAATATTTAAAATAGCCAGAATTAACAACCCATAAGTCCAATTTGGACACAGGGCAGAATTGACGGTTTTTGATCAAAGCGGGGCCCACTAAGCACCAAAAAATGTGCCAGAGACAAAGTTCTCCAAAATTATCAAACTTAGTGTCTACGAGTTTAGAACGATGATACGAACCCAATGAAGTATCCAAAATTGGATTCCGGTTAGTCAGTCACGAAATCACCCGTCAAATGGAACCGTAGGGCCCGCAAAACGGTATTTCGTCAACGTTCTCAAAATTGAACCAAACTTGGGTCACAGGACCAGCGTAACACTTTGAATCTGATGGCACAAGTTTCATTAAACGACAATACACACAAAGTTATGACAAGTGTTGGAATAGACCGATACGGTATTTTTTTACGGATACGCGTTGATTCCGGTATGCACGCACATCCAAATCAAGTTTCGCAAAATTCCACACATTTGTGTTGACGATACGCGCCTTTCGGTACAATTCGCATACGACGAAGTCAACTCATTTAGCGGGACGCACCCCGTATCAAGAAATTTTAGGTTTACGAAATCATATTTTTGACATATTTCATCAATAAATAATTCACAGAATAATTTGAATTAAAAGAAAGTGTTTAAAGGGATTACAACTAGGTTATGTTGTCTAAATTAATGTTTAAGTAGAATTTAGCATCACGTGGCATTATGGAGATAACAGGACCCAAACACGGGTACTTAGAACAGTTTTTGCTCCTAAAATTAAGTCATTTTTCTGTTTTGTGTCACAATTTACGATCGACACAGGACACGATAAGCTAAACTAATTAAAGAGGGTTCATGGGGGTCATGTGGTCTTCACATAGGATTCGATGGTTCTTTATTTGGTTTACTATGTAGGGAGATACAGATGTGGGAAGAAGGGTACCTCACTTATGCTGTTCGCGATTCTGGGCGGGTCTGACGCGGTGGCGTGCGGCGACGGTCGACGACGACGGCGGTCGTCGGCGGTGTCTGGATAGTAGGGGAGATGCTGGTGGTGGTGGTCTGCACCTGGCAATCTTTATATAGGGTAAAGGGGGTTTCAGAAGGTGAAAGGAGCGGTCGGGGGCGGTTTCGGTTGCTGGGGCGTCGCAGGGGTTTCGTATCCGAAGGGGTCAGGGAAGGAAGTTACTGTAGCCGTAGGGTTTCGGGTCTGAGTTGGTTTGGGTTTGGGTGTGGGTACAAGTATGGGTTTAGGGCTTAGGGTTTATTATTATTATTATTATTATTATTATTATTATTATTATTATTAATATATATAGCCATTAAAAATAGGTTTGAACCCAAATAATTTCCAAAAAAATTCTACAATATTTTAATAATAGTTGTACACCAAAAAATATATTTTCTGTGTAATATTAGCAATTAATTAAATATACATACTTATCTGACCATGAATATTATATATTTTAATTAGCTAAAAATAATAAAATATTTACCCTTAATCTCAATAATTATATAATACCAATATTAATAAAAATAATAAAATCTAAAATCTAAAAATTAGGGGGTTTACTTCACCGACTTCCGGTGATCGATTGACCACCCTCGATTTTCCTAGAAACTTCTAGAGGACCCCAGACCCTACTGCCTCTAGACCTCCCTAGAAACTTTCGACCAACCGCCCACCGCCTCTACTCCGACCATCACCTCAACCGTCGACCCTTCGGGAAGCTACAAGAATCTCCTCCTCTACTACCTTTCCTCTCTATATAAAGGTCCCAAATCCCCTACTTCTCTCCATCAACCAACCCTTGGTGAAGCCCTGCCATTTTTCCTTCCGACTAAATTCCTCTGTTCCTGATCAAGAATCAGTTACGATTCGTAACTGTCGATCGAGCCGGCGACCGACGAAGTGACGATGAACCCTAGCCATGGCGACCGATCCCCTTTCCAAGCCAAAGCTTCGATCAACCATGGCGGTCTTAAGATCGGGGCTTCTCCAGTGACCTGCGCCACCACCGCGAGCATGACAGTGTTGACTGTGTGTTCTCACACATAGATAGCAAACCCAAGTTCCTAAAGACATGCTCTTGATCCACCTTTTCCTCAACCTATTCTTCCTCTTGAACTATTCCCAGCCACTTATTTTTTCATGTTGGCTCCTTCATGGGAGGGTGACTCATGGATTGTTGCTAAAATTTAGCCTTTAGTTGAGGTTGATAAACCTATTTATACCACCCTCCTCTCAATTGATAAGTTAGAGACATAGAAAAAAGCCTTTAAAAGTTCACTCTTCCTTTGATCCAAAAATCAAAAGCAAACATCTGTTCCACCTCCATTCTCTTCCGTGTTTCGTTCTGGGCAAGGCTAAGTTCGGGTCGCATATCTCGAAGTTGTGTGCGACAACGAGAAGCCGGTAGTACTGGGGGTTTTACCACTAGGAGCATCTGAGAACAGTCTGCACATAGACCTCGGATCAACTCTTAGGGCAGTGCGTTCAGCACGACTTTTCCATAGGCCGGTAACTCTGAACTCATTTTTATTTTAGTTGCATATTTGCTAAAAGAAACAAAAAGAATGTTTAATTATTGCTAACAATCTAAGAGTTGAACCTTAGTGAAGCACTTGTCGTTTAGTTAACTGTCGTTCAAAATAATTTTGTTCAACGAGTTTTTTTACAACTTGCTGTTATCATTATATTGCATTTGTTAGTATTAACAAATCTTCACACTGTTGTAAAACAAGTAGTGGACCTATTTTGAACATACTGGTTTCCAAATCTTCCTTCTCAAGATTGCATTTATAAAATATTTTATTTGTCAGCAAAGTTTGATTTTCCATAAACTTGCTTTTTGAATACTGTCATATTAGTGTTGCATAAGAGAATCGTTAACGTAGCCTAACTGTTAAATAGTTTAGCACTATCAGCAAATATCTTTAATATTGTTAACGTATCTGTGTTAAAGTTGTTACTTCTAATACTTAGCAAATTGGTTGGAAAGTGCTAATACACGGATAATTTTTTTAAAATACATTGTTAACGATTTTGTTAGAACAACATTAATTGCTTACTTAACAATTTCAAGACTATTACATAACAAAGTGTTGTTAACTAAAGTTTCTTTGTTCATTGTTGGAAAAATTTAAAATTAAAAAAAAAATTGTTGAACATTTAGTGCTACAAATTTACAAAACTGTTTGTTCATTATTTAGATCAATACAGTTGTTGTTGCTTGCTGTTTTAAGAATTATAGTATATAAATCATTGTCAGCTTCAATTATTGATCAGTATATTCTATTTAATATAGTTTATTTATTCTGTTGGAACATAGAACCTAACTTTTACTCCTGTGTCATTAATTTTTCTTTTGATACATTCAATATTTTTTAAGTTTAAGGAATTAGTTTATTGACCTTGCAAATTCTTTTAAATCTAAAGTTCTAAAAAGTAGAGATAAGCTTGGGAACAAACTGAAAGGGTCCTTCTGTCAAACGGGTGTAAACAGCCCTAAGCGACACGGTATTTAAGTGTCTTCGGACCACCGCTAGCTGGGAACCGGCCCTTACAGCTAACCCAAGTTAATCAAAACTTGTGTCACGCCCCAGTCCCGAAAATGCCGAGGGACTGGAGATGCGTAGCAATGGCCAGCAGCACGCACCGATGGATAACCCAATTTAATGGAGCCATCAGGGCATACTTAAGCTGTAAATAAGGTCTACTACACAAGTCACACTAATCTCATCCATAAAGATAAAGAAATAAACTGCATAATCAAATGGAAATAATGTAGCAACATCATCACAGCAAGTCAGTCGGAGAAATAATCCGACTTAAGTCTGAATAAACTGGCTCTATAGGCCAGGAACAAAGATGTAAACATGAAATAAATACTGAGTACTGGAACAAGCACTCAGGAGAAGTCCTCGGCAGTTACCTCGTCTTCAGTGTTCGGTTCAGCTCCAGCAATAGCTTCAGCTCCTGTCCCGTATATCTCGGGATACTGCTCCTCAGCTAAACCTGGGGACATAATCCATTCCAGGTCCTCAGTGGACAAGCAAGGCACAAGATAAAAACAAGCCAACTGAATAAGCAGTGCAATAAATAAATGAACAGCAGGGTAAACTAAGTATCCATCTATGTGATATGCAAATGAGAGCAACACTAGTACTCAGGCTGAGACTGCTACAAGCTCTGTGTCGGGGAGCCGGTAGCAGTAATAACACGTAAAGGGTCTAGCTCTGCTGGAGAGTCTACAACCTCACAATAATAGTAGATATATATATAGAACAGCCTGTAGCCTGTGTGTCTCTCCCCACCCAATGTAATCACGCAAGCCATGACCATAACGTCTCATGTCCATGTCAGCGGGATTATAACTAATGCAACAAGTCATACTGTCTATAAATAAATAACTCTGTCAAGTCCTGTATCCTATTCAGAATCCCTACAAATAACTCAGGAAGATTCTGTCCATGATAGTGTTAAGTGTCCTGGATTATAGGGTACTTGATAGGTCAAGTACAAAATAAGGGGATCGTAAATCCGTCTCTAAATGACGAACCCAACACCGCGTACGGTGTCAGTACCCGACTATGATCGGGCACTAGGTACGTCGTACATTTCCTAGGTTTAAGCAGTTTAAAACAGTTTATATGAATTTGCACAAGAAATCCAGCAGAGTATTTTTACAGAAAATAAGAAAATAATGACTGCAAGTTTGGCAAGGTGCACTTGCCTGAGGTCCTGGTTTCAAAAATTTCCAGAGATGTCTTTGAAAGCTGAAACAAATAGTACCATCATGTTCAGAAGGTGTCAAATAGCTAGGATCGCCTGTCCTTGGGTCCAATTTGGAGACAAGGGCAAAAACGGCAATTTCGGGCCAAAACGGGGTCCACCGGTGGGCCCGCATTGCACCGAAAAGCGTGACAGGGTCAACGGTCTCCAAATTCACCAAACTTAGTGTCAACAGGTCAGGAACGCTGACACGAACCCAACGGAACTTTCAGATTTGAATTCCGATGAGCCGATCACGAAATCGCCCGTCGAGCGGGGCCTGTGGGGCCCACGACACGCGATTTCGTCAACGTTCTCAGAATCGGACCAAACTTGACCCATAAGACCAGCGTATCGATACGAGTCCGATGGTGCAAGTTTTGTCTCGATCCGACGTGTGTGTACGAAGTTAGGGTGAATTGCAGAAAAGGCGGATACGGAGCGATGTCCGCGGATACGCGTTGATTTCGGTGTGCACGCACACCCGAATCAGCTTCCGCGAAATCCCACACGTCCGTATCAACGAGGCGCACATATCTGTGAAGACCACACGCGACCAAGTCGTCCCGTTTGGCGGGACGTACTCAGTTCCGGGGTGAAACAGGGTCTGGTTTCTCCTGTTTTTGGATCGCGGTGTGCGATCACCACATGACGCGATGCCCCGAGCGGTTTGTCCAGGCACCGAGAGGGTCATACAGGCTTCACGTAGAAATTTACGGAATCAAATTCCGAGCTACGAAAAGGAAATTACGAGTACCTGAACAGAGGCTGAATAACCGAGATCTCGTGTCCTCGTAGCCATGTCCTGTGTCCAACTGACACAGTGTTCGACACGCACAGAGACTAGGGTTAGGGTTCTGCCACCGGAGCTGAGGCCGGCCGGAGGTGGGCTAGGCGGCGCTGGCTGCGGAGGGGGCCGGGGACAGCGTCGCCGGGGGCTCAGGAAGTGGGCGGCGCCGGCAGCGGGTCACCGGAGGCTCGGCCGCTCAGCTCGGACGAAGAGGAAGGAGGAGGGCTCGGCTCTGGCGGCTGCGGGAGGAAGTCGGCACGGCAGGGTGGCCGGAGCCGAGGTCGGCGAGCTCGGGGGTGGGTAGCCGGAGCTAGGTCGCCGGAAGCTAGGGTGGTTAGGGTTAGGGAAAGGGAAGTGAGGGCGGAGGAGGAAGAGAGGGGGGTTCTTATAGGGGGCTAGCGGCTGGTCGTGGCCGGGAGAGTCGGCCGAGGAGGAAGACGTGGCCTCCCGGCGTGGCGGCGCGATTTCCGGCGGTGGCGCGGGAGAACCGCTCGCCCAGGAGACGTGGGGGTGATGGGGACCGGGTCGGGTCGGGCGGCGGGCTCCGGGTGAGCGGACCCGCCCGACCCGCTAAGCCAAAGGCTGGGCTGGGTTGCTAATGGGCTCGGCCCACTGGGCCGGGCCGGGCCCTAAACCAAAATAAAAATAATAATAATAGAATTAATAATAAAAACATTTATTTACTTAATTTAATTTAGAAAAATAGTTTTAGGCTTTTAAAAATAGGTCTGAGGCCCAATAAAATCCCAGAAAATTACCCTAAGTCCGGTTTACTATTTTACACCATAAAATCATATTTTCATTTCCTTTTAATGTTATTTATTGGCAATTAAAAATTACCAACTCACTACAGGACCTATGTAAATTACTGAAAATTGCATATTAAAAAATTGATTTAAAAATATCTGAAAATTTTAGGGTGTTTACAATCTACCCCCCTTAAGAGGATTGCGTCCTCGCAATCGAAGGGTAAACTATAAGGCAAGATTTACAGAATTAAAGAATGCTTAGGTTCTACCTGATTCTGCAAATAAGTGTGGATAATGCTGTCGCATAACATCTTCTCGCTCCCAAGTCGATTCGCCAGGAGAGTGCTGCTTCCAAGCTACTCGAACCAGCCTGATTGTCTGTCCTCGCAGTGTCTTCTCGCTGGTGTCGAGTATACCCACTGGCTGCTCTTCGTATCTCAGGCTAGGTCCCACTGAAATCTCAGAATGATCAACTATATGGCTTGGGTCTGTCACATATCTCCTCAATTGTGAGACGTGGAATACGTCATGCACTCCCTCTAAGGATGGAGGTAATGCAAGACGGTAAGCCACCTCACCAATGCGCTCCAAGATATCAAATGGCCCAATGTACCTTGGGCTTAACTTGCCTCTGCTGCCAAATCTGATAGTACCTCTAGTGGGCGAGATCCTCAAAAATACATGCTCTCCTTCCTTGAACTCCAGGGGTCGTCTGTGTGCATCGGCCCAGTGCTTCTGTCTATCCTGGGCTGCACGGAGATGGTTATGAATCTGTTTTACTTTCTCCACTGTCTCTGTTACCAACTCTGGACCCAGTATTTGACGTTCGCCAACGTCGCTCCAGCATATTGGCGATCTGCACTTCCTTTCGTACAATGCCTCGAAAGGTGCCATCTGAATGCTTGCCTGATAGCTGTTGTTGTAGGAGAACTCCACTAAGTGCAGATGATCTTCCCAAGATCCTCCAAAGTCCAGTATACAAGATCGCAGCATATCTTCTAGGATCTGAATTATGCGCTCTGACTGGCCATCTGTCTGAGGATGATAGGCAGTACTGAACTTGAGCCTGGTGCCGAGACTCTCTTGCATGCTTCGCCAGAAGTGAGATGTAAATCTTGAGTCTCGATCTGATATAATACTAACCGGCACTCCATGTAATTTTACGATCTGACGCATATACATGTCGGCTAGTACTTCTGTGGATTGTCCAACTCTGAACGGCAAGAAGTGAGCCGACTTAGTGAGCCGATCCACGATGACCCATACTGCATCCTTACCACTAGGGCTTCTTGGAAATCCAGTGACGAAGTCCATGGTAATATGCTCCCACTTCCATTCAGGGATGGGAAGTGGCTGCAACATACCTGCAGTCCTTTGGTGCTCGGCCTTCACCTGCTGGCAGACTAAGCATTTTGCCACAAAGCGGGCAATCTTCCTTTTCATTCCATGCCACCAGTAATATTGTCTCAAGTCCCGGTACATCTTGGTTCCTCCTGGATGAACCGAGTATATGGAGCTATGGGCTTCCGTCATCAACTCCTGCCTTAATTCTCCATTTGGAACACATAGGCGATTTCCGCATCTTAATGTTCCGTCCTCGTGGATACGAAGTCCCGTCTGCAAGCCTGCTTCTGTTCTCTCTTTCAGCCTTCGGAATCTGGCATCATTAGGCAAAGCTTCCTTGATTCTCTCCACCAGCGATGACTTCACTTCAAGGTTAGCCAGCAACCCATTTTGTCCAGGTAGAACAACCTCTATCTTAAGATCTTGCAAGTCTTGTAATAGTTGAGGCTGCTCCGTTAAGAGATAAGCCGAGGGTTTTCTGCTAAGGGCGTCGGCTACAACATTTGCTTTCCCCGGGTGGTACTGCAGATCGATGTCAAAGTCCACCATCAACTCCAGCCAGCGCCGTTGCCTCATGTTGAGCTCCTTCTGTGTATAAACATACTTTAAGCTCTTATGATCAGTGAATATCTCGACATTTTCTCTATACAGATAATGTCTCCAGATCTTCAATGCAAAAATCACTGCAGCTAGCTCCAGGTCATGTGTTGGGTAGTTCTTCTCGTGGACCTTTAGCTGCCTCGATGCATAAGCGATAACCTTGCCATGTTGCATCAAGACACAACCTAGTCCACTACCGGACGCATCACTATAAACAACAAAACCACCTGACCCTGAGGAAAGAGTCAAGACTGGTACCGTTGTTAGACGCTTCTTTAATTCTTCAAAGGCATTCTGGCATTCTTCTGTCCATATGAACTCCTGATCCTTCCGTGTCAGCTTAGTCATCGGCTCTGCGATCCTTGAAAAATTTTTTATGAACCGCCGGTAATATCCGGCAAGTCCAAGAAAACTTCTCACTTCTGCAACAGAGGTAGGGGTAGGCCAGGTTTCTATGGCAGTGACCTTTTCTGGGTCCACAGACAGTCCTTCACCCGAGATAATATGCCCTAAGAATGGCACCTTGTCCATACAGAACTCATATTTGCTGAGTTTGGCATATAGCTTCTCCCTTCTCAAGGTTTCTAGCACAATTCTAAGGTGTTCCTCGTGCTCTTCGTGGTTCTTGGAGTAGATTAGGATATCATCAATGAATACCACCACGAACTTATCCAAGTACTGATGGAAGACCCCGTTCATCAAGCTCATAAATACGGCGGGTGCGTTGGTTAAACCAAACGGCATTACTAGGAACTCATAATGTCCATACTTAGTTCTGAAGGCCGTCTTTGGGATGTCTTCCTTCTTCACCCTAATCTGGTGATAACCGGATCTAAGGTCAATCTTTGAGAATACCTTAGCACCACTCAACTGGTCAAACAAATCATCAATGCGTGGTAGTGGATACCGGTTCTTAATAGTGACAGCATTAAGGGCTCTGTAATCAATGCACAGCCGTACAGATCCGTCCTTCTTGGGTACAAAAAGTATAGGTGCTCCCCATGGTGAAACACTGGGCCGGATAAATCCTTTCTCCAGAAGGTCGTCAACTTGTGTTTTCAGCTCCACTAACTCCTTAGGTGCTAGCCGATATACCGATGAGGTGATAGGTTCGGCTCCTGGAGTTAGGTCTATTGTGAATTCTATCTCCCGATCAGGTGGTAAACCTGGAAGATCGTCGGGAAACACATCCACAAACTCCGTTATGACTCTTGGGTAACTTGAATCTTCTTCTACAGTCAATACCCTAAGAGTTGGCTGGACCCCTTGTTCTACAGCTCCTCGAAGAAATTCAAACTCAGGAAGGCTAGGGGGTCTAAATATCACTTTTCCAAGCCGACAATCCAGTGTCGCATGGTACTGACTTAACCAGTCCATACCAAGTACAACATCGTAATCAGGCATAGGAATCAGGAATTGGGCTCGCATCTCTCGGCCACAGACTACTACCGAACATGATCTACAAGTATCACTAACCGGGATAATTCCACCTCCCGTTAGTATTCTCTTCATCTTCGAGAGAGGTGCGGTAGCTATTCTATGTGTGGCTACGAAGCTAGCAGCAATAAATGAATGCGAAGCTCCAGAATCGAATAATGCTACAGCAGGAATTGAAGCTACTAATATGGTACCTGCTATCACTTCGCCTGCAGTAGCTTCTTCAGTGACTGCTAGTGCATATGCCTGACCTCGTCCCTGAGCGGGACCCCTTTGCTGACGAGCTTGTTGGAACAATGCTGCCTGAGGTGGTAGAGGTGGCCTGGCTCCTCCAGGCCCTGTCTGAGTTGCTCCCCCAGCTGGAAGAGCTGCAGGTGGGGCTGGTCGATTCGGAACTTCCTCTCGACGTTCCGAGCAGTCCTTGGAGAAGTGTTGTCCAGATCCGCAAACCAGGCAGAGCCCCAGCTTGCGTCTACATTCCTTTTCAATATGTCCTACCTTGCTGCAGTAGTGGCAAGTAGGCAGGTTCTTAGTTGCTGCTCTTGGAGGCGGGCTCTTCTGGGGCCGTTTAGCAGATTCCCCTGGTGATGACTTGGACGGTGCCGAGGAGAAGGGACGTTTCAGGCTTGATTCCCTCCGAGTAACGCGCTCCAGCCGACGTGCTGCAGCTAGGACGTCGGTGTAAGAGGTGGGCGCGACCGATCCGATTAACTTCTGAAGCTCGAACCTGAGCCCATCAAAGAACTTTTCCGCCTTCTCCTCTTCGGTAGGAATTAGCGAAGGGGCGAAGCGGCTCAGGCGAATGAATTCGGTGTTATATTCCTCCACCGTCATGTTGCCCTGGATCAGGCGGTTGAATCTGTCTCGGAGTTCTGACCGAGCCACAGCAGGGATGTACATTTCCTGGAAGAGTCTGGAGAACTCCTCCCAGGTAACCTGATCATGTCCGAGCCTTCTTTCTTCGGACAGCCACCAATGATGTGCGTTGTCCGTCAGTTGCATCCTGACAGCAGTCATCCATTTGTCCCTTGGTAGTTCGGCGGCCTCCAACTGATGTTGTGTGTTTGTAAGCCATTCATGTACTTCAGTTGGTCCTTCCTTGCCCGAGAAGGTACGGGGCTTGAGTTGACGGAAATCCGTAATAGATCCCGTCGTTGGCCGCCTATTTGGTGGATTTGCATGCTCCAATGCTGCGACCAGGCTGTTCCTTAGGTTCTCGGCCTCTCGGCGTTGGGCCTCCTGCTGGGTCAGCTGTTGGGCCTGCATCATGGCGTAGAACATCTGGAACATTTGCTGGCCGTCCATTGCCTGTCCTGGAGGAAAGACAGGCACCGTAGGAGGGAACTGGGGAGGAGGCGGGATATCATCATGCCTGAACCTGGAACTTGGTTGGCTAGTTTGATTGCTCTGGGAGGATTGTCCTCTGGTATCTGGCGTCGTTCCAGCTTCACAGGTAAACCCTGCTTCAGGCGGTGTTCCCAAGGGGGTCTCGTCACCACGTCTGGGATCCATAACTCTGCATCAAAAGGAAACAATGAGAACGCACAGAGGAATAAAAACAGGATGCAATTCAAGCAATTAAATTGAATTCGACATAGAGTTCAAAAACGATTCAATCAATGGATGAGATCCTATAACCTATCTTATTGCAGGCCTGTCCGGTCCCTAAGTTGAAACCGAATAATTTAGTAGGACCTGCATGGGCCACCACAAAAACCATGTCACGCCCTAGTCCCGAAAATGCCGAGGGACTGGAGATGCGTAGCAATGGCCAGCAGCACGCACCGATGGATAACCCAATTTAATGGAGCCATCAGGGCATACTTAAGCTGTAAATAAGGTCTACTACACAAGTCACACTAATCTCATCCATAAAGATAAAGAAATAAACTGCATAATCAAATGGAAATAATGTAGCAACATCATCACAGCAAGTCAGTCGGAGAAACAATCCGACTTAAGTCTGAATAAACTGGCTCTATAGGCCAGGAACAAAGATGTAAACATGAAATAAATACTGAGTACTGGAACAAGCACTCAGGAGAAGTCCTCGGCAGTCACCTCGTCTTTAGTGTTCGGTTCAGCTCCAGCAATAGCTTCAGCTCCTGTCCCGTATATCTCGGGATACTGCTCCTCAGCTAAACCTGGGGACATAATCCATTCCAGGTCCTCAGTGGACAAGCAAGGCACAAGATAAAAACAAGCCAACTGAATAAGCAGTGCAATAAATAAATGAACAGCAGGGTAAACTAAGTATCCATCTATGTGATATGCAAATGAGAGCAACACTAGTACTCAGGCTGAGACTGCTACAAGCTCTGTGTCGGGGAGCCGGTAGCAGTAATAACACGTAAAGGGTCTAGCTCTGCTGGAGAGTCTACAACCTCACAATAATAGTAGATATATATATAGAACAGCCTGTAGCCTGTGTGTCTCTCTCCACCCAATGTAATCACGCAAGCCATGACCATAACGTCTTATGTCCATGTCAGCGGGATTATAACTAATGCAACAAGTCATACTGTCTATAAATAAATAACTCTGTCAAGTCCTGTATCCTATTCAGAATCCCCACAAATAACTCAGGAAGATTCTGTCCATGATAGTGTCAAATGTCCTGGGTTATAGGGTACTTGATAGGTCAAGTACAAAATAAGGGGATCGTAAATCCGTCTCTAAATGACGAACCCAACACCGCGTACGGTGTCAGTACCCGACTATGATCGGGCACTAGGTACGTCGTACGTTTCCTAGGTTTAAGCAGTTTAAAACAGTTTATATGAATTTGCACAAGAAATCCAGCAGAGTATTTTTACAGAAAATAAGAAAATAATGACTGCAAGTTTGGCAAGGTGCACTTGCCTGAGGTCCTAGTTTCGGAAATTTCCAGAGATGTCTCCGAAAGCTGAAACAAACAGTACCATCACGTTCAGAAGGTGTCAAATAGCTAGGATCGCCTGTCCTTGGGTCCAATTTGGAGACAAGGGCAAAAACGGCAATTTCGGACCAAAACGGGGTCCACCGGTGGGCCCGCTTTGCACCGAAAAGCGTGCCAGGGTCAACGGTCTCCAAATTCACCAAACTTAGTGTCAACAGGTCAGGAACACTGACACGAACCCAACGGAACTTTCAGATTTGAATTCTGATGAGCCGATCACAAAATCGCCCGTCGAGCGGGGCCTATGGGGCCCACGACACGCGATTTCGTCAACGTTCTCAGAATCGGACCAAACTTGACCCACAGGACCAGCGTATCGATACGAGTCCGATGGCGCAAGTTTCGTCTCGATCCGACGTGTGTGCAAGAAGTTAGGGTGAATTACAGAAAAGGCGGATACGGAGCGATGTCCGCGGATACGCGTTGATTTCGGTGTGCACGCACACCCGAATCAGCTTTCGCGAAATCCCACACGTCCGTATCAACGAGGCGCATGTATCTGTGAAGACCGCACGCGACCAAGTCGTCCCGTTTGGCGGGGCGTACTCAGTTCCGGGGTGAAACAGGGTCTGGTTTCTCCTATTTTTGGATCGCGGTGTACGATCACCACAGGACACGATGCCCCGAGCGGTTTATCCAGGCACCGAGAGGGTCATACAGGCTTCGCGTAGAAATTTACCGAATCGAATTCCGAGCTACGAAAAGGAAATTACGAGTACCTGAACAGAGGCTGAATAACCGAGATCTCGTGTCCTCGTAGCCGTGTCCTGTGTCCAACTGACACAGTGTCCGACACGCACAGAGACTAGGGTTAGGGTTCTGCCACCGGAGCTGAGGCCGGTCGGAGGCGGGCTAGGCGGCGCTGGCTGTGGAGGGGGCCGGGGACAGCGTCGCCGGGGGCTCAGGAAGTGGGCGGCGCCGGCAGCGGGTCGCCGGAGGCTCGGCCGCTCAGCTCGGACGAAGAGGAAGGAGGAGGGCTCGGCTCTGGCCGCTGCGGGAGGAAGTCGGCGCGGCAGGGTGGCCGGAGCCGAGGTCGGCGAGCTCGGGGGTGGGTAGCCGGAGCTAGGTCGCCGGAAGCTAGGGTGGTTAGGGTTAGGGAAAGGGAAGTGAGGGCGGAGGAGGAAGAGAGGGGGGTTCTTATAGGGGGCTAGCGGCTGGTCGTGGCCGGGAGAGTCGGCCGAGGAGGAAGACGTGGCCTTCCGGCGTGGCGGCGCAATTTCCGGCGGTGGCACGGGAGAACCGCTCGCCCAGGAGATGTGGGGGTGATGGGGACCGGGTCGGGTCGGGCGGCGGGCTCCGGGTGAGCGGACCCGCCCGACCCGCTAAGCCAAAGGCTGGGCTGGGTTGCTAATGGGCTCGGCCCACTGGGCCGGGCCGGGCCCTAAACCAAAATAAAAATAATAATAATAGAATTAATAATAAAAACATTTATTTACTTAATTTAATTTAGAAAAATAGTTTTAGGCTTTTAAAAATAGGTCTGAGGCCCAATAAAATCCCAGAAAATTACCCTAAGTCCGGTTTACTATTTTACACCATAAAATTATATTTTCATTTCCTTTTAATATTATTTATTGGCAATTAAAAATTACCAACTCACTACAGGACCTATGTAAATTACTGAAAATTGCATATTAAAAAATTGATTTAAAAATATCTGAAAATTTTAGGGTGTTTACAACTTGATAGAATAAAGATTTATTAAGGTTGATCAGCAAGATCACTGAACTAGTATTTTTAGAGCCTCAGGCACACTCATTGAGTAACAACACTATTCTTGCAGACTTTAGACCGCCTACTAGTTACCATGACTGGCAAAGACGAGATTTCGACTGCTAAGCCAGCTAAGTTTGATGGCACTCACTTCAAGAGGTGGCAGAGTCAGATCAAATTTTGGCTCACCACTTTAGGATTGATCTCAGCAATTGATGGGTCCACACCCATCTCAAATAATTCTGATGACACTGAGTCTGACGTAGGAGTGTCTAATTGAAAGGAATTCTGACATTCTAGAACTAGTTCATAGTAATGTTTGTGATTCCAATAGAATCTTGACCCGAGGAGGTAGGAAATACTTTGTCACTTTTATAGATGATTATTCAAAGTATTGCTATACCTACCTTCTCAAAACCAAAGATGAAGTTCTAGATAGATTCAAGGTTTATAAATCTGAAGTTGAGAACCAATTAGAGAAAAAGATCAAGATCATTAGATCTGATCGTGGTGGAGAGTATACCTCAAACGATATGACTAACTTCTGTGAAGAACACGGAATAATTCATGAGGTGACTGCTCCTTATTCACCACAATCCAACGGAGTTGCTGAAAGAAAGAATCGCACTCTGTTAGACATGGTAAATGCCATGCTTCTCAGCTCAGGTGCTCCTGATAATTTATGGGGAGAAGCCTTATTAACAGCCTGCTACATCCTAAATAGGATCCCTAGTAAATCAAAGGATAAGATTCCCTATGAACTATGGAAAGGTAGAACTCCTAGAGTCCATTATCTCAAAGTGTGGGGATGTCTAGCAAAAGTAGGAATTCCTGAACCTAAAAAGAGAAATATTGGACCTAAGACAGTAGATTCTGTGTTTATAGGTTATGCCTCAGATAGCAATGCCAATAGATTTTTAGTGACTCATTCTGAAGTAAATGAAATCTCTAATAATATCATTATAGAAGCTAGAGATGCAGTTTAATTTGAGAATATATTTTCTTTTAAGAATAAAATTTCCTCCAACCCCACCAGCTCTTTTCTTGCTCCTTCTACTAGTTCCAATTTTCATCCATATAGTTCACAACCTGAACAAGACTTAGAACCTAGAAGAAGTAAAAAAGGAAGGATTGAAAGAAACTTAGGGGAAGATTTCTTTACTTATTTGATAGAGGGTGATCCCACAACTTACGAAGAAGCAATATCTTCTCCTAATGCACCTTTCTGGAAAGAAGCCATCAACAATGAGTACAACTCCATCATGGAGAATAGTACTTGGCATTTAACAGACCTACCCTTAGGTAGTAAATCCATAGGTTGTAAGTGGATCTTCAAAAGAAAACTTAGAGATGACGGTACTATAGAGAAATACAAAGCTAGATTAGTAGCCAAGGGTTTCACTCAAAAAAAGGAATTAGATTACTTTGATACCTACTCTCTTGTAGCTAGGATTGCCTCTATCAGAACACTTCTAGCTTTAGCATCCATTCATAACATGCTAATTCATCAAATGGATGTAAAAACAGCATTTTTGAATGGAGATCTAGAGGAAGAAATCTATATGGAGCAACCTGAAGGTTTTATTGCTAAAGGTCAAGAAAAAAAAGTTTGCAGATTAGTAAAATCACTTTATGGCCTAAAGCAAGCTCCCAAGCAATGGCACAGCAAATTTGATAAAGTGATTCTAGAATTTGGTTCCTTGCCAAATGAGTATGACAAATGTATATACTCTAAAAACATTGATGAAAGTTGTGTCATTTTATGCTTGTATGTAGATGACATCCTCATTTTAGGATCAAAACTTGAGTTGATAAATAATACTAAAGATTATTTATCTAGCAAGTTTGACATGAAAGACCTAGGTAAAGCCAACCCGATTCTAGGAATGCAAGTGTCTAAATCCAAAGAGGGTTATATTCTGTCCTTAGTACACTCTATTGAGAAAATGTTGAAAAAAATTCAGTACTTTGATAAGAAACCTGCTCCTATTCCTTTTGACAGCAGTATCATTCTCAAGAAGAATGAAGGTTCACCTGTAGAACAACATAAATACTCTCAGATGATAGGTTCTCTTATGTATATAACAAATAGAACCCGACCTGATATCGCATTTGCCGTTGGAAGACTGAGTAGATATACCAGTAACCCAAACCAATCACATTGGTCAGCATTAGAAAGAGTATTTAGATATCTTAAGGGTACTATAGATTATAGACTTCATTATTCTAGACACCCAGATATCATAGAAGGTTATTCAGATGCAAACTGGGTTACTGACTCACATGATATAAAATCCACTACTAGATATGTGTTTACTCTAGGAGGAGCTGCAATCTCCTGGGGCTCATGTAAATAAACTATCATAGCTAGGAGTACAATGGATTCTGAAATGATAGCTTTGGATACTACTTGTACAGAAGCTGAATGGCTTAGAAATCTGATTATGCAAATACCTGTTGCTCATATTCCTGTTCCTGCTGTTTCTATAAATTGTGATAATAAATCTGTTATAGAACTACTAAAATATGATTCTGTGAATGCTAAGATGAACAGGCACCTGCAACTGCGCTTTAAGTCAATCAAGTGCCTATTAGGGAAATATGTGGTTCTTGACTATATAAAGTCAGAAAAGAACCTTGCAGACCACTTGACAAAGGGTCTGTCTAGGACATTGATCCTAGAATCATCGAGGGGGATGGGGTTAAGCCCATAAGTAAATCACCAGTAGTGGCAACCCAACCGAGTCTGACTGGAGATCCCAAAAAGCCGGTTCAATGGGTAGAAACAAGCTGAACTTCGGTGACTATTATGGAACACTGACTCAGAGATTAAATTCTCATAAACTAATGCCCAAGTGGCTGTACGAGGTTGTACAATGATATCCTATCGCTATGGTGACAGTGTTCCAGTGTGATATGGTCAGGATGAGTTTCAAACTCTTAATAAGTCCAAGCATTATATGCAGGGTTGATACCTATCACCAACCCTTGAGGACTTACCTATATGAGAGGTCGTGAAGGCCGCGACTATGGGTCAGGACGATCCCAGACAACTCTCATGAATATGGAAAAAGTGCGCATGGCCAATCAAAGCGCCGCCCCGATAGACCCAAGAACCTCTAGCGTACTATGTGTGCTATTCTCTGAATCTGATTTAAGAAGTCTGATTCAAGGCATAGTCCATCAAGCACTTCTTCAGACAAAGACAATAGTCACTACGTGAGATTCAAGGCTGTAGTCCATCTCATCTATGCATAGTATATACTTGCTCAGAAATTCTTTACTCGTATTCCTTGTTACCTATGTTTTCAGAACTTGGTTTTGGGAGGGATTGTTGACTGTGAGTTCTCACACATAGATAGTGTCACTACCCAATTCTAGAAAATAGGGTTTTTTTTTATTTTTATTTGATAAATAGTGGATTGTATTTAATTAATTATATTTATATTTATTTAGTGCTCGTATTATTTTTTAATAATTGTTTTAGGGTTTTGGCTAGCCTGGACCCATGTCCGACCCTAGTGGACCCATGTCCGACCCAGCCCACACCCTTGTAAGAATTATTTTGGGGCTTAGAAATATTTATTATATTTTTTATGGGTTAGTTGGAGAGATTTGGAGCTAGTTTGAGTGTTTTTGGAACCCGAAACCCAAAACCAATTTAGGGGAGGGTATTTTGGGCATTTGGAGCTTTGGAGAACCCTTTTATTACACAAGGCCGGCCCTACCTACCCGTTCCCACCCGCACACCAGCAGCTCAGCCCCCTCTCTCTTCATTCTACTTCTTCTTCTTCACTTCTTCTTCTTCTCCACTTCTTCTTCTTCTCCACTTCTTCTTTCTTCTCCTTCTTCCTCCAAAGTAAGTTTCCCTCCCATTTTTCTTCTTCTTTCTTCCATTCCTTCTTCTTTATGCTAGCCCTAACCTTGTTTTTTCCCTAACCTAGGTGTGAGGAGCTTAGATCTAGTGTGGAAGCTAGATTTGGTGGCTTGGAGCTTGAGGGAGGTGATTTCTAGGGGTTGTGAGACTTTGGCCTTGGGATTTCAACTCCCAAGAGGTAAAACCTAACTTTTCCCTTCCTAAATATTTTTGTGTAGTGTAATTAGTGTTGTAGAACCTTCCTAGACCCTAAGCCTACCCGTAGGAGGAAGTTGGAACTAGTTTGGTTGAGTTTAGAGACTTTGACACTAGATTTTGTGTCGAATTCGGGTGGAATCCGAATTTGGCCCAATTTTGGGTGATGCCCTAGGATAAACGGACCTAGGTAGACGTTGTCGGGTGTCTAGAGAGTGAGTGCGTGTCTCCGTTTGGACATGGGAAGCCGCGTCGCGGAGAAACGGGCGTTTCGGACGAAATTGGGGCTTTTCGTCGTCGCCGATTCTAAGTGCGTGTGCATTTCCGCCACGGGCCTAGAATCGATGCGGGAGCACATTTTCTAGGATCTAGACATCGTGTAGAGCGCGTGGGTAAATTTTGGGCCGATTCCGAGTTCGTTTGGTGTACGTTTCAGGAGGTTTTCCGAGCCGCGCACCACGTGTTCGTCGAAATAACCGAACGGCCATTTCGGCGTGGTTTCCTCGTTTCGGGCTTGTGCGCGCGTTGGGTTAGTATCAGGGAGTGTGTGCTAGAGTTTTCGAGTTATATTTTATATATTTTAGGGTATTGGTGAGTGTCGGGGTCGTTGGGCGTGAGTGGGGCGTGTGGTTTGTGTGTTGTTGTGTGTTGTGTTGTGTTAGTGTATATGTGTCTATATATATATATATATATATATATATATATATATATATATAATATATATATGTATATATTTATATGTATGTGTGTTTATGTATATATATTTATATATCTATGTGTGTATTTATATCTATGTGCTTGTGTGTGTATATGTCTATGTGTATATATTTATATGTATATGTGTAAGTGAGCTTGTGTGTGCATATGTATATATATATTTATATGTGTATGTGTGTGTGTATATATATATATATATATATATATATATATATATATATATATATATATATATATATATATATATATATATATGTATCTTAGAGTGTGTGTGTGTATTGATATATATATATATATTTGTATGTGTGTATATATATATATTAATATGTGTGTTTATATATATTTATAGCTATGTATATATTTGTGTGTGAGTGTGTGTTTTAGTGTGTGTGTGAGTGTGTTAGTGTGTGTTAGTATATAGATATATAGGTGTGTATATATATGTATCTAGTTATATATATATAGTTATATATGTGTATGCATATATATATAGGGGGTGATATATATATGTGTATATGGGAGTGTGTGTGTGTGTGTATGTGAGAGGAAGGGGGGGCAAAGCCAACTGCCACAGCGAGCAGCAGCTGCTGCTGCCTGCAGCAACAGCAGGGAGCACAGCAGCAGCAGTACCAAGAGCAGCAGCAGCAGGCTCAGCAAGAGCAGCAGCAGCAGTAGCAAAGGCAGAGCAGTAATAGCAGCAACGCGAAGCACAGGGAGCAGCAGCAGTTCAAGCAAGTATGCAGGGGTAGCGAGGGCTAGTGAGGGAGAGTGAGAGATTGATATATATATACATATGTAGATAACTAGGTAGATTAGATAATTAGATATATAGATAAGTAGATGCATAGGTAGATACCTATATCTATGGATAGATAAATAGGTAGATAAGATAAATAGATAGTTAGAGGGCTAGATTAATAGATAGATAGCTAGGTATTTAGATAGATAGATACTAGATAGGTAGATAGCTAGATACTTAGATATACCTATCTAGGATATAGATATCTATATGCCTATAAGTTATATATATATGTGTATAGGTAAGATAATGGGTATTTGGGTATATGTGTGTGGATATATATGTATATAGGTAGATACATACTTAGATGTATAAATATATGGTAGATATCTATATTACCTAGCCTAGATTAATAACTAGGTGCATAATTAGTAGCTAGATAGCTAGCTAGAGGGGTTTTAGAGCAAAACCTCAATACCTTGAGATACCGAGGTATCTCGATACCTTGAGATATTCAAGGTATTGAGTTTCGAGCGGGGTATTTGAGCATTAGCCTAGAAAATGATTTGGAGTGATTTTTATATGTTTATATATATATATTTACGTGTGCTAGCATAGGTTTTAGCGGGTTTAGGCGGGGTGCGTGGCCTAGGGCGAGGTATCGGATACCGAGGGTATCTCGGTATCTCGATTAGGCGAGTTTGTGAGTTTAGTAGCTTAATGAGCTCGGTTTGACCTAGAATTTCAGGGGCACCCTAGTTTGACCTAGCTTTGACCATAATTGTCCTCGTTGACTGTAAAAGTCAACGTTTGACCTAGTTTTGACTTAGAGTTGACTTTTTGGATCCCGGGTTGACTTTTTGACCCGAATTTTACCGGTTTGACCCGTTCGACCTAGAATAGCCCTAGAAGCCTGTTTTTAATTATTTTATATCAGTTTAAATGCTTAGAACCCTGTTTAATTCTGTTTTTCGTATTAGGTTCTTGCGACACCGGTCCGGATCTCGATCCTCATCAGTTGCTCAGGACATCAGACGAGTACCTACCTCTGATAGTTTCCATTTCATGATAGCGTTTATATCACCTGTTCTAGAACTATAATACTTGATTCTGACACATTATTACACGAGCTGGTACTAGTGGATCCCGTCATGAGATGCTATCCCCCCTTACCGTGTTCAGCGGGTACTCTATCACGTGTATTTCATCATGTGCTTGGGTATTGATTCTCATGTGCTATCATGTGCTTCTTGTGCTCTCGCCTTCGTGTGCGCGAGCTATTATCATGTACGTAGCGTGTTGTGGTTGGATCCAATGGTATTAGTGGAAAAGGGGAGTGTCACGCCCCGAGGCGTCCCCCGAGTCATGACCGCCGTGCGGGCCTGGAGTTGCGCCCGCACAAGGCTTTAATGATTTGCATAGCAAGCACATATTCAGAGTACGCAGATAAATTGAAACACAGATTTGAAACATAGAAAAGTTCTCTTTATTGATAATGAACATCTATTACAAACTCTTGAACGAGTTAGCTAATATGCCGAACGGCTTACAAAAGGGTTGACTCAAAATGAGATAGCAGTCCTGTACATTACATCCTTTTATAAACTCAAAACGATAAAGACCTCCAGGCTGGAGGACGGCTTTGCCACGGAGCTGCATTTGTGTATGAAGAGTTGCAGCTTCTGGCTTCAAAAGGCTTCGAGGCGCGGTGAAGATGCGCCAACAGCTGGACTGGATCGGGAAGACGACTTCGGCTCCTCGCTCGGTTCGCCTTAGTGCGGAGAACCTGTTTCAACGAGGGTCAGCATATCGAAACATGCTGGTGAAGGCGAGCTAGCCTGACTATACCAATCAACACGTTGTTTAGTGAAGCATGCATATTTTGTGGGTTTCTATCTTGCCTTAGTTCATTTACAAGTAAGCAGCATATTGAATTTACTGAAATGAACGTGCCACCGTTCGGTGGATTTTACCTGACCGTCTGAATTACCTGCACAGTACTTACCTTGCCTTCCCTGCCACGAAGACACAAGTTAGTATGCAACAGGTTTAAATATACACGATGATCACTGGCGTGGTGCCATAACGGACATAGTCAAGGACAGGGATAACATGCAACGAGAACACGACAAGCACACGATGCGTTGCAAGCTATCTCCTCCAGCACACGATGACTACACACGAGTTCCGCCCGGACCGGAACGGTGCCAGTGCCCCAGCGACCGTCCGCAGAACTTACCCTTGTGCACAAGTTGTCCATGATCGAACAATACGTTACTTAAACAATCAGTTACGCCTTCGAGGCAACACGAGCACACGACATATCCATAATTGTTAAGCATTCATGCACTTCAGGCAACACGAGTATGAAATATGTATTTGCACAAGACAAGCAACAGTTTATGATTATTTCCAAGCGAACAAGCATGCAGTTAAGTATCCGTTCGTGCGGTTTATTTGACAAGCATAATATACCAAGTCTATTTTCTTTTATCTTGGTTTCTTTTATTATTACTTGGTATCGTTTGATCGGGGCAAAGGAGAGTGCAGATTGGTTAGCTGTGAAGCTTGGGAGCAGGACTAGCTAATCGGGTTGGTAGCCACTCACTTAGATTTTGGAAAGAAGAAGGAAAGAGGCGCTTCACGACTCCGTTCGCAAGCCGCCTACTGCTCGTTCACCTGCACACGAACAGCTCGATTAATACTTCTTCCTCTCTTTCCATTCTCGGAATAGAAGTGCAAGTCAATGAACGAAAACAATGAAAACCATCGAAACCGTTCAAGGAAAACAAGCAAATCCCAAAACCAACTCAAAGCACGAAAGCAACAAGCGACATCGAAAACCGAGGCAATAAAAGATAGCAGCGGAGAGGTCCCTCCTGACTCTGCCGCTAAGCCGATCCTTGGGGCGCATTCCACTGAATATGAGAATCGATTCCGAAGAAACAAATCCATAACGAGGACGAGTTCTTAATTCAATCTATCCCGATCGAACGATACCGTCTTGTGTTTCTTAGCCGCGATCTCCGCACCGGGAGAACGGGGCGCTACATCCTACCCAACTAATTGGAAGTTTCGTCCCGAAACTTAAGAATAGGACTTACCGTTAGGGATTATTTTGTTCAGGAGGACGACCATGAAGGTTCGGACAAGAGGAAATAGCATGGGCTGGATCGCCACAAGCGAGGCATAATCCAAGTCTTTTACGGCAGTACTTCTTAAGGTGCCCTTTTCTCTTACAGAAGTGACAAGTTTTGTTCCAATCCCCGTCCTGCTGACCAGCGTTATTCGGGCGCTTTGTAGCGGTATTTCCTCCCTCGTTGCTTTGGCGTTTGTGACTGGATGTATGCACAGCGCCGGCAGCAACATGAGGATAGAGTGGTTCGAGCGACAGGGCGTGATTCATGACTTCACGCATGGTTCCATACTGATTATTGGCCACGTGCGAATGGATGGCAGAGCGTAGTCCACCTTCAAACCTTCTGGCTCGACTCGCTGCATCAGGTAAATAGGCCCTAGCGAACTTCGAGAGTCGGTTGAACTCGGCGGAGTATTGCTTAACTGTCATACTGCCCTGCCTCAGCTGCACGAAGTCATTTTCCATTTTACGTTGTACTGGGGGCGGTATAAACTCCTCTTAAAACGCGACACGAAAGGTCGTCCACGAGATCGCCTCCTCTCCGTGATCAAATTGGAGAGATCGTCGATGCACGTCCCACCAATCGTGTGCGTTGAGGCGGAGCTGTAGTTGCGCACAGGCGACGCGCTTATCTTCGGGGACCTCTAGCAGAGTGAAGTGGTCTTCAATCTCGGCTAGCCAATCTAGAGCTACTACTGGGTCCTCAGTCCCGTTGAATGGGGTGTTGCAGACTTTCTTGAAATGGCCCAAGTTGAAGGCAGTCACGTCCCTCGGCCTTGGGATTTGAGGCGTCTCCACTTCAAGCACGGGCTGTTCCACCGGAGTCGCTGCTGTTGCGGCGGAATGGTTGGCAGCCAAAGTCTGAACAATTTGTTGCAGGGCATCGACCTGCTTCTGTTGGACTGAGAATCGGGTCTCTAGATTACTCTCGAGCTTAGCTTGGCGAGCATCGTCTCGTTGTCGTTGCGATTCTAACATTTGCATTACCCGCTCAAGCGGGTCGACTTGAGACATGCCTCTTTGGCTTCGAGAGCTTCCCGAATTGCCCGAGCTGCTTTCTTGTGTTTCGATCGGTGGTTGCGCTGCAGATTGTGCTGGATCCATTCCTTCAAAAGAAGGTAAATTACATTAGGATCATAATATATTATGGACTTATTGCATGAATGTATCTCATTTTGGCCTAGCGAGTTCAAGAGTTCGCACAGGAATTTCAATCGTTAAAGGAACTTTTCCAGCACGAAGTCTAAGGAACTTTGAATCTGTGCTCTGATACCACTATGTCACGCCCCGAGGCGTCCCCCGAGTCGTGACCGCCGTGCGGGCCTGGAGTTGCGCCCGCACAAGGCTTTAATGATTTGCATAGCAAGCACATATTCAGAGTACGCAGATAAATTGAAACACAGATTTGAAACATAGAAAAGTTCTCTTTATTGATAATGAACATCTATTACAAACTCTTGAACGAGTTAGCTAATATGTCGAACGGCTTACAAAAGGGTTGACTCAAAATGAGATAGCAGTCCTGTACATTACATCCTTTTATAAACTCAAAACGATAAAGACCTCCAGGCTGGAGGACGGCTTTGCCACGGAGCTGCATTTGTGTATGAAGAGTTGCAGCTTCTGGCTTCAAAAGGCTTCGAGGCGCGGTGAAGATGCGCCAACAGCTGGACTGGATCGGGAAGACGACTTCGGCTCCTCGCTCGGTTCACCTTAGTGCGGAGAACCTGTTTCAACGAGGGTCAGCATATCGAAACATGCTGGTGAAGGCGAGCTAGCCTGACTATACCAATCAACACGTTGTTTAGTGAAGCATGCATATTTTGTGGGTTTCTATCTTGCCTTAGTTTATTTACAAGTAAGCAGCATATTGAATTTACTGAAATGAACGTGCCACCGTTCGGTGGATTTTATCTGACCGTCTGAATTACCTGCACAGTACTTACCTTGCCTTCCCTGCCACGAAGACACAAGTTAGTATGCAACAGGTTTAAATATACACGATGATCACTGGCGTGGTGCCATAACGGACATAGTCAAGGACAGGGATAACATGCAACGAGAACACGACAAGCACACGATGCGTTGCAAGCTATCTCCTCCAGCACACGATGACTACACACGAGTTCCGCCCGGACCGGAACGGTGCCAGTGCCCCAGCGACCGTCCGCAGAACTTACCCTTGTGCACAAGTTGTCCATGATCGAACAATACGTTACTTAAACAATCAGTTACGCCTTCGAGGCAACACGAGCACACGACATATCCATAATTGTTAAGCATTCATGCACTTCAGGCAACACGAGTATGAAATATGTATTTGCACAAGACAAGCAACAGTTTATGATTATTTCCAAGCGAACAAGCATGCAATTAAGTATCCGTTCGTGCGGTTTATTTGACAAGCATAATATACCAAGTCTATTTTCTTTTATCTTGGTTTCTTTTATTATTACTTGGTATCGTTTGATCGGGGCAAAGGAGAGTGCAGATTGGTTAGCTGTGAAGCTTGGGAGCAGGACTAGCTAATCGGGTTGGTAGCCACTCACTTAGATTTTGGAAAGAAGAAGGAAAGAGGCGCTTCACGACTCCGTTCGCAAGCCGCCTACTGCTCGTTCACCTGCACACGAACAGCTCGATTAATACTTCTTCCTCTCTTTCCATTCTCGGAATAGAAGTGCAAGTCAATGAACGAAAACAATGAAAACCATCGAAACCGTTCAAGGAAAACAAGCAAATCCCAAAACCAACTCAAAGCACGAAAGCAACAAGCGACATCGAAAACCGAGGCAATAAAAGATAGCAGCGGAGAGGTCCCTCCTGACTCTGCCGCTAAGCCGATCCTTGGGGCGCATTCCACTGAATATGAGAATCGATTCCGAAGAAACAAATCCATAACGAGGACGAGTTCTTAATTCAATCTATCCCGATCGAACGATACCGTCTTGTGTTTCTTAGCCGCGATCTCCGCACCGGGAGAACGGGGCGCTACATCCTACCCAACTAATTGGAAGTTTCGTCCCGAAACTTAAGAATAGGACTTACCGTTAGGGATTATTTTGTTCAGGACGACGACCATGAAGGTTCGGACAGGAGGAAATAGCATGGGCTGGATCGCCACAAGCGAGGCATAATCCAAGTCTTTTACGGCAGTACTTCTTAAGGTGCCCTTTTCTCTTACAGAAGTGACAAGTTTTGTTCCAATCCCCGTCCTGCTGACCAGCGTTATTCGGGCGCTTTGTAGCGGTATTTCCTCCCTCGTTGCTTTGGCGTTTGTGACTGGATGTATGCACAGCGCCGGCAGCAACATGAGGATAGAGTGGTTCGAGCGACAGGGCGTGATTCATGACTTCACGCATGGTTCCATACTGATTATTGGCCACGTGCGAATGGATGGCAGAGCGTAGTCCACCTTCAAACCTTCTGGCTCGACTCGCTGCATCAGGTAAATAGGCCCTAGCGAACTTCGAGAGTCGGTTGAACTCGGCGGAGTATTGCTTAACTGTCATACTGCCCTGCCTCAGCTGCACGAAGTCATTTTCCATTTTACGTTGTACTGGGGGCGGTATAAACTCCTCTTAAAACGCGGCACGAAAGGTCGTCCACGAGATCGCCTCCTCTCCGTGATCAAATTGGAGAGATCGTCGATGCACGTCCCACCAATCGTGTGCGTTGAGGCGGAGCTGTAGTTGCGCACAGGCGACGCGCTTATCTTCGGGGACCTCTAGCAGAGTGAAGTGGTCTTCAATCTCGGCTAGCCAATCTAGAGCTACTACTGGGTCCTCAGTCCCGTTGAATGGGGTGTTGCAGACTTTCTTGAAATGGCCCAAGTTGAAGGCAGTCACGTCCCTCGGCCTTGGGATTTGAGGCGTCTCCACTTCAAGCACGGGCTGTTCCACCGGAGTCGCTGCTGTTGCGGCGGAATGGTTGGCAGCCAAAGTCTGAACAATTTGTTGCAGGGCATCGACCTGCTTCTGTTGGACTGAGAATCGGGTCTCTAGATTACTCTCGAGCTTAGCTTGGCGAGCATCGTCTCGTTGTCGTTGCGATTCTAACATTTGCATTACCCGCTCAAGCGGGTCGACTTGAGACATGCCTCTTTGGCTTCGAGAGCTTCCCGAATTGCCCGAGCTGCTTTCTTGTGTTTCGATCGGTGGTTGCGCTGCAGATTGCGCTGGATCCATTCCTTCAAAAGAAGGTAAATTACATTAGGATCATAATGTATTATGGACTTATTGCATGAATGTATCTCATTTTGGCCTAGCGAGTTCAAGAGTTCGCACAGGAATTTCAATCGTTAAAGAAACTTTTCTAGCACGAAGTCTAAGGAACTTTGAATCTGTGCTCTGATACCACTATGTCACGCCCCGAGGCGTCCCCCGAGTCGTGACCGCCGTGCGGGCCTGGAGTTGCGCCCGCACAAGGCTTTAATGATTTGCATAGCAAGCACATATTCAGAGTACGCAGATAAATTGAAACACAGATTTGAAACATAGAAAAGTTCTCTTTATTGATAATGAACATCTATTACAAACTCTTGAACGAGTTAGCTAATATGCCGAACGGCTTACAAAAGGGTTGACTCAAAATGAGATAGCAGTCCTGTACATTACATCCTTTTATAAACTCAAAACGATAAAGACCTCCAGGCTGGAGGACGGCTTTGCCACGGAGCTGCATTTGTGTATGAAGAGTTGCAGCTTCTGGCTTCAAAAGGCTTCGAGGCGCGGTGAAGATGCGCCAACAGCTGGACTGGATCGGGAAGACGACTTCGGCTCCTTGCTCGGTTCGCCTTAGTGCGGAGAACCTGTTTCAACGAGGGTCAGCATATCGAAACATGCTGGTGAAGGCGAGCTAGCCTGACTATACCAATCAACACGTTGTTTAGTGAAGCATGCATATTTTGTGGGTTTCTATCTTGCCTTAGTTCATTTACAAGTAAGCAGCATATTGAATTTACTGAAATGAACGTGCCACCGTTCGGTGGATTTTACCTGACCGTCTGAATTACCTGCACAGTACTTACCTTGCCTTCCCTGCCACGAAGACACAAGTTAGTATGCAACAGGTTTAAATATACACGATGATCACTGGCGTGGTGCCATAACGGACATAGTCAAGGACAGGGATAACATGCAACGAGAATACGACAAGCACACGATGCGTTGCAAGCTATCCCCTCCAGCACACGATGACTACACACGAGTTCCGTCCGGACCGGAACGGTGCCAGTGCCCCAGCGACCATCCGCAGAACTTACCCTTGTGCACAAGTTGTCCATGATTGAACAATACGTTACTTAAACAATCAGTTACGTCTTTGAGGCAACACGAGCACACGACATATCCATAATTGTTAAGCATTCATGCACTTCAGGCAACACGAGTATGAAATATATATTTGCACAAGACAAGCAACAGTTTATGATTATTTCCAAGCGAACAAGCATACAGTTAAGTATCCGTTCGTGCGGTTTATTTGACAAGCATAATATACCAAGTCTATTTTCTTTTATCTTGGTTTCTTTTATTATTACTTGGTATCGTTTGATCGGGGCAAAGGAGAGTGCAGATTGGTTAGCTGTGAAGCTTGGGAGCAGGACTAGCTAATCGGGTTGGTAGCCACTCACTTAGATTTTGGAAAGAAGAAGGAAAGAGGCGCTTCACGACTCCGTTCGCAAGCCGCCTACTGCTCGTTCACCTGCACACGAACAGCTCGATTAATACTTCTTCCTCTCTTTCCATTCTCGGAATAGAAGTGTAAGTCAATGAACGAAAACAATAAAAACCATCGAAACCGTTCAAGGAAAACAAGCAAATCCCAAAACCAACTCAAAGCACGAAAGCAACAAGCGACATCGAAAACCGAGGCAATAAAAGATAGCAGCGGAGAGGTCCCTCCTGACTCTGCCGCTAAGCCGATCCTTGGGGCGCAGTCCACTGAATATGGGAATCGATTCTGAAGAAACAAATCCATAACGAGGACGAGTTCTTAATTCAATCTATCCCGATCGAACGATACCGTCTTGTGTTTCTTAGCCGCGATCTCCGCACCGGGAGAACGGGGCGCTACAGGGAGTATGAGTTGGTTATGTGATCAAAGCCAAACAGTATTCATGTGTATGTCGGTTATGCAACTCACGCATAATGGAGTTATCGTAGTATTTTTCATGTACAACCTAAGCCGATCACATAACGAACTTGTGCTCAAGGCACTTAGCTAGTATTCATGTTTCTCACATGCAGTTACTTTTCCAGTACTTGTATTGTTCTCCAGTTTACATTGCAGCTACTTATTGTGCTACTTATTATGCTCCAGCATATATTTATTTTTTGTGCATCTTGATTACTTTTCTATTGCTCGTCATATACACTTTACCATGCATTTGGAGTTGCTTTAAGAGTTATGTACTTCGCTCCAGTCCTGACTGGGCATATTTTTTCCAGAGGATCCTGAGGACTATTGCCCGACGTTCTACGGGCCGGGTGTTGACGACTGTTGTGACCCCGTGATCGAGGAGGAGTGCGCCGAGGAGACGCCGATAGCACCCTAGTTAGCTAGGTGGGTTTCTTGGGTTATTTCCAGTGGTTGTATTTTGGATGACTGTACTTATTCTTTTGTGGCTGTGAGATGTTGTAGCTATTTATGGCCTTGGACTATATTATTTTGGATTGTCTTGCTCTCTTGGTTCTGTTTCTTTGTTTATATCATATCGTGCTTATATTCTTCCTCTAGATTTTGTGATTGAGATATATATATATATATATATTGCGTGGTTGTCCTCCTTTTGGAGAGGATTTTGATATATATATTGCGTGGTTGCCCTCCTTTTGGAGAGGTCATGCCGGATTTTTCTGTGAGATATAGATAGATATGGTTGACCTAGAACAGACCTTTACAGCGTTCTACCGCCGATTCTGCGGCGTAGGCTGGACGTACCCACGGCTCATGCCCGATTTTCGGGTGCGGGTCGTGACAGATAGCACAAGTTCCTAAAGACATGCTCTTGATCCACCTTTTCCTTAACCTATTCTTCCTCTTGAACTATTCCCAGCCACTTATTTTTTCATGTTGGCTCCTTCATGGGAGGGTGACTCATGGATTGTTGCTAAAATTTAGCCTTTAGTTGAGGTTGATAAACCTATTTATACCACCCTCCTCTCAATTGATAAGTTAGAGACATAGAAAAAAGCCTTCAAAAGTTCACTCTTTCTTTGATCCAAAAATCAAAAGCAAACATCTGTTCCACCTCCATTCTCTTCCGTGTTTCGTTCTGGGCAAGGCTAAGTTCGGGTCGCATCTTTCGAAGTTGTGTGCAACAACGAGAAGCCGGTAGTACTGGGGGTTTTACCACTAGGAGCATCTGAGAACAGTCTGCACATAGACCTCGGATCAACTCTTAGGGCAGTGCGTTCAGCACGACTTTTCCATAGGCCGGTAACTCTGAACTCATTTTTATTTTAGTTGCATATTTGCTGAAAGAAACAAAAAGAATGTTTAATTATTGCTAACAGACAGTTCCTCCACCGAACGTTCATCAGAGCACAGCTGGCCATGGCGACTTTGTGTGAACATCTTCTTCTATACTAAGGTCACTGAAGCTTCGTCTTCCCCGGCATCCTTCGCTCAGGAACGATGACTTCAATTGTGATCGTTGTTCGATCGATGAAGTGTTCAGTTGATCAGCGAGTACGATCGTCCCCTGCTTCAAAATGCCGTTTCAGTCGCCTCTCGACTCTGTGTCGTGGTGTCTGATCCCACACTCGACTCGACGACTCAAAGCTTCTTCCAAATCCAGTGCCAACCGACTAGAGCTACCTCTCTCTCCCGTGTTCGTCGATGTTCAATCGTTCAGATCCTCCGCAGATCTGAGCTCCGCTACCGACATCTTCTTGGATCCGGTAAGCCTCTCTTACTTCCTTTCCTTTCTTTCCTTGTCTATTTTTGCTCTCTCTCTTTCATTAGTATTAATGATTTAGAAATAAACTTTAAGTAGAGAACTAGGAATAATTTGACTCTGAGTAAATAGTGTGGATAGGTGACTGAATTATTTGGGGTGAGCTTTTTTTGCTTTCTTTCTCTTTCTTCATTTTTGGATGAGTAGTATAATAAAGTTTAAGGATAAGTATTGGGTGGTTAATAGAGAAGTCATTAGGAAATGTTTTGGACTTAGGAGAGTTGGAATTGATTCTTTAATGGCCAGTTGGACTATATAAGAAAATATTGAGAATTTGAACACAGATAGAATTTGGCCTATATAATATCTTTTGGTCTCTGGTTTGAACCTTGAACCCGAACATAGGAGTTAGTATTCAGTTGAATATTCGGCCATAATTTGCGTTATAATTGAAGGGATAAATGATGGGCTTTGTGCTGTTTAGACTAAAAGTATAATAAGAAATTTGTTGGACTGGTCTTTAAATAATTAAATTGGGATAAGAAGGAACGGGGATGGACTCTTGAACTGATAGAAATATGTGGGCCAGACTATTCAGTTGACTGAATAGATTGATGAGTCAAGGTGAGTTTAGGCCTTTAGATATTTCGATTGTAATACTATAAGATGACTCTTCCCTTTTTCTCCCTTTATTTAGATTAAGCTTAGAGGATGACCAACCTTTAGAAGTGAACAAAGAAACCGAAGTAGTAGGTTTAAACAGAAATAATATAGTGGTCTTTAATTAGTTGGAGCTTGTTAAGTAATTTGGCAGGAATTAGACCAGGTTCTTAAGGGGGTAAATAGAAATTTTATGGGAGAATATATAGGAAATCTAATAACAAAATTTTGTATTGTTGAATAGGTTTGGGACTAGGAGCAATTTCAGGAGCTTGGACCAAGGCAAGTACATTTTTTCTCTCCATTTATGATTTTGCATTTTATATTGATTGCACATGGTCATTGTTTATTGATTGTCATTGATTGATGTTTATTGATTGCTATTGATTGAGTCGGGAGGGGACACGAGTCATAGCATGTAGTTTACCATTAGCCCAACGACGATTGGCTGCTAGCACACTTGTTGTGCCTTATGTCCAATTATTAATTGACTGCTAGCATTAATTAGTGCCTTACTCACATGATTGGCTGATAGCACTAATTAATGTCTTATTCACATTGATTGGCTGCTAGCACTTATCAGTGCCTTACTCACATTAGCCCTACATGCTATGGTCAGTGTCAGATTGCATTTCATTCATTCGCATAGTGCATAATTGTCCAGGTACATTTTTGTTCACTTGTCTATTTTCTGATTATCAAATATTATTTGTTTATTGCATCATATTGTGAGTGGTTTGGGTTATATGTTACTTTGCTTCAATCCTGACGGGATGTTGACATATTAGGCTTGAAGGTTAGCAGCTGACTCGAAGGAGGATCCAGAAGACTTAGAGTAGGTTTTATTCAAATATACAGATGTATTATTTATTTTGGATGATTGTACATATGATGTTGCCTTTAGTTTCACCTGGTTGTTCCCAGAAATTTATTGTAAAAGGACATGTAATAATGAAATAGAAGAAACTGTGGTGATTGTTAGTATCAGAGATTCGTTAGTATTATTGTGATGAGAAAAAGATTGATGATTATTGTTATTCGACGATCATTGAGGTCTAGATAGCTGACTACCGCTGTCAACGACAACATAAGCTGGACGTGCTCACAACCCGTACTCGATATCGCTGGAGCGGGGCGTGACATACAGTATACAGTACAAAATACGTATCTATATACCAATACAGATACTGTGGGACGAGTCTCACATCATCAGCTCAGGACCACATGCAAGTACATTCTCTGATAGTTTTTCTTACTTAATAGTTTCTATGATACATGTTTATAGTATTTTTTTTACTTGATTTCTCGACACACCGGTTATACGGAGTAGTATTATATGGATTCACCTTCATGAAATATGTTGTTTCATACAACTCTCTTACTAGCATCACTTATATCAGGACTCTCTTACTAACATCACTTATATTATCTAGCTGGCCTTGTATTTTTATCTACGTGTCAAGACTTGGATATATTAGTACTAGTTAGGCGAAAAAATACTTTAGTAGACATGTAAATATTTCTAAAACTGGAACCACCCCCTCAGGTCTAATCTAGAATGATATCAGTTACACATTTCATATGCGGGATGTCGTACATTACCCCCTAACCGTTTACACGTCAAAAGTGGTATTTTAATACACTAGATTAGGTGCAATCTTTCTTGCTTTACTTTTTACTTATTGATTACATGTCATACATGTTACATTTACTTGTTTCACTTATTTGACTTGCCATGACTGTCATACTTGTTTATTTTACTCTATTTATCGTACCATGATTCTAGTTTACATGTTCATCATGTACTTTATTATTATTTACTGTTTTATAGTTTTTAACATGTATTGGAACTACTTTCAGTGTTTGTACTCGTTCCATCTTGACTGGATAATATTTTTAGGAGTCAATTTGGAGGACACACTAGTGGAGACTGGTCCTAGTGCTCAACTAGATCTGGAAGCAATCTTAGCGGAGTTTCTGATTGATAGAAATCTAGCTTAGCATAGATTTATACTCTAGCACTTTTGCCCAGATTTGTCTCCGGTAGACTACTTGTTTGTACTAAATTTGGATTAGACTCTTAGATATTGGTTACTTAACTCTAGACTTGGGATTTAATCTGAGATTCCCTTATTCTTTCTCGAGTTCAACTTCTTCTAGTGTTTGTGATTAAGTACATATACATGTTGTATTTAACTGCTCATATATATTACGTGATTTGTTGGATGTTAGTCTAGATAACGTTCTACTGCCGATTCCGTGGCGTAGGCTGGATTGACGTACCATGTACTAGTGTCCGAACATTCGGGTGCGGGTCGTGACAAGATATATCAAGAATAACGTGAACAATCTAAAAACATGACACATGTTTCTAAAGGCGAACATTAGGAATCTTACTCAAAGGCGAAGTTTCTCACATGAACAACACACAAATTAGACTTTAGATGAGAAAGATATGGCCCTTTAAAATTGGAAGATTGCTAATGGAATTTTGTAGATTGGATTTGGAGAAGAGAGAGAAAATAATAACCTAAAATAATAATCTAAGACCTATATATAGGTACCTATGGGTAAGTCATAGTCGGCTAAGGAACAAATGTCCATGATTGCTCCTTGTACGATCATGCGGCCAAGAAAGAGCCATATAGCCCACGATTGTGATGGAGCTCCTAAGTGGACCCGATTAAGGATTCTACAGAATCAAGCGGTACACAATAACACTCACCCTATCCTGTGGCAAGAACTGGGCCACATAGGCACTGGGTCGTCTCAGTCAACCTCAATGCCTAGGGATTTTAATTAATAGGTTTTGGATTAGGAATTAATTTATTAAATACGAGAAACTAAATTTAATTAGTTTTTAGTCCTAAAAATTATTAAAACTAGCTAGAATTCTAGAAAAATTCTAGAACATAGGTTATGAACTTAGAAGCTTGTGTGCTAAGATTGGGGCCATTTCATGGCTAGAATTTCTTATACTAAATTCTAGAAGTCTATCTGTAATTAGCTTCCTTAAGTAATAATTTTCTATTGATTCTAAAAAAAGGCTATAATTTCCAAAATACCCTAAAATTATACTCTAGGCTAAAACGGACTCTTAGACTACTAGTTCTAGTCTACAACTTACTTTTTCTACATTTATAAGCTTAGGAGCGTTGCCCGGAACCCCAATCAATAATTGTACCGCACTATCCCATTTTATATATAACTAGTATATATGCACGTGCGTTGCACGTATTTCATACTGTTTGAAAAACGCAAACAATAGTTTGAAAGAGCAAATAACAATTCCTTAATTTCATTATAGGTTAAAACATAAGTTTTTTCGGTTCCTGTGCCTATTTTGCATGCGCATTGTTAACTATCATTCCCTAAGAGCATCTCCAACCATACTGTCTTGTTTTGTGTTGTGATTCCTATGTGACATGAGGCACACGACAATGTCTTTCCTATGTGGCAAGATTATATTTACACAAGACAATGCGATATAAAAGTGTTCTATAATGCAAAAGTATTGAGAAGACAAAAACAACTACTTTTTTCAACTTCCAAGACTACTTTTCCATTTTTTTCTTTTTTTATAAATATTTTTATTCATAATTGATGATGTGAAAGTAAAGTATTGTGAAGCTTATTGTCTAGATCTAGACAACCAACTTCACATTGTCTTTGACATGTCATTACCATGTCAACTTCACAATTTATTTTACATTTGCACTGGAGAAGGAAATTTGAAATAAGAAGTTGTGATTCCGATTTGGCAACCATTTTTTCTAAACTCACAACAGGGTTGCAGATGCTCTAAATTACCTAATTTACATGCACGCTTTACTATCTCTTGTCTCTTGGGCTCCTGTGCCTACTTTGCATCCATGTTTTATTAACTATCATTCCCAAGCTGCCTACTTTGCATGCATGCATGTATACATTTAGTACATATTTTATTACTATTTTTAATTACCCATATACCCTTATTAATTTTAATACATATTGAATGGTATTTTTGGAAAGAAAAACTTTCACGGTGAAGCCTACTTTCCTTATTATAAATAGAATAGATTAAAAATAATGTTATTTGTACCTCCAAAGTATCCCTTCAAACCATCCCTCCTTATGTGGCAGATAACATGGCGATTAATGTGACAATTGACATAGAAAATTAACATTAAAATTAATATTAACATTAACATAAAAATTAACATTAATTTTAATATTAACATTAAAAATAATATTAAAATTAAAATTAAGATAAATATTAACATTGAAAATTTTTGGGTGATTAATTTTTTGGTTTAAATTTTTCATGTCAGTTGCCATGTCAGCTATCACATAATGCTATTTAGCATGCCACGTCAGCCGTCACATAAGAATGAATAGTTTGGAGGAATATTTTAGAGGTACGAACAACATTACTCATAGATTAATGTACTTTATTATGGTTTTCCAAGTTGCCAATACAAGGTTAGGTGAGGTTTGATTTATGTTTTAAAAGTTTGGGATTAAGAAGGAATTAGGAGAATAAAGTAATAATTAAATAATTCATTGGAATTAATAATTATAAAATGATTAAAACTAATGACAAATATGAATAAATAATTATTTGATATGAATTTTGAGATAATTAATATAAATTTTTAGGTTCATGTCTATTACAAAACGTGAATAAAAAGAAACAATTTTTTTATACATATTAAATTGTTTGACCTGTTTATGTCCAATCGAGGAGAAGGATCGAGAAAACCCAAAATTTTACCCTTACATGATTATATTTATACATTATATTTTTACAATTTAAACATCATCTTATCAACAACAATGCAATTGATCAACAATCACACAAACTCTATAAGCAGGTATGAGGTATCATAGGCTTGTCATAGATGTGACGTTCTCGATTTCAAACCAAAATTTGTCCCGTAAACTCAACATTAATATTTTCGAATAATAAAGTAAATGGGCAAATTTTTACCAAATGAAGCTCACATGAAATATAGATGAGTATTTTTGGAGTGTATATTCCATTTCTAAATAAAAATAAAAAATGACAAGAGAATTCAAGTTGAACTTCCCAACTAAAAATGGACCGGCCAAAAGAGGAAGGGATGCGGTGGTGGCGTGTGATAGGGAGAGAGGAACCGAACCGAACCGAACCAACCGAGCAGAACCGATCCCCAAAGTTATATCAGATACAAATATAAATAAATAGCGAGAAGAGAGGAAGAGAGAATAGAAATAAAAAAAGAGAGCCAAACCCTAAACCTAAATTACTCGTAGCCGCTCCTCTCTCCCTCTCTCCCTCTCTCCCTCCAGTCTCCACCGATATTTCGCACAAAATTTCCCTCCCCCTCTCTCTCTCTCTCTCGAATCGATAGCCGGCAGAGCCTCCGCCGCTCGCTGCCGTCGGCTCCACCGATCCCTTTTCCCCGAGCGGCGGCGACGACGACGACGACGACGACGACGACGACGACATCTTCGCCACTGTAAGATCTTCAATCAACACTCCTACTCCTCTTACTTTTTTTTTCTATATATGGTGATATATTCTTCTGATGATAATAACATACATGATGATGATGATGATGCATATTACTATGACGGTGAGGAGCTGTTTAATTGTAAAGAGTGGTCGACAAAGCATTTTTTACAACTTTTTACAATAGTACATATTGTAAGTTATTAGTTTGGATCCGAAAGACTAGAACTTTCCGCAAAAAAAAAAAAAAAAACCATGTGGAAACCTTATTGAATCCGACTGCTGCATATGCCCACTCGGTACGGCATTATTCTGAAACACGCTTCGTTAGTTAGGACCAAGCGTGCGGATAGGACATTATTCCGAAACATGCTTCGTTAGGACCAAGCGTGCCGCTAGGGTTTGTTTTCTCCGGAGCAGTCCTTTCCTATGTTTAGGGCTGTGTTTCGTTTGGTTTGGTTCCTCGGAAAGTGAGGAAAAAGAAAGGAAAATGAAGGTGTGTTTCATGTAGAAACAGAGTTCCAATTTACATAGGTTGAAAACACAGCCTGGTGGTGTTGAATCATGCCCCCCTTTCCAAGGTGAACAGTCAGAAGTGTTTCCCTGTGTATAAGGGCTAGTTTGGTTCCTGTTTGAAATAGTTGCCAACTTGGTCAAACAAACTATGCTTGGTTTCCACGGTTTGCATTTTTGGCCATACAAAAATGACTACAAACCCTCAGGGAGGTACCATATGCCATTCAAATGGGAATCAAACATGCCCTATGTTTTTTGGCTTTGGTTTAGAAGTTTGGAAAGAAAATGTTGTTCCATGTTTTGGAACAAAATTCTTGCAACACAAAATTGCTCCTGGTTGAGCAGTTTTATGGCCCCCCATGCAAATCCAAGAATGGGAAAGAACGAAATTCTCGCAACACAAAATTGCTCCTGGTTGAGTAGTTCTGTCCCGCAGAGGAAAGAACCTAGATCCTGTAGTAAAGCTTGCATTTTATTTTGGCTATCTTGTGTATTTCCTCTATAGTATGATAGTATCTTCCTAGTTACTTTCTATATGCGATTGATGCTTGATTCAGGTCGTTTCTTGGTGAATATTTTTGTGTGTTCTGGTGATGGTATTGATTGTAAGTGCTTTGCACTGTGATTTTCTTGCTGTTGCTATTTTTAAGATTGTATTCTTACAATATAATTTATTTGAGAAGTTAATTGCTTGGATCTGGTTCTACTTTAGTATGCTTGGCGCGGTCTAAGTATTTGAGTGCTATTCGTTTTTAGTTATTCTTGTTCTAGTTTCATACATAAGGCCAAAATTGGTGTTTTCTTCTAGACTTAAAAGCTAGTGGTTTGAAATACTTTAACATTGCTAAGCTGCAAAAAGCATCATCTTGTGAGTACAAGAAGTCAGAACGGAATTAATTGGTGATGGTTGGTTGATCCAAGAAATCCAGGTGCTAATTAATTGAAATTTCCAAGTGCCACAGAGTAAATGAGGTAGATCTGCCAATAATCTCACTAAGCGTTAACCAGACATTTCAAAAAACGTTTTATGGAAACTGCTTAATATATACATCCGTATTTTTTATTTTCACTGTCAAGGGAGATGGCAAGTTTTAGTACTTGGTTTGCATTAGCTTTTGTTGGGAAGAAAATATTTGTAGTTTTTCGATAATATCTTTACAAATAATCGGATATCCTTCAGGCATAATAAGAAGTGGATTTATGGAAGCCTAAGTAAATACTGTAGGAAAATTGAGTCAGGCAGCCGCTTATGGCAGTTTGAACTTTGCATTAGGAGCTACATTTGTGGACGAAAAAAAAGGGTTCTGCTTGAGGCCAGTGTAGTCAAAGGCGCGCCTAAGGTGCGCCTTGCTCCTAGGCGCAGGGGTAGCGCCTCAGGGCACTCCAGGCGGGACACAATTCTTAAGGCGCACCTAAGGTGCGCCTAGGCGCGTGTTTTCCGAGCGCATTGGAATAGCTAAGGCGCTCTTAGGCGCGTCTTGAAAATCTTGTAAAAAAAAAACATGTTTAGATTATTTTTTGAACTGTTGTACTTTTTTTTTACTGTCTTCTCTCTCACTCACTCAATTCAAAGTGATTGTAACCTAGACATGGAAAAATTTGTAGCACACATGTTTATCAATGCAGAAATCCGATATATATATATATATATATATATATATATATATTATTTTTGTGCCTCACGTCGCTAGGGCGCACGCCTCGAGTGCGCCTTGCGCCTCGGACGATTGGATCCTTTGCGTCTCGAGTGTGCCTTGCGCCTCGGACGATTTGGATCCTTTGCGCCTCGAGTGCGCCTTGTGCCTTTGACTACCTTGCTTGAGGCTGGCAACCTAGGGTCTCTTCTTTGCATAATTTTCAATTCTAAGTCCCTTCAAACCTACTTTTATGGTCTCTTTTTTGTCATGAAGATTTGATTGCACTCCTTTCTGTGCTTTGGGATCTTTTTCTTGTATATGTCGTGTTAACCTTTTAGCTGTCATATGCATAGAAAGACGAGAGGCAATGTGTATGGGGGTCTGAGCAAGTCCACTAGGTTCATGAGAGGTCCCAAATTTCATTGGTCACAACATAAACTAGGGTTGTATGCCAAGATTTATGCAATTCTGTATTTTTTCGATTTTAAGTCCCTCTATTTTCTTTCATTTCTTAGCTATTCTGATTTTCCCTTGGATACTGTGTCAAAATATCCTTTTCTGTCAACCTAGTGAAACTTCACCTCATAGTACGTTATGATTCATGAATGCATTTGGTGTTCATTTGCTTTGTTATCTTGTCTACCGATATCATGGAGATGAATTCTATATCATAGTTACCAGGTTCCCACTACCTTCCTAGGAACAAAACTTCGCAGATCCGACAACCAAAAATGTGATGGATTCCTGATCCTTATAAGGAGAGAGAGAGAGTCGTGCGATCCAGATCTTTGAGATAAAGAACTGGTTGGACTAGGAGCTGCGTTGTTTCAGAAGCAGTTCTTCCTATAAGTAGATGGCTAGTATCTGTTCTTGGTGGTAGGGCAGTAGGAGTAAGGGCAGTAGCCTTTTCTTCAAGCAGGGCTTTCGATAGCCAGAAGGTCTTCCTTCCATTGCTAATCTGGGATTGCAGTTGACTTGAGATGTCCTTGGTCTTCTTTGACCCGAGGGTGACATAGTCGTCTGTTCACTTGTCTTTTTGTGCTTTCCCTTGTTCAAATGGTAGGGTATGGTTAAGTTTTGAGTATAGTAGAAGAAACTGATCGATCTAGATAGGAATTCCACCAGGAAAATAATAATTGAGCTCAAACTTTTTAGTGCAGGGAGAGTTTTTTTTTTTTAATTTTCTGTTCATGCCCTCACTCTTGTTGAAGAAGCTGGTAGTGGATCAAAGTCCGACCTGAGGGAAAGATTCTGTCAATGCTCGTCCTCCCACCCCAAGTCAGCAGACAATCCTTTCTCTTGAAAACTGGAGAGATTGAATAGTATAAGACAGACTAGACAATCCTTCTCTTGAAAACTGGAGAGCCTCTTGGAAACTGGAGAGATCAAATAGTATAAGACAGAGTGGTTGACCAGTCAGAAAGATCCAGTCTTACTAGCACTCGTCAACCCCCTTATGAATATAACCCCAAACCAGCGAAAGAGAAAGTTCAACAGGCATCTCAAACAAACAGCAATAGAAAAGTCAATCACCGCAAAACTCGCCTTGTGTTCCTCCTCGAACTCAGTCCGTTACTTCCGAAGTTGCTCTAGGAATAGCATCATGGCAATGGAACTTCACTTTCCAATCCACGAGAGAACTTTTTCCAAGTTGCATTGTTTTGCTCCACTTGTAGCTCCACGTCCGGTACTCTTGGTTCAAGAGTTTTACGTGGGACTCTTAACTTGCCAAGGACATACTCAATGGATGGCTCATTGCTTTTTCTCCTTTTGGTGTTCTTGGGCTTCTCCTTTGTAAATGAGGCTCCCATCCTATTTATAGACTCAAAAGACTTACAACTGTGTGGCTATGATTATGCCACTTGTCGAACATCCAACAATAGGGAGCTTTTAGGACATGCTCTATGGATGGCTCATTGCTCTTGCCCTTTTTGGTGTTCTTGTGCCTTTCCTTGGGCGATCCATAACACTTCTAAATAACGTCACGACAATGATCAACCTTTGCTTTGATACCACTTGTCATGAATTTAGTGTTTTTGCCTTAGACTTCACCCATGTGAAGCACGTTTTGCCTCCTTGAAGTTTCGTACAAGCCTCCCCTTGGATACTTTGCTAAATGGCTAAGAAGAAATAAGAAGAGTGGAGCAAAGCATTGGACACTTGAAGAACTTTCACTATATGTATATGAAGAGAACTTACAAATTTTGTTGATGATAGGTAAATGAGCTCCTATCTTATTTATAGGCTTAAGGGACTTATAATTGTGGCTATGATTATGCCGCTCGTCAAACATCCAACAATAGGAAACTTTTAGGACTAAGATATTTACAACGGTTCTTAATAAAATATTGACATGATAAGAAAAGTCGGGAACTTGTAGAAACATAGGGAAGTCTCTCATAAGAGTTCAAGAGAACTCTACACTCTAGGAAATTCTAGAACCTTCCAACTTAACCCTAATCCGGAGGGTTATGTAGAGTAGTCTTAGTGGAACGAAAAATTCTATGCGTGGCATACCCTACATATTATGTTGACGAGCTCATCACAAGCCTATAGAGAAACTCTTTGATCTTGTCCTCAAACTGATGTAGAGTATCGATGCGCTCTCAACTGGACTCCTTGTATGGTGTTCCCTTCCATTTGATGTTCCTTCCATTTGATAATGTACTCTAAATACGGTGAAATATCTTGTCGACGGATGGTCCTCTAGTCTATCATTACTTCTATTTCTCCGTCGAATGATGTAGTCATTGGCGTCGTGGGTTGCTTCAAAACTCCTCGTTGTGGGTTCTACAAATCCGTATCATAAGTCTTAAGGCAACTCGCATGGGAGGGGATAAATCTTTAGTGTGCCAAGAGGTTGAATTTGTAGGCAACTTGGTCCACTTTTGTAAGGACGGGAAGGGGCTTTCACACTTGCGTTTTAGTCCCTTATGCACCCTGCAGAACACTTTGAATTCCTGCTGTTGAATCTTGATAAGTCCCCTTGTATTTAACATGCTTTCGCTTGGCCTCGGCCAATTTCTTTATTTTTGCATGCGGCTTTCTCTAGAAGCGCCTTAGCAATATTCTACTTCATCTTGAAGTCTGCGACAAACTCGTGAGCTACGAGGTTTTTATCTGACATCATCGTGCTAAGCGTGTGTAGGGCGAGCAAGGCGAACAAGTGGTGAGATATGAGGCTTTTGTCTGATATCGATATTTTCGTACTAAGCGCTTGTATAACAAGCAACTATTGATCCATAACCAACTCGAGCGGGTTGCTGTAGGATGGCTTATTTCTTTGAAGATTTGAAGATTGTAGCAGAAGTGGGAATTTCCAATTGATGTACCTAAATTTCGTTAGCTAGCACTCATTCTACTTGGTGGTGTTGTACTTTTTGAGTAGCTCTCTGCACACACTATCCTGTTTAGGTATGACCAATGTTATAAATTGCGCTTGGCAGATTCGGTGCGCCAAAGGGCCGCCTAGGCGGCCGCACATATTTTTTGTTTAAAATTTGAATTTTTTACTTTTAAGTTTTTTTAAAAAATTTTGAATTTTTTTTTGAAATTTGAATTTTTTTGAATATTTTTTGCAATTTCAAATCTGAAATTTCAAATTTCAAAATTTGAATTTTTAAAATTTTTCGCCTTGACTGAACATGGTCGACTTGCCCGAACAGGCTCGTCTAGGCCCAAACAGGCGCCTAGGAGGGCCGAATTGGGGGTTTTCGGTGCGGCGGATGGCCGCCTAGCGCTGCCAAGGCGGCCGCTTAGTCCGATTTTTAGAACACTGGTTATGACCATCTTGTTGTCCTTTACGAGTAAGCTTCACCAAACATTGTGTCATCGAGTCCTGGGCAATGCCTATCTTGACACGCTCGAGGACATTTTCCTTAAGCCAAGACATTATAGCTAACTTGGTCTTCCTCCTTAGTGCATCAGCCATGTGGTTCTCTTTGTTCGACTTGTATCCATTATTCTAAATTTTGGTAGGCGGAATCGGTGCGGCAGAAGGCCGCCTAGGCGACCGAACATGATTTTTTTTAAGGAAATGTATTCATATACGGTTCCAAAATTTCCTCTAGTATAATTTCTACTAATAAACATGTGAGAGGGAGGGAATTCAAATTTGGTCCGGGACCCGATATGTCCCCCCCATGTGCAGCAAATGACGTGCCCCCTCTCTATGTGCAGCATAGGTAAGAGGTAAAAGAAATTCAAATTTCAAAGTATTTGGGTAAAGACAACTAATGTGCCCCCTTGCAGTAATGATGGTTACTGTGCTGCATTAGTGCTGCTCTTCAAGAAAGAAAAAAAAATTAAAAGTGAGACAAAACAAAAGAAAGAAAGAATGGAAGAAAGGCAACAGTCGCAGTAACACCAGCAACAGCAGCCAGTACCAACATCAGCGGCAGCAGTCAGTAACATCAGTAGCAGCAGCCACTAACAACAGCAGCAGGAGGTAAGTACAATTTGTATTTTTTTTTGATTTTTTTTAAATTTACAAAAAACAATTGGCCAAACAGTCCACCTAGGTTACCGCCTAGGTCCTAAACCCGCCTAGGACCGCCGCTTAAGGGGTTTTCGATGCGGCCGGCGGCCGCCTAGCGCTTAGGCACCGCCTAGGCCAAAATTTAGAATACTGCTTGTATCTCGTCTTTATATCAATTGTCCAAGAGGTCTTGCTACATTGCTTGCTTCAGGAATAGCTTCTGTGCCTAGAAGTAGCTCGTGGCGATATTGTCCATTATCACCACTAACTTAGTACCAAGGATAGTGCCGCCACATCTGCGAGCAATGTACCATTGCAAATAATTTTCTTGCACGATGTAAAATTGCTCCGTGTTAACTTGCGGCTCTTTAACGCAATAGGGTGCCCACCATGTACCAACATCTCATTGATGGCAAAATCGGATGCGTCGGTATGCACCTTAAGGGACTGGAGTAATTCGACAAAGATAAGATAGGACCGGTTCCTTCGTTACAGTCTTCTTTAGCGCATTAAATGCCTCATCGTATTTAAACGTCCAACTCCACGTCCAATCTTCCCGTAACAAGTTTATGGGAGGTGCAGCTATGGAAAAATACCCCTAAAAGAACTGCTGATAGTAGTTGCCATGCCTAGGAATAATTACAGCTCTGTCAGCATGACATGAGTCTCCTGCTCCCGTATAGCATGGTCTTTAGTCTCGTCCATTTATATCTTGTCATGTCCTATCAAACGCACCGAGAATGACTCCTCTTGGCAAATGAACATTTCTCCTGCGTTAGGTTCAATTAGTTTTTCCTTAGCACTCGAAAAACCGTTTTCAAGTGCTCAACGTGCTCCTCCAATACAAAGCAATATTATCATGGTACACTACAACAAACTGATGTAAAAGGTTCATCAAAGTACAAAATGACGCGAGAGCATTTGTTAGTCCAGAAGGCATGACTAGAAATTCACAAGCTCCATATCTTGTGACACGTTGTCTTGGTCTTGTCCCCTTCAACTATCTGCACTTGATAATGTCTCGAATGCAAGTCCAGCTTGGAGAAGTCCCTCGCTTCACCCAATTGATTGAACATGTTAGTCCCCAAGGAATAATATTTGTTCCTGAAGGTCATCTTGTTTAGTACACGAAAATCTATGCATAAATGAAGGTTTCCATCCTTCTTTTGAAATAACATCGATGCACCGAACAAGGCCTTAGACGGCCCTAATGAATCCTGCGTCGAGTAACTCCTTTATTTCCTTTTTTGACTCATCGAGCTCTGGCACAACTATGTGGTATCGGCCATAGCAGATAATTTCATGCCCTGCTCCAACTCGATAGCATGGTCAACCTCCCTCCTTCGAGGTAGTCTCTTCGGAAGCTCTTGCAACTACAAGGACGTTGCTAATCTTCGACGGAAGATCTCCTGGGAGGGCGCTTTTGTCTTGTGCACAACTAACTATGTCCATCTCTCTGTGTTTAAGATCCTTTTTGAGCTGGATGATGAAGAGAGCTTTCTCCTTCTGTTGGCCACCTCGTGCAAACTCTATAATTTCGATGACACCCAAATGTAGCATTGGTGTCGCTTTCGCCGAAGTAAGGAAATCTATGTGAGGATCATCTTGAAGTCGTCATCGAGCGGTTCAACTGTGAGACTGAAGACTCCTATCCAATCTTTCGCCTATTTCATCACTCCTTTGGCTATCCCTACTATCCAATCTTCACTCCTTTGGCTATCCCTGCCATCCAATCTTTCATCTCCATCTTCACTCCTTTGGCTATCCCTTACATGGTACGAGATGTTGAGTTAACCATTTTCATCTTGGTCGAATCCTTCTCTAGCAGCATACCCAAGCGTTGGATCTTCGCGTATGAGATGAAGTTGTGTAACCCATGTATCGACCATCACACTCGTACTCTTGCAGTTGATTTTTACATCCACATACATGAGTTCTCGACTTGAGGTCTTGGCGTGACGAGCTTGCACTTCAAGATATTGAGCAAACATAAAGCTCCCATCTAAGCCCCCCCAATCATTGTTCATCGTATTGTTTTCTCACGTTGGACCGCATTCATCCGTTCAATGTTATAAATTTTGTTAGGCGGATTTGGTGCGCGCCTAAGGGGCGCATAGCGCCTAGGCGCCGAACAATTTATTATTATTATTATAATATATATTTTCCTCCTATATATATTGTCTATATGTTATGAAAACACAAAAACAACTTGGCGACTTGGCTAGCGGTTGGAGTGATTGGTTTCACTTGGGGGTCAAGTTCGATTCCTGGGTAAGCTTTAAAACTCTTCTTTTTGTCTGTCATTATTTTATTTTAGGCTTGGATGTTTCTTAAACCATAATCCTAATCATAGTTGCCTAATTCGCCAACCCCTCCCACGTCCCACGAATTGGGCCGAACGACCTCGAACATGGTGCGTTCGTCAAATTTAGCGACCCGAATTTTGATGGCTTTGGTTATGAACTTATGATATTTGGTTTAGTTATAAGAATATTGTCTATGCTTTCCTTTACTTCGATTTTGATGCTTTCCTTCACTTGGATTTTGATGGCTTTGGTTAGGAACTTACGATATTTGGTGTATACTTTTATATAATTGTATATGGTACAAAAGGCGACCCAGATAAAAACGAACAACGATCTCAAATAGCGTACCGAACAAGCCTACCTCCATCGCACCTAGTACCGACTGAGGTACCGTACCACGTATTCGTACCACGTACCAAAGTGACCCACGATCATGGTAACATTGATCCTAACTTACTTTCTCCTCTCCTCTCTTCCAAAGCAAGTAGCGGGAGGAAGAAGCAGCAAGCAAAAGCAAAAGGCGCAGTCGGCAAGTATTTTTTTTGAAATATCTTGATTTTATTTTAATTTTTCCGAAATTTGAAATTTGAAATTTGAAAATATAAATTTTTTGAATTTTTTAAAATCACCAAAAAAATCGGCTAGCGCCTAGGCGGCTTCCTAGGCCACAATTTAGAACACTGCATCCGCTTGTCCTTGTTCTTGCAATATCGTGCAAAGTGGTTTCCTTTGCATGTGTAATACGAGATTGTGAGCTCCACCTGAGGCTTTGTCTGCTGCTTGTCCTTTGTTGAGGCCTCCTTTCCGTTGTTGCTTTTCTTCTCCTCCACCATTGGCCTTAGTGGTGGTTTTTGGCTTTGACTTGGATGTATTACTCTGTCGATACTCCATAAGCTTCTCGACTACTGAGACGATAATGTTTAAATAAGTCTTGAACTTGTTCCTTATGCAACTCTTTTTCCGTCTACGATTGCAACTCGTTAAGGAAGAAGAATAGACGATCTTCCTCATATTGGTGATGGGAAGCATAGGTGATCTCCACAACATAATCCTTGAGCCATTTGGTGTGCTTGTTTTGTCGCAAGCTCCTCCTCGCAACGAACTCGAGGTTCTCTAGGTAGAATTGGTCTTGATCTCCTTCTTAAGATCGTCCCATGTCTTAATTGTACATAAACCCTTTTTAATTTCCTTATACCTTGACCTATCGCTCTGTCGATACTCCATAAACTGTTCGTTTGCTGAGACGACAACATTTAAGTCTTGAACTTGTTGCTTATGAAGCTCTTGTGTCGCCCACAATTGCAACATGTCAAGGAAGAAGAATAGATGGGTCTTCCTCGCCTATATTAGTGATGACAAGCATAAGTGAACTCTGCAACATAGTCCTTAGATATATGGTGTTCTTGAGTTACTGTAGTTTCCTTCTTCCTATGAACTCGACGTTTTCTGGGTAGAACTGGGTTTTGATCTCCTTCTTGGGATCTTTCCATGTGTCAATCAATCATAAACTCTTTTCCATTTCCATGCACTACTTGCGACGCTAACCTAACATTATTAGTAAAATAGAGTAAAACAATGTTTACCTACCTCGATGCGAAAAGCCTTAAGGTACATCATGAAATTCTCTACTTCACATCTCGTAGACTGCTGAAGTATTTTGGTTCAGGATACTTCAACTTCAGTGCCTCCCTACTCGAAGTCCCATCGTGACAATAGCCCTTTTGAGAATCTTCTTGGTCTTGAGTTCCTCGTGCAACTGCAATCTCAGCACGAGGCATCTCGCGATCCTCGTGGAGTTCACAATCATCGCACAAGTCACCTTGGTCTCCTCCTCGAACCCGGTTCGATACACCCGAGGTTGCTCTCGAAATAGCATCATGGCATTGGAAACATCACTTTTCAATCTTTGAGAGAACTCTTCTCAGTCACTTTGTTTTTTTTTCCCACTTGTAGCTCCATGTCCATCATGCTCATCTCCAAGAGCTTCATGTTGGACTTCAACTAGCCAAAGGCATGAAACATGGACGACTCCTTGCTCTTGCCTATCTTGGTGTTCTTGGGTTCTCCTTGGACGATTTGGGACGCTCTTGGACAACATCGGATGACGAGATAATGATAATCAACCTTTGCTCTGATATCACTTGTCACATATTTAGTGTTTTTGCTACACTTTATTCGTGCGACACGTCATTCGTTCTCGAAGTTTCGTGCAAACCTCAAAACACTTAGCTAAATGGCTAAAAAATAAAGAGAAGAATAGAGCAAAGTACTGACACTTGAAGAGCTTTTACTATATGAAAAGAACCTATATGTTTTGGTGGTGAGGAGTTAATTAGACTCCCATCCTATTTAAAGGCTCAACAACGTTACCGGTGTGGCCATGATTGGCCTTCTTTCCCAATATCCAATGGTTGGAAGCTTCTAGGTCTAAGCTATTTACAATGCTTAAATATTTATATGATAAGAAAAGCCTAGAACTTCTAGAAACACAAGGAAGTCTCATAAGAGTTCCAGAGGACTCCCATCACATTCTAGGAAATTCTAGAGCCTTCTAACTTAACCTCCGTCCGGAGAAGGTAAAAGGTTACACAAAGAAGTGGAGCGAAAAATTCTATTTGTGACACGTAGCTAATTTCTATTTTAAAAGTTACTAATTTGGTCAAGAGCATAGTTATAAACGAGAAATTTTCGTACGGAGCAATGAAGTTTGGAAAGTTTACATGGAGAGAGCAGAAACGCCCTTAGCAAGGGTGTGTTCTTAAATTTAATTTTTTTTTCGTCTGCAAATTTGAGAAAAGAATGAAGATTTAAAAAAAATATTGAAAATGCCCTTTACATTTTTTTAAATTTTTTTCTTATCCAAAATGCTCTCTACCAAGTGTGTTTTTATTTATTTTAATTTTTTGACAAAACGCCCTTGGTAAGGGCATTTTTAATTTTAAAAAAAATCCAAAAAGAAAAAAGAAAAACAGAGAAGATGGTTGTTGTTCTGGGGAGGGGGGAGTTAATGAAGATTAACTTTTATTTAATTTTGTCTAGTTTTTTTCCGGCAACAAAATTAAATAAAATAAAAAAAATGCCTTTATCAAGGGCGTTTTGGCCAAAAAATAAAAATAAAAATGTAAACGTCCTTGGTGAGGACATTTTGCCCAAAAAAAAAAAATTTGAAAACGCCCTTAACAAGGGCATTTTGAATTTAATATTTTTTTATCTTCATTTTTTTTAAATTTAAAGAAAAATTTGAAAATGCCCTTATTAAGGAATTTTAGAGTTTTATGTTATTTAAATTCTGGAGAATGAAAATGCCTTTACTAAGGACGTTTTCGTTTTCTCCATGTAAATTTCCCAAACTTGCATGTTCTGTACAAAAATTTCTGTTTATAAACATATTAGTACCTGGTCTTTGAGAAGTTTATGGTGACAGAAATAGCATTTCATAATGTTTTCCGGAGAACAAAAAGCCCATAATCCTTTTAGTTTTACTTATTAGTTTGATTGCATTGTGTTTTCTGATAACCTTTTCTTTACTCCATTATGATGTTTGTTAATGCACTTTGCTATTCTGGATTGATAAACTGAATACCTGCTCTTCAGGTTTGTCCATCTCTGAAGTCACTGGTCAGCATTGTGATATTTTCTTTGCATCTGGGAGTTAACCTTTTGGTTCCCTATTATGGCTGCCAAGAGAAGTACTTTGTTACTCACCTATTCCCCGGAGATTCTTAATGGGGATTCTATTATCGTCTCGTCTAATTGCTTCCCTGTAAAGGCTTCAAAGTTTGAACCTGCTGGGCATTCATTTCATGATGCCGCACTTAAACTTGCTGGTTATTACGAGGAAGAAGATGCTGACACAGATGACCAGAGTGTCAAGTCCGAGGATAAAGGACACTCCTATATGCCATCTTCAGATTCCTATAGCACTAAAGGCAAAAAGAAATCTGGTGATGGAAGCAAGCAACAAGATCATTATGCATTGTTGGGCTTGGGACATTTGCGGTTTCTAGCAACGGAGGAACAAATTAGGAAGAGTTACCGCGAGACTGCCTTGAAGCATCATCCTGACAAGCAGGCTGCTCTTATTTTTGCTGAAGAAACAGAGGAGGCAAAGCAGGCAAAGAAGGACGAGATAGAAAGCCGCTTCAAATCCATTCAAGAAGCATACGAGGTTTTAATTGATCCTGTGAAGAGAAGGGTTTATGACTCCACTGATGAGTTTGATGATGAGATCCCAACCGATTGTGCTCCACAAGACTTCTTTAAGGTCTTTGGTCCGGCATTTATGAGGAACGGTAGATGGTCTGTCAATTTGCCTGTTCCTTCTTTGGGGGATGATAACACTCCATTGGCAGAAGTGGATAATTTCTACAACTTTTGGTACAGTTTTAAGAGTTGGAGGGAGTTCCCACATGCAGATGATTTTGAGGTTGAACAAGCTGAATCTCGTGATCATAAGAGATGGATGGAGAGGCAGAACGCAAAGCTAAGAGAGAAGGCCAGGAAGGAGGAGTATGCACGGATTCGTACACTTATTGACAATGCTTACAAGAAGGATCCAAGGATACTTCGGTGGAAGGATGAGGAGAAGGCAGAAAAGCAGAGGAGAAAAGAAGCAAAAGTTCTTGCTAAGAAGCTGCAAGAGGAAGAGGCGGTTAGAGTCGCAGAAGAGGAGAGATGTAAGAAAGCAGAGGATGATAAAAGAGCCGCTGAAGCTGCTTTGACTCAGAAAAAACAAAGGGAAAAGGACAAGAAGCTAATACGCAAAGAAAGGACTCGCTTGCGTACACTCTCTTCGCCTTTAGTGTCCACAACTTCATTTGAAGTTCGAGACGATGATGTGGAGAAGCTATGCATGTCACTTGAAATAGAGAAACTTAGATGTCTTTGTGATGACATGGAGAAAAAGGAAGTCTCTGAGAGGGCTCAACTGTTAAAAGATGCACTCGGCAAAGGAAATTCAAATGCCACTAAACCAGAAGAGAGAAAATCACAAGTAAATGGATCTGAAAGTTCAGGTACAAGAGTAAATGGAGTCATGGGTAATGTCAAGCAAGCTAATCCCTTGAGCAGCTATGAGAAGAAGGAAAAGCCATGGGGTAAGGAAGAAATTGAAATGCTGAGAAAAGGTATGCAGAAATATCCGAAGGGAACATCACGAAGGTGGGAGGTTATCTCAGAGTATATTGGCACAGGGAGGTCGGTTGAGGAGATCCTTAAGGCCACAAAAACTGTTCTCCTTCAGAAGCCCGATTCAGCAAAAGCCTTTGATTCGTTCCTCGAGAAAAGGAAGCCTGCACCGTCCATCACATCACCGCTTACTACACGACTCGAGTCTGAAGGGTTGCCAGTTACTGGAGTGCTAGATGCTTCTTCTGAAACGACAAAAAAACAGGCTTCAGGTAGTGATGTAACTATTTCAGCAGGTGAATCAGGGGGTGCCCTTCCCAATGGAGTTTCTTCAGGTGCTGACCAAGACACATGGTCAGCCATTCAAGAAAGAGCTCTTATCCAGGCTCTGAAAACATTCCCGAAGGAGACTACTCAGCGTTGGGAGAGAGTTGCTACTGCAGTTCCTGGGAAAACTGTTAACCAGTGCAAGAAGAAATTTACACTGATGAAGGAGAGCTTCCGAAGTAAGAAGAGTGCTGATTAAGAAATTACATTTGGAAGGTACTCCAGGAAATATAACTTTTCCAGCCGTTATTATTAAGTTATTATTAAGTTCTTTTCGGGAAGTTAATGTTTTTGACTATTTGTAGGGGAAGAGCAGTGATTTACCGCAGCGGCATTAGGTTAATCAGTGATACACCATACTTTATGTAGTTCCATTGTTTCTGCCTTCGGTGCCTCCTTTTTTCGTGGTTAGTACTTACGATTTATTATTGAGATCCTTGTGCAGAGGAATGTAGAAGCAGCTGACCAATTTCTGTAAACTAAGATATGAATTTCTTTACTCAATTTTCATTTCTAGACAAATCTTTGTGAGCTGCACTTGGATTGACGTGATGCTAACAGCCTAAGCATAGTTCTGCGATGCAGTATTTTTTTGAGACTTATCAAAGTGACTTTTCTAACGCAAATGGTTCATGTTGATGCGAGTTATTTATTTGTATTGAACTAGCAAGAAGTGCTGCCCCACCACAGTGGTAACCATTGTTAGACACTTGGAGAGTTTTTTTCATATTGTACTCTTGATATTTGAAATATAACTGGTTAAAAGTGTATTCATGCAAATTCATTTGAAATATATCAGAAAATTTGTAAGAAATATGAGGTATTTGCAGTAAACAGGAGAAATTTAAGGAATTTACAGAGGAATGAAATGCCATTAGAATTGACGGGATGCTAACTCATGATTTTTACATCCCATGTGCATAGCAATGGGGGCGGGTTGGGGTCGGCCTTGACCTCGAATTCCATTTTTGTTCCCGGATTTAAATTTTTAATTTTTATCTGCATCTCAGTTCCCATTCAACAATGCATTTTTTATCCCTGTTCCGGTTCCGTCAACATTTTCGGAGTTGGATTTTCTGTTCTTGTACTGTGCTTTGTTAACAATTTTTTTTCTCTTTATTTTATTAGTTTTATAAAATTGTCTTCATTCAAAAAATTATACAAGACGGGTTCATAAAACATGATTTTCATAAAATAAATATACTACTATATAGAGAAAATGATACATTACAACGAAAAAAGAATATTATTCCAACAAAATACATACAAGAACTAAATAAAAGTCTACAATACAAAATAACAAAGATCGAATGTTAATCCTAGGGCAACATTTTCATATGAGTATAATTAATCGGGGTTGGGGATTTACGGGACGGAGAATACTATATCCATACCAGGTCTTGAATTCAATCGGAGAATTTTTTTAATTTTCATCCTTGCCCCCATTCATGTTTTTAAATTCCCAAATTCGTCACTGTCGGAAAAAATAAATCGGGTCTCCGTCGGATTCAGAAAAAATTGCAATCCCTAAGAATAATGCTAAGTTTACAACCAAAAGACCTACAACCCTCTTACAACCATCTCTCCCCCCTGCTACATTGGTTTTGCTGGGTCCCTCCTCTCCCCTCCCTCCCCCAATGGAGGTCGGCCACGTGGCAGATGTAAACTCTTACCACCACTTTTGGTTGTAAGTGTAGCATTGTTATATATATATATATATATATATATATATATATATATATATATATATATATGGGAGGAGATCGGGAGCCCCGTTTTCGGAGCTCCGTCGAAGTCCCGCTCTTCCAAACAGTTGGATCGAGCGGAGCCCCGCACGCACCCCACGCAGCCCCCCCCCTTCCCCCCCCCCCCCCCCCCCCCCCGATCCGACTCGCGAGGGTTTACCCCCACCTACACACACACACACACACACACACACACACACACACACTATATATATATATACCGAACTCGAGTGACTTTTGTGGTTACTGGGAGAGATATAAGACACTGGCAGGATGACGGAAGATCGGTGGATCGAGCCACTGGGTGCATTATTGCTTCCATTTATTTCGTGGGAGTTGAGGACAGTTAGCCCAAAAAGTATGCAACGCAGCGTACACAAAGTCCCAAACGTTACGTCAGGCATCTCAAATATATATATATATATATATATATATATATATATATATATATATATATATTGTCACGTTCTGTTTCCCAGAATACGGCGAGCCGGGCACGTAACATCATCCCCAGGCTACGCACCATACGAATACACTCGTACCCGTATTTGCGATTGTCGCCCGTAAGGTTTTACAATAGGATTATAACAGATCACATGGTGCATAACATATTAATAACAAGTTGATTACAGGATATTCTAAACTATAAATAGAAAATTTACTATTCTACCCGATTATAACCTTTTACCCAATATATAATATTACAATTATACCTTGAATAAATAATAAGAACACATTTGATTCCAATTCGATCGCTTTCAATTGTTGCATCTCGAGTTTGCTCTCCAACTGTTCTTCAATACTTGATATCAGCTTCTTTGAAATATTGCTATAAAACGAGTGAACAATACTAGGTCGTCAAACGACATGCAAGCCCTCAGTCAAGGATGGAGAAAATAAGTTAAATGAAATAAGAATATGAAAAGAAGTAGGATTCTCAGAATTCCAAAGTAAAGGAACTGGATAATTCAAAATGATTAATGCGTTAACTTAAAATACGATTCTGACTAGATTTTATTCTAGTGAATTCCTCGATGTTCGCCTTATACTTACGTCATAATAAGTCATACTCATAATTATTACAATTATAATCACAATCACAGTCATAATCATAATTACTAAGCATAATGTATCAACGAAATATCAGTTTACCGTATAACATCTAACATCTATCAATATCTGTATCGTCAACTAAATTCTGTAACCTGTCATCAGTACAATAGTCCACCCCTACACCAAACAAGGACAAGGGAATGAATCACGTCACCGGAACAACTTACGTACCAACTGACTAGCAAGCAGTACACCCTAGTTAAGAAATCAACAATCAATCGCAATCATAAACACAGACAAGTTTTCTAAATGATGATGAGCAATTTGGAGAACAACTCTTTGAATATCCACTTTAACTAGTTTTTCAACAACAATCCCATAACCAGGTATCAGGCTGTGGCAGGCAGGGTGGCATGGTGCTTAGATTCCGGCCCTCTCACATTTAGTGAGTAAAACATGATATAATATCAATTTTACCTAATCGATATTTTAATCGAAATAGGTTTATAATTACAGGAAAAGGTATAAACACAGGACATGTATCGTGTGAGGCCTAACGTCCAATACGATTGGTTCGGTCATGTATCGTTTGTGGAAATATCCTTCATGGTTGTCTATACCATCTTAATTTTACTAACTATTTTAAATCACCTTGTAATAGTCTCAAAACATCTAATAAAGTCTAACAACAATTTCGAACAACATATCAATCTTACTAAAATTTCTATATGAGAATAGACTAATTAGTATAGTCCAATTCAATTATTGTATCCATAGTATACTATGTCAAGCTTATATGGGTTCTTATGCATCATCATATAACCAAACAATAGTCATGACTTAACTTTTCTTAGATCCTAAATTTATTTAAATGCATATATAGTTGAATATCAAGAATATGCGTCAATAAGTATCTATATGTAAATATATACCTATACTTATATGTGTATATTGTACTCATGAATAATTTCCATAAAACTAATCATGAATATATATATATATATATATATATATAACACAAAAATGATACCAACTAGTACAGTTATGTTCAACCCATGTCTTAATAACGTATTCGTACTCGAAGCACTTTAAATACTTGTGTCTGTACCATAATACTAAATTTAACTATATTGACGTGTCCGATTCGTATTCGGTTCACGTGCCCAACCCATCTTTTCTCATAAATTGTGTCCATATGTCCGTATTGCTATCAGTACCCGTGTCCGCATTATTTCTTCATGACAAGTATATAAGTTATTTTATATTTATATTTACAAAGAAATAACTATAGATGAACATGGTAAATAAACAAAATTGAATTAAAGGAAAGAGATGGGAGCGGGCTTCCCTTGGGTATTTGGATTTTGGAATTGGGGGTTAGGGTTTGTTCTTCTTCATCTTCAAGCTTCTTCTTCTTCTTCTTCTTCTTCTTCTTCTTTTAAAAAAAAGAGGGTTAGGGCTTGGGTTTTGATGATGATGGTGATGATAAAGATGAAGATGATGATGGTGATGTTGGAGGTGGTGGTGGAGATGGCAGTGAAGGGGTGGTCGGTCTGAACAACCGTCGGTCGCTGGCGGGGTCGGGTGGCCGCGGTCCAGGGGAAGGTGGCCGCGAGTAAGGTGGTGTTGGGCACGGCCAGGTGACGGCATCAGCTAGGAGCAGCCGCAGTAGCAAGGTTGGGAGAGGAGGATGTAAGGAGAGGAAGAGATAGAGAGAAGATGGAGACCGAGAGAGTGAGGGAGAGTTGGTGTAGTGGCTGCTCCTTTCTATTGTCTGTTGATATATACTTATTTTTTATTTAGAATAGTGACTAAGGATTACCAAGAAAAGCCATGTGGCCTTAAGATTATAAGGCTTTGACACCTAGCCTCTAAGGTGTACACTAGTATTGATAATTGCAAAAAAATTATTCCATGACTTTTATGCAAAAATCATATATAAATTAAAATACATCTAATTATATTATTAAATCTATTTTTTTAAACATTAATAAATACTTATGAATAAACAATTTTATTATCAAGAAATGTATAAACAATTAAAATAGAATTGAATAATACCATATTATGGATAGGACTATGACACTATACCCATCTTACAAAAATTTTGTCCTCGAAATTTAAAATTCAAAGATAATTTTTTTTTCAAAACAAATATAGAGGAAACAAAATATTCTACCAACCTTTGGAGTTGTAATCTATTTTTTCAGAAGAATTACTTCAAAATTATATTCATTAAAACTTCATGAAGTAAAGAATATCCAGCGATAGTTAAATCATCAAGGATTTGAAAATTTTATAGAATCAATAAAATTGTCAGATACCATAACCGTGTATGTTCGACGAAGTCAATATCATAAACACTATTTCTTGTTTTCTGACGTGATATAGTTATCTTAAGCCACATCACTATATACATGGCTGTAATCAAGATACCGTTTCACTATCAGGATTTATGGCTGCAGCTTTTGCTACCACGCCATTGATATCCATATATGAGTAAGAATTATGATTGTAAAGTACTTACCTCACAGGTCAGGGTATCCTTATGTCACTACCATATATTCTAGAAAGGATATTTTGGTCATTTCATAATTAATTTATTAATGTGCTTGTTAAATATTTATTTATTGTATTATTTATTTATTGTTAGATGCTATATTTAATTTTGGACTTGTATTAGTGGACCTAGCTAGATTAGACTAGACTCTTGGACCAACATTTAATCCTAGTTAGATTTGAGCCCAACAATCAAGCCCATTCATTATGAGGATGACTTAATTAGTTAAACCAATTAGATTAGAACCTTCCTTCCTTAATTAATTTCTTTATGACAAGCCCCAAGGGGGTATTGTGGAATTTTTATAGTGACTTGGAATAGGGGCAAGGCCGGCCATAGTAGGGGGAGGAGAGAGACTCCCTCTCTCTTCATCCATTCATCCCAATTCTAGATCTAGAATTTCTCTATTCCAATTTCTTTCATCCCTACACCAATCCCTACCCAAACTCCTTCCCAATTCCTTCTCTACTCATCATTTGAGGCTATTGGAACAAGGAGGAGGCAATAATCTACAAGGAGGAGGAATGAGCACAAGTTGAAGGCTCTTGATACTCATTTGGAGAAATTATATTGGGAATTCATCTTCCAATAGGTATAATTCAGTTTTTCCTCTCTAATTAGACTATAAATCTGTAATTTAATCATTATGAACCCTCCCATGTACTAAGGCTACCTATAGGAAGTACAATTAGGTTCATAGGAGGCCTATGGAGAAAGTTATGTGATATTTTGTGTTAATTTTGGGAGAATTTCGAGATTGGCACATCATGTGTTGTTAATAGGTCAACTAGACCAAATTGACATGTGTTTGATTGCATGAGGCTAGTGTCGTGTCCATAATTGGATATTTGTAGGTCGTATCACGACAATTTGGCGATACAGGTTGATTTGGGGGTTTTCTTCCGACACGAGGGTTTAAGCATGTCATATTTTGACACAGGCACGTATTTAAGTAGCTCGCACTTCGTATTGGTTCTAATTATGATTTTAATCTTGATCATATCATTTATGAGGTATTTGGTGGTGTGTTGGAGCCGTATCACAAGCGTATCATAATTCTAGTGTGATACGAGGGTGGTGCACTCTATGTATTTGATATTTTCTTGATGAGTATTTTGAGTATCCTAACTACAGTTGTTGCTCTTGTATATATATATATATATATATATATATATATATATATATATATATATAGTTTGTATTCATGTATATCTATTTATATGTTTACATACTAGAGTGTCTTGTATATATATATATATATATATAGTTTGTATTCATGTATATCTATTTATATGTTTACATACTAGAGTGTCTTGCATATTCTTTTTCTTGCATGATGTATCATTGTACCTATATGTGCATAAGTCAGTTGAGGATAAGGGTGACTGTCCTAGTGTGTTTTGGTAGGGGGGATCTGTCATGCTTATGTATGTTGTGATGAACACGGGGTGCTGCCATCAGTCGGGTTAGAGGGATTTTAGAGAGCAGCAACAATCCCGCATAGGACAATCTCGCAGAGGGACAGCAACAGCAACATGCATTAGAGCAGCAACAAAGAGTCAAGGGGAAGTCGGGCACTAGGCATGATATGCAAACAATAACAACATCAAGAACTAGGGGGCAGCAGTGTTCCAGAGGGGTGGGGGGTGATATGAGTGGTTGTGTATAGATAGGTGAGTGAAGTTAAGATGTTAGTAGTATATATCTTAGTTAAGTAGTTTCAGTCCCATGTTAGTATGTATTAGAGTTAGTGACAAGTTAATGTATATATATGTTACATATACATTAACATGTTAGTGTCAGATTGTGTTAGATGATGCTAGCTCTAGATGTTAACTGTTAGATACTCATGTTAGTATTTAGTTAGAGTATCATGATTAGTAGTTATAATAAGTTAGTATATATATTAGTATATAGTTATACACTAGATAAAATAGATATTAGTATGGGTTGAGGCTAGTTCTTGAATTACCTTGAGATACACCAAGGTAATGTCAAGGTATTGGCTTATCCTTAAGTATTGGTAGTGAAGACCAAGAGGGTAGCTAGGTATCGATACAAAGTTGGTTCAAAGCCAATGTATCCCATAGTACTAGTTAGCTAGGAATACTAGTATATTTTATATTGTTATAGTATATTTATATATGTATATATATATTTACGTTTCTTGCGATACGGTATAATATTGGTATCCTAGTATCCTAATTATAGCTAGTATAGCTTAGATACATAGTGTATGGACCCAATACCCTAGAGATGGACTCATACAGCCTAGAAATAACTAGTTTGACCAAGTTTGACTAGTTTGACCTAGAGTTAACCTAATTCGACTATTTTGACCTAGAAATGGCTTAATGACCTAGAATTAGACTAGTTTAACTTATTTTCAATCCAAAATCTTGTATTGATATAATTTTTCATATTTAGGTCTCCGAGGCACCGTACCGGACATCTTTGATACTGTTCACTGGATTTCAGGCAAATACATTCTCTGATAGTTTCTCATTTATGATATCCTATATATTTCTTGTATATAGTGTAGATATCCTTGATTTTTTGACACGATGGTTACACGGATTGGTATATTCGGATCTCGTTATGAGATATTATTTCTTGGTATTATGGTGTATCTTGTGCAAGCCTTGTTCTTTGATTTTCTTGTACATGTACAAATATTGATTCTTGAGGAGACTAGCTACCTACCTAGTGAATCCTGTGTCATAACGTACCATGGTTGGATCCACTATACCAGTCGGGGCGGAGAGTGTTAGTGTAGATATGTGATCATACCCTCCTTGTACATGTCATTGTGAGTGTTGATCATACACCGCATGTATGATTAACCAGGCCCTAATCCTTGTGCAAGTTCTCAAGCTGATCACATGTTAAAGTTAGTACTCACTCACATAGTAGTAGTATTTCTTGCTCATATTTATGATGCTCATTTTTGTATTTAATTCCAGTATTCCTATTATGCATATCTCTTATACCTGTATATTGCATCTTGTATATTCGTTCTATTTACTATTACATAGTTTATATCATTCATTGAAACTGCTGCTAGAGATTTACTTTGCTCCTTTCCTGACTGGATATATTTTTCCCAGATGACACTAAGGAGTGGATACCCTACTCACTACGGGCCTCATGACGTAGTTGGCTTAGAGTCAGAGACTTTGACTCAGGAGGATCTCATCCCGGTTGAGACAGAAGATCCAGTACCCGTAGCTCAGTAGATAGATTTATTTGTACTGGATTTGTCTCTAGCTTTTGATAATAGCATTTCTTATATTAGATAACTCATTGGATATTATTTTATCTTGTGAGTTGTATTTAACTCTTCAGTTTATTTATATCATATTCGTGCGATTGTTCCATCTTATAGATCTGTGATTAAGTATTCATATTTTATTTGTGGCATTATTATTATATCTTGATTGCTAGATAGATAGTTTACCCAAACAACGTACTACCGTGGATGCTGCGACATAGGCTGGACGTTGTTCACTACTCGTGCCCCTACACCGGGTGCGGGTTGTGACACATTTTTAGTGGTGGCCCATGTAGGTCTTCGAGGTCGCAATTAATACGATTCGTAGTGGTGCTCTGATTTAAGTGCTATTACGAGCCCGTTTTAGGATATAGGATATAGGCTATAGGCTGATAATACTCAATCACATGTAGGAAAAACTCTATTGTTCATTTCAACTATTCGTCCTTGATATTGATATTTGATATTTGATCTTTAACTGTCATTCTTTGAGTACATTATATCATGTGCCATATTGATTCTTCCTTTCGCTTTTTTTCAAGATGCCACCTAAGACTCGATCACAGCAGAGAGGAGCAATTTTTGAGAGATCTACGACTTCCCGAGGTCCTGCACTAGTCACTTCTTCGGTGATTGGCGTATCAGCTACGTTCGGAGGTCCACCTCCATCTCAGAGGACTGTTCCAGCTGTGTCTGAGGGACTTCTACATCCACCTTCCGTGCCGACAGATGCGACTCAGGTGTTCGCATTGTTTCGCGAGATACTGGAGGCTTAGAAGGCCCAGTCAGAGGCTCACCAGAGGCAGACCGACGTGTTATGGTAGGGTATTGAGATTGCTCATCAGCTTGCCCTTGCTGCAGTAGAAAGAGGAGCTTTCGACCCAGCAGCAGCGTTATGCCTAATACCAGCATCAGGAGGGTGCACCTCAGGGACGAGCGTTTGCTATGACAACTGAGGAGGCCAAGCCCACTAGAGATGTCATCGTAGGTTCTTTTCTTCTTGATTCTATTCTAGCTTTAGCATTGTTTGATAGTGGTGCTTCCCATAGTTTTGTATCTGTTTCTTTTGCTCTGAAGCATCATTTAGTAGCTGAGCCTTTGCTTAAGACTTGCAAGATCATGACCGAGGGAGGCATTACCCTGGTTAGTGATATTTATAAGAATCAGAGAGTTACTCTGGGAGGTCGGGAGCTGAGTGCGTGTCTACTTGTAATGCCACTTCCGAGCTACGATATTGTACTCGAGATAGATTGGTTGAGTAGGCACCATGCTAGTATAGATTGCAGAGGAGGTAGAGTTTTGTTTAGCCCGCCAGGAGAGCCAGAGTTTGAGTTTGCTAGAGGAGCTACAGATCAAAGAGAAGGCATTATCTGTGAAGCTATGGTAGAAGACAAGGAATTGTCGCATCCTTTAATAGCAGAGTTCTTGGATGTATTTCTTGAGGAATTGCTAGGATTGCTGCCAGATCAAAATATTGAGTTTTCTATAGACTTGGTGCCAGGTGCAGAACCAATTTTATAGCATGTCTATAAAGTGAACAACAACGAGTTGGTCGAGCTAAAGAAGAAATTGGATGAATTGCAGGATAAGGGGTTTATCAGATCCAGTTCTTCACCGTGGGGAGCCACAGTATTGTTTGTACCGAAGAAGGATGGATCGGTGTGCATGTGCATCAATTACAGAGTATTGAATAATCTCATTATCAAGAATAAATATTTGTTGCCACGAATTGATAACCTGTTCGATCAGTTGAGTGGCACCAAGGTGTTCTCCAAGATAGACTTGAGATCAGGCTACCACCAGGTGAAAGTGAAGCCTGAGGACATTCCGAAGACTGCTTTTGACTCGGTATGGCCAGTATGAGTTTATGGTGATATCGTTTGGGTTGACTAATGCCCCAGCGGTATTTATGAATTTGATGAACAAGGTGTTCCACACCTGTACCTTGACAAGTTTGTGGTGGTGTTCATCGATGACATACTCATATATTCGAAGACACCAGAGGAGCACGAGGAGCATCTGCGGATTGTGTTGGATGTGTTGAGGAAGGAAAAGCTATATGGGAAGTTGTCCAAGTATGAGTTCTTCCTGGACAAGGTGGAGTTCTTAGGACATGTTGTGACTGGTGATGGAATTTTAGTAGATCCGAAGAAGTTCACAGCAGTGAAATCTTGGAAGACCTCGAGTTCAGTGGCAGTGATCAGAAGTTTCTTGAGTCTAGCAGGCTACTATAGGAAGTTTGTACAAGATTTTTCGAGGATTGATGAGACGATGACTAGACTCACCAGGAAGGACGTAGAGTTTATTTGGACAGAGGAGTGCCAAGCTACTTTTGAGGAATTGAAGACGAGGTTGATGTCTGCTCATATTTTGGCGTTGCCATCAGGGTCTGGAGCTTTCACTATTTATAGTGATGCATCAGGGAAAGGGCTGGATTATGTTCTTCAGCAGAATGAGAAAGTGATTGCCTATGCATCTAGGCAGTTGCGTCCTCAAGAAAAGAACTATTCTACCCACAATTTGGAGTTGGCAACAGTCATCTTTGCCTTGAAGTTATGGAAACACTATTTGTATAGAGAGCGTGTGGAGATCTTCACAAACCACAAGAGCTTGAAGTACGTTTTCACTCAGAAGGAGTTGAACATGAGGCAGCATCGGTGGCTAAAACTGATGAAGGATTTTGGCATATCTTTACAGTATCATCCGGGGAAAGCCAATGTAGTTGCCGATGCCTTGAGCAGGTATCCGGTAGCTATATTTTTGATGCAGAACCGATATTTGTTGGAGGATCTTGAAAGCTTGGGCATTGAGATGATAGTCCCTGGTTTTGCCATGCAGATGTGGAGGTTGCATATACACTCTGAGTTGATGGACATAATCAAGGCAACCCAGTATGAGGATGTATCTCTGAGGAGCATCAGAGCTCAGGTGAGAGCGGGATTGGAGGATGATTTCACCATTGCTGAGGATGGTTCTTTGCGGCATGGTGCCAGATTGTGTGTGCCTAGTGGGGAGCTGCGTGGGGAGGTATTGCAGGAAGCGCATCACTCTAAGTATTCCATGCATCCAAGTGCCAACAAGACGTATTGGGATATACGAGAGAGTGTATGGTGGTATGTCATGAAGAGGGAGGTGATACAGTTTGTATTTAGATGCTTAGTGTGCCAGTAGGTGAAAGCCGAAAGGCAAAGACCAGGTGATTTACTTCAGCCATTACCTATTCCAGAGTGAAAGTAGGAGCACATTACTATGGATTTTGTATTCGGACTTCCACGATCTCCAGGAGGAAAAGACGCGATTTGGGTCATCATTGACAGGTTGACCAAGTCGACCCACTTTTTGCCTTTCAAGGTGGGTTTGTCTACGGAGAAGCTGGCAGAGATGTATGTGAGGCAGATCGTCAGGATACATGGGGTTCCCGTAAGCATAGTCTCGGATCGGGATAGTTGTTTTCACTTCTCATTTCTGGAGGAGTTTGCAGGCGAGTTTGGACACCCAGCTCAAGTTCAATAATGCATATCACCTGCAGACGGATGGGCAATTAGAAAGGACCATTCAGACTCTCAAGGATATACTATGCACCTGTGTACTAGATTTTGGGGGATCTTGGGAGGACCATCTCCATTTGGTAGAATTTTCTTTCAACAACAGCTACCAAACTAGTATAGAGATGTCACCATTTGAGGCTTTGTATAGTCGGAGATGTCGTACTCCCTTGCCATGGGACAATGTTGGAGTGAGCTTTGCTAGGGCCAGAGATGGTTGTGGATGCAGCGAAAAAGTTTAAGTTGATCAGAGACAGACTTCGAGTGGCGCAGGAGAGACAACGGCATTGGGCCGATAGCCACCGGAGACCTTTGGAGTTTGAGGTATAGTTTTAGATTTTTGTTTTGTACTTGATATTGGTTGTTTGTTATAGATTAAGTTCTTAATGTTGTATTTTGTTCTGGGTTGGTGGTTTGGTGTTTCTGAGGATTTCTTCGACACGAGGCACGATTCATTTTGGTGAAGGCGAAAAGCTTAGTCCGCGATTCATCAGACCTTTCAGTATTCTCGAGAGGGTCGGTACAGTTGCTTACAGACTAGACTTGTCTCCCGTATTGAAGGGAGTGCACAGCGTGTTTCACGTGTTGTAGTTGAGACGGTACGTGGCGGATCCTAGTCATATATTGGATCACTCAAAGATAGAGGTGGGCCCTACTCTTAGCTATCCAGAGCAGCCAGTTGAGATTCTGGATCGGAGAGAGAAGGTGCCGAGGAACTAGACCATTTTCTTGGTACGCGTCACATGGAGGCATCACTCTTCGGGTGAGTCTACTTGGGAGAGGGAGGATGAAATACGAGAGCGTTACCCATATTTGTTTGTGCCTTGAGGTATGTTCTTTCCTGATTCTGTTTTGTTTTATGGGGGTAGTTTCGTCTTTGAATTTCGAGGACGAAATTATTTTAAGGGGGGTAGACTTGTCACTACCACATTTTATAGAAAGGATATTTTGGTTATTTTATAATTATAATATGCTTGTTAAATATTTATTTATTGTATTATTTATTTATTGTTAGATATTATATTTGATTTTGGACTTGTGTTGTGGGCCTAGCTAGATTAGACTAGACTCATGGACTAACATTTAATCCTAGTTAGATTTAAGCCCAACAATCAAGGCCATTCATTAGGAGAGGTCGGTAGACACCATATTGGAGGACAGTATTTGTCTGAGCATATTTTCGATGCTGACATCAGAGTCACAGGCTAAAATTTTTAAAGAATGTGAGCGCTCTTCATCTTCCTTATCTGAGTCATCGGGTGTTGTGGAAAGCGTTACATATCCTAAGCCATGCTTAGTCTTATGATAGTAATCCTCGGTCTTGCCCGCAGGGGAGGGAAGTCGTAAACGCGCCCTTCGGCCTTTATCGTAGTTTAATCCTTTGGTGACCTCCAAGTTGTATCCCATCTTTTGGATCAGATGTAGATCTTGTGAGCTGTACCGGTAGAGTGACATTCTGCCTGTCTCGGATTCTGGTTCTTCTTCTTCTGGGATGAAGGACTGGGAGCATTCCACTTTGTCGAAGATGATGATCTTATCTCCCTGCTTCCTGGGTGGGACTAAGAAATAAGAAACCTGACTAGGGTGAAGCAGGTGGACGGTGCATGTAGTGGTCACTTGTGTGTGCAGGTAAAGGCCCAGATCGTGCTCTAGGGAGTAGAGTGTACTTATATACATACGCTCCGAGTAGTTCAAAGATTATACTTTATTAAGAAAATAAGGTATCTCTTCCGGCGGGATTACATCGTCAGAGGAAGGGATGTTAACATTGGCGGATATATATTCCTCTAGCTCATCCTTCTCCTCGGCTACCCCCAGCGTAAGCGAATGGTTCTGCATAATTTTACCATCAAAGGCCCGGAGGTTGTAGCCGCGGTCGGGTCTCCCTTTGGTGGTCGACTCGGCCTGTGAAGGCGAACGACCATTGGTTCGAAAGGCGTAATAGGGCAGAATCTCCTCTTGGTGGTCGATTCGGCCTTCGAAGGCGGACGACCATTGGTTCTGGTGACGTCGAAGGTACTGGAGATTCAGGTGCCTTCCCGCATATTTTGTCGATGAGAGGTGCGGCCGCATCGGGAGTGCGAGCCTTGAAGCGGATTCTCATAGGCTCCTCGGGTGTTGTTGTGGCCCCGGCTTCATCTTCGGCTTCATTGCCACCATCATCTTGGCATACTTTTTTGTAAAGGATTGAGTCAGAGTAGTAGATCTTGATACCCTTAAACGGATCGACGTCAGCGAACTCTATTTTGATGAAATCGTGTTCGTCTATATATTTTAGGCACTGGTGGAGGGTGGATGACACGATCCTGTGTTTATGTATTCACGGATGCCCCAACAAGACATTGTAGGACGTATCTACTTCTATGATGTAGCAGGTGAACTCTGTTTTTAAATTGTTGATCTGGCATTTTAGACAAATTTTGCCCAGAGGGTAGCTCCTCCCCTTGTTGAAGCCACTGATGGCGGTATCGGTGGCTTCAACAAGGGGCCGATCGACGATCCTGGGTCTATTGTTCGACGATCCTGGATCTATTGCCAAACGGTGTATCGGGATCCCCAGGGTCTGAAGCAAACTTCCTCGGTCAATATGCATTCGGTCCACCTTGATATCGCCAATATACCCGGTGTAGTACATGAGCCGATTGTGCCTATTATTCTTGAGCAACATATCCTGTTGCGAGAAGACGATATTGGACATCGTATCCATGGCGTTGTTGTAATGTGGACAAGCAGCAGGATCTTCGGTTGGCGGCATGACTTATGCTAGGTAGACATCGATGTTCTGCCGTGCCTCACTCAAGGCAGTCCGAGTGTCTTTAGAGAGCTGCAAAAGCTCAAATAGTGACAATTTTGTCGGAGTGTGGGCTAATTGTGCTAAGATATCAAAGTTATAGGACCTTTCCATCCCTTGTGGTGCATTCCTGTGCAACGATTTATCGAAGCGCGTCTCCTTCTGTTTAGACATGTCTACCGGTGGGGGCTGAGATGGCCCGGGACTAGTGGTGGTAGGCATGACAACCGGGGGCGTATCGTCGTGCATCGGTTGGTATATTGCACCCGACCTTGTTGTACCTACTGCCAGCTCTTCAACCGAGGAGGAAACTGTGTAACAGGTCTTGGATTTTCTGCCTTTGGATTTGGCAGTAGAGGATACCGCGGACTGTGTCAAGTCTGAAACGAGGTCGAGATGGACCCACATGACCACTACACGTGGTGTGGCAAGAGGTATTATCTCGGCCGTCTGGTCTCGAGCTGGTGGAAGGTTGACCACTTGCATGGTCGCCTTAGGGACCGGAATTACTCTGTCTTGGGCTTCCGTTGGTAGAAAGTTACCAAACTGGAGGGACACCATGTTGGCGGCTACCGTCACGTCATCAAAGTCCAGAGAAAGAGCTTTGGTGTCTATCATACGTTGGATATACCGCTTCAAGGTATGGCACTCCTTCATTGGGTGATGGACGTAGCGGTAGAAGTGACAGTACTTCGGGTTGGCAATTTTTGTCGCCTCAGTCTGCGTCTGACGTCGGAGAGCAAAATATTGCCTCCCTGCATCAGCACGTCGAAGATGGGTTTGACATCGACATCTTCAAAATATTAAGTCTCCTTTGGTTTTGGAGGCTCTGCAAGCTTTTCCTCAGGCTTCTTGGTCAAGTTAGCGACCATAGCATATTTTTCCTTTCCGTCGCGGCTGCTATTGTCGCTATTATTGTTGTTAGTGTTATTGTTGGTGGTGGGACACTTACCCTTTTCCTCGACAGAAGGGATATGGATCCCCAACTGTCGAGCATCTTTAAGCTTTTTCTCAGCGTTGACGACACTTATAATGAACGTCGTCCAGTCCTTGAACTAGCTCTCGCCCATCTAGAGGTTGACTGTCGGGAGCATGTTCTTCCGGCACATCTCCATGAGTGTGGCCTCGGGATTGCCAGAAGGCAACCTTAGCGCGGCCTGTCGGAAATGCTCGATATAGTTTCTCATTAGTTCCTTCTCACCTTGGGTGACGTCCATCAGAGAAGACATCATCATATCGTTTCCTGTCTCATAGAATCTGTTAAGGAACAGACGCTTGAGGTCATCGAACGAGGAGATGCAGTTATCTTAGGGACTGCAGAACCAATTGAAAGCTACCCCAGCCAATGATCCGACGAAGAGCCTGGTAAGGATAGCGTCACTGCGGGGTAAGTGTCCCATAGTGATCTCGAAGTAGCACATGAAACAGCGAGGGAAGGACTTTCCATAGAACATGTTGATGTTGAAGGGCTTGTACTTGAACGAATACGGTACATCCCTCCACTTTATCGGGTATGGTTGTCACATACCGAGATCATGGAGTGAGTCCCGATTGCTCATGGAGTCTAGACGAGCCAGAAGTTCTCGGATCTCTCTCCTTCCTTCCTTAGCTTCATCTCCTGTCGAAGGCGCGGATGGCTAGGTAGGAGAGGATCACTGCTCGCAGGTGGAGTGGTTGTGTTTAAATTTTTGTGGGTCCCGGGGTCCAGGTTTGCTTGTCAGGAGGCTCTTGCTGGCTGGAAGGCCATATTTTTCTTGATCACCAGCATTGTCAGGGTCAAGGCTTGCATTGATGCACCCATTGTGTGCATCATGGCTTCAATCATCTCGAGGTGCTGCCGGTCACTAGGGCCTTCATGGTCATCTCCGGCCATGTACACCGTCCTCACTCGGGGAGAAATGGAAGGGGCGATTGATGTCATGCTCCCTGTCTCATACCTTTGTAGGGAGTAGTCTTCAAGGAGGGCGGGAGCCGCTGTGTCTTCCTCGGATTCGGAGGGAATACTACCCCCATCGTAGAAGATTGTGTCATCTTGGTGGGAGTAGCTATGCTCGGGGATTTTGGCGTCCGTTCCTTGAGAATCGTAATCACCTCGGAACGCCGGGTTTTCACGTAGCTCCAGGGGGACACTATCCCTAGCTTGGGCCACCCCCAGGGGTTCTGAGGATGAACTACCCCCAGAAGCTGACAACTTTTTCTTTGAGCAGGTGCCTTGGAATACGTCTTCCGCGGGTGCTGTCATCAGCCTTCCAGGTAATCGTCTTCTCGATGCCGTGGTAGAGGGTGCTGGAATGGAGGTATCCGACTGCATTCTTCCCTTGGTGGCGGGCAGTTTCCCAGTTTAGTAGCATGAGGCTAAGGTCAACTCCTCCTTCTTTGATAATTGCACCTGATCTCCGGGTTGCCGTCGGGTAGGGGCTTTTTGGTGCAATCGCTGGAAGGCCGCCTACCTGCCTGTGAGTACTGCTATTTTATTGCAGCAACAATTGATAATGATGCTGGCGCAGTTGTGCCTCGGAGAGGGCACGTCGCACGCCACAGTAGTTTTTCTTGCTTTGCGTTTGTGAGTAATCACGTCACGCAAATTATGCAAATGGTGGTTTACCTTTGCATCCTCTTTGTGAGTCCGGGTATCCCGGGCACACGGATGCGCAGGCGTTGTGTTTGCTTCCTAGCCTGGGGTTCGTACAAGAACTTGTCCCGAGGTAATGGTGAAGACTAGCCCTGTCTATTGGTCCCTGTAGGCTGGACGCAAGGGTTGGTCTTGTACAACTGTCCATCAGAGGCTTGCGTAATAACTAGTGATGCCTGTTGGCGGTCGGTCGTATGAGCAGTTGCTCGAGCTTGACGGGCTCGCACTGCCCGAAACTTCTTGAGCTTAGCTACCGCAGGCACATAGTATGAAGTGTCCAGCTTTAGATTTTTACCATTCTCGGTGGGTCGTATAGAATATGCGCCGCATGAGATTCGGTCAAATATCGAGGTTCTGTTGCTATTGGGGGCGCATACGGGCCACTATATGCGGTTGTAAGTTGATGCCGCATGGGCAATCTTATGCGACCTCCTCCTTTGTGGCATAGAAGCTGCCTCAGCACTAGGACGTCTGACCTCGTAGTATTTTCCTCTGCCAGAGTCTGGGTGCTGAACAGTCTCTACGTCAGCCCAGGATGCCGCATAGATGTGAACGTTATGGGTGTTCGTCCGACGACCATCATGGGCAACAGAGTGAGAGGCTGGAAGTGTCTGCTTTGTAGCTGGGTGGGGCATAGCGGCCTTGGCCACCCACGTTCTACGGGTCCTCTAGTGGGAAGCACCCTTTCGGCTGGAAGAGGCTACCGCATAGACAGTGGCCGCATGATGTACGGTCGTTGCGACATGGAGAGGGATGGAGAGCTTATGCTCCATAGTTGGACAAAGCTCAAAGGCCTTTGCCACCCACGTCTGGTGGGTATTCTTGGGCTTTTCTTGCCTCGGAGAAGGACTCGCACTGTCTCCGGAGAGCATGTCCTCGAATACTTGCTAGTCGAAGCAGACCATCAACATCTTTTGCGTCGAGCCGAGCTTGGCCGTATCGAATTGCGTCACCGTGTCACGCCCCAGTTCCAAAATACGTAGGACTAGGAATACATAACATGCTAGCTACGCATTCAACCAGGCTCTGGTCCGACTCGAATACGTATAAGCTGTATTATAATGGTCACTATCTAAATAATCAAGTAAATATAAATATCTATGTCTCAATCCACAATGAACAGAATATATAAGAATGAGCTACATGTGCTAAAGTCGGCCGTCCAGTAACACACAAACTCGAATAGACTCGAGAAAGAAATATGAGTCTATAAAACTAGGCTACATCAGCAGATGAATAAACAATATGAATAAATAACCATAACTCCGGTAGAAATGATATAAGTACCTGGTACCAATGCCTGCAAGACAAGCAACTCCATCATCAACTCCAAAGGCTCCATAACCGTCTATGCTGCAAAAACTGGAAGGAGACTAGGTCCTCAGAGGGACATAACAAGGTACAAGAAACAGCATGCCAAAAAGTAAAACAGTATAATGCCACATACTCAAGGGTAAACTACTATAACCATTTATGTGATATGCACATGAAAGCATCACTCGTACTCAGGCTGAAACCACTACATGCTCTGTTTCGGGGAGCCCATAGCAACAAGTAGTATCAAGACTCAGTATAGGTGCCAAAGATCTGAGATAGAGTCTAAGGCACCTCTAGGGTATTGCGACTCCGGCATATGTGCCACAACACCTCCAGTAGTATATATATATATATATAATCAGCCTGTAGTATGGTGTCTCTCTCCCCACCCAATGTAACCTCATGTCTCATGTCCATAACACGCAAGATCATGACCTCTAGCTAGTGCAACGAGTCATAATAATATCCATATAATATGCAAGTCTCATGTCACGAATCTTGTAAGCCTATAAAGAAGCACCATGAATAACTCAAGAAAGATTCCGTCATATAAAATAGTGTCAAGTGTCCTAGGGTTTGGCGTACTTGGTAAAGCAAGTACGTATAAATAGGATCATGGAATCAACTCTCTAAGTGGCGTTACTCGACTCCGCGTACGGCGTCGACACCCGAATCTTGTTCGGATGCTAAGCAACGTCTCACGGTCCTAGGGTAAACACTCACATCAACCATATAAAATAACTATAATAACTAAATAATATAATAAATGCAAGAAACTGTAATACATCATGGCAAGGTACACTTGTCTGGATTCTGAAATCCGTCAACTACTCCTGGGAAAGTAGAATCTGCACGTACACCTCCGAATGCTGAAACAAACATCATCATTGTTCTCAGAATACTAGAAATAGCTAGGATTGACTATCCATAAGTCTAATTTGGACACAGGGATAAAATTGACAATTTTGGGTCAAAGCGGGGTCTACATGTGGCCCACTTTGCACCGTAAAACGTATCAAAGACAAAGTTTTTTAAATTTGTCAAACTTAGTGTCTACGAGTCCAGAACAACGATACGAACCCAACGGAACATCCAGAACTGGATTCTGATTAGTCGGTCACAAAAATGCCAGTTATGTGGAATCGTGGGGCCAACAAAATGATGTTTCGTCAACGTTCTCAGAATTGAACCAAACTTGGGTCACATGACCAGTATAATACTGCGAATCCAATGGCACAAGTTTCATTATGAAACGACAAGCGTACATGAAGTTACGATGAGTGTCAGAACAGGCCGATACGGGACTTTTTGGCGGATACGCGTTGATTCCGGTATGCATGCACATCAAAATCAAGTTCCGCGAAAGCCCACACGTCTGTGTTGACGATACACGCCTTTCGGTGCAACTCGCATATGACAAAATTATCTCGTTTGGCGGGACGCACCCCGTATCGTGAGATTTTTGGTATTTTAAAAACAAGTTTTTGGTCGTTTTGGAACAAGAATAATTTTACCAGTAAAGCAAATTAATAAAAACTAAAAGTACAGTAAATATCTTTGTTATATTGTGAAAATGTCCTTTCAATTATATCTTGAAAATAATTAACGAGTTGGTAGAAAATTGGACATGAACATGGATACTTGGACTGAAATTCTGAACTGTTTCCGAACAGTTTTTCGACCAACTTCCGGTCGATTTTTCGATCAAACCGGGGTGCCTAAATTCGTTCCACTTGAAGAAAATCCTAGAGGGTTAGGTTGTGAACATATCAGCAAAGACATGACAAGAATCGGACGAGCGAGGAGGGCGGAGGCTGCACGCGAAAGGAGGCCGCAAAGCTGCTGCTGTTGCTGCCGGCTGCTATGGCGGCGCTCCGACGCTGCTGCGATGCGGCGGTTGGCGGTTGTTGGCGGCTGTCGGTGGCTCTTCGGCGGAGGTGGGCGGCGGTCATCGTGGGTGATGGTGGAGATGGGATTAGGGTTAGGGTTTTATTGTACATATAGGCTATATATATGTATATATAACGTAGGTGGGTGGGGAGGGGGTGGAACTCCTGTACGCGGGTTGGGGGGGGGGGGGGGGTTCTTAGAGTTTAGGATTAGGTTTTTGGTTTGGGTAGGGTTTGGGTTAATGGGTTTAGGATTTAGTATTTTGGTTTATTTCTTTTAATTATATAAATATATATATATATATATATATATATATATATATATATATATAGCCACTAAAAATAGTTTTGGACCTCAAATAAATTCCTGAAAAATTATACAATACACTAATAATAGTTGTACACCCAAAAATATATTTTATGCACAATATTAATAATTAATTAATTACACATAATTATAAATCCATGAATATTATATATTATAATTAGCTAAAAAAATAAAAAATTCTCCCTTAATCACAATAATTTTAGAATACCAATATTAATAAATTCTAAAAATCAGGGTGCTTACAATCTACCAAACTTATAAAAATTTTGTCCTCGAAATTAAAAATAAACATAGTAGAAAATTTTTTAGTTAAGAAGGTTGCACTAAAGATGGGGACACAGTTACCAAATGGAGTCCTAGTTTGAAGTCGCATTCTAAGAATAAGTGTACGCTTACTCAAGATTCTACCCAACTTATAAGAATGAAGTTGGCCGCAGAAACTATAATCATGATCATATTTCTAAGGATTTTTAGTAAGTCTAACTTCAAGGAGGGATTCGAGATGGTAAGAATTTTGTGACCGTTGTCACAGCCTATCAAAGAAAATCTATGTACTACCATGGCGTTATTGAGTCAATAACTCTATAAAGAAAGTTCTACCAGTTCTCCTTACTTCTAATTAGGTCATGAGTCTATAAGACAATAGAAAATATCATAGCCAAATACAACTAGGGTGACATGGTACCGATAAGTTGTTTACTGCAAATCATGGATGCCGATAAATGGTTCAGCAATAAGCATCAAAAGGTGATATAACTTATCAATGTGTTTTGTATTGTGTAAAGAGTACAAGGGGTTCAATTTAATGCAATACAAGTGTCATAGACGTAGGTTGGCATGAATGTGATACGAGTATATCAGTGGTTGGGATATTTGGGTTGCCTATGTATAATTTAATTCAATTGCAACAGAGTTTGATATAGGGTTTAGAAGGAGATATGCCATGAATGTTGGGGGGCTATATGGAGCATGGGCATGCATATTTGGAAGTAACGGTTGTGTCATCAGTGAGTAGGTTCCAGTTAGGCTCATGAATGTCAAGGTTGCCGGAAGAATTGAGTCGGTGTTGAGTATTAAAATCGACCGCAACAGAAAAAGGATATCTATGTGTCATGTGTGTACAATTGCGTCGCGAATGTCATACGACTAAAACAAAACATGGGAAGGCCAGTTTGTGAGTGATAGTCATGTCATAGGTGCAGAGTGACTAGTCTAGGTCATAAGGGGAAAGTTGTTGGAAAGGAAAGGATAGTGTTGTGCTCTAAATATTTGAGCCACAACAAAGGGTATCAAGGATACATAAATTAAATAGGTAATTTAATCCGTTTGAAATTAACCTAATTAACACCAAAATAAATTCAAATTTACCCTGAATTTCTAGAAAATAATCCTACACTAAAACCAGGGGCTACGATCTACCTAACTTATAAAAAATTTAAGTTGGCATCCCAAAACTAAGGTCATGGTCCTGCTAACAAGATTTATAGAAGGGCCTATTTTCTAAATAAGGTTACAGGAATTCTAGAATTTACTGGCTGTAATCAAGGATTTTCTAAAGGAACTTAGAAACTATCATGGTGCTATTAATCAACAACCTTATAAGAGAAATTACTACCCATCCACTACTGCTCTTGTATAGGTCAAGCTTCTACAAGGCAGAAGAAATGACCGAGTCAGATCTAACTAAGGAAAGGTGGTAGAGAGGCTTCGATCATTGATTGGCATTGATGACGAAGAGACCAAAATTCAGGCCACGATAAAAAGAATTTCTGATAAGTCTACATAGTTGAATAAGGCACGATTAGGCAGGTATTTGGAGAATCGAGTCATGGTGACTAGATCAAGGGGATTAGAGTAGAAAAGAACTAATACCTATGGTGATATGGATATTAACACAATGTGTGGTACCAACTAAGGGATTGATTTTGTAATTAAGGCACAACTAGGGAAAGAGGAATGATCTACTCATTGTTATAATTAGAAAGATCGTTGTTGCAAAAAGCACGAGGCCATCTATGCAACAAAAGATAAGAATTTGATAGGAATAATAGGAATACAGTCGAGGGGGTAATACAACTAATCCTTAAACTCATTACTATATTCAATTCTCATGCTAGCAATCTATACTAGCTCTAGCATATAGGAATAGCCTATCTATCTACCCTACTAAGGGTAACCATCTTCTTAAAACTTTATGTCCAGCATATCTTCTTCCGCCTTGACAAGGATCTGCTTCAGGAGAAAATACCGTGCACGAATGTCCATCTCTCTGAAATATGGAGAGATGATAAACAATAATAAAGATGTCAAGGGAATAAACGAGTACAATTATGAAGTCCAAGGGCGATAATCAAATGCTAAGGAATTATCAAATCAGTTGTGGGTTGAGATACTAATACTACTAATCCTGATTACAGGCTCCTTCGGTACCGAAAAGTAACCAAAATAATTTAATCAGGACCTGCATGGGCCACCACAAAAACATGTCACGCCCAGTCCCAAAATACGTAGGACTAGGAATACATAACATGCCAGCTACGCATTCGACTAGGCTCTGATCTGACTCGAATACGTATAAGCTGTATTATAATGGTCACTATCTAAATAATCAAGTAAATATAAATATCTATGCCTCAATCCACAATGAACAGAATAAACAAGAATGAGCTACATATGCTAAAGTCGGCCGTCCAGTAACACACAAACTCGAATAGACTCGAGAAAGAAATATGAGTCTATAAAACTAGTGTCACGCCCCGATCTCCCGCAGGCTAAATCGGCCGTTCCCGCTAGGCGAGAATCACCGTGCCAGCGCTCCCGCGGAACGATCTTTTTGACCCATCCGGGCGTGATGCCGCACGAGCGTGAGCCACGCCCGTGCAAGGCCATGGTCCATTGGCTGGCGGTAAGAGTTCTAAGCCACAGAGTCGCACAAGTTATCCGAGTGCAGCTGAGTCATGAACACATAGGTGATCGGTAATAAGTTCACTGAGTTGACAATATAGCGGAAGCATTGAATAACACAAGTAGAAGTAAGCAACTCTTTATTGATATAAACAAGTGTTACAGGCGGCGTATAGCCGAGATTACAAGTCGCTCAAGCCTCTCTCTCTGAAACAATAAAAGTGTGCCAAGTGGCTACAATTATGGAATGATTGTACATGCGATGTTTAGGCTATGTTCCAACATTATGTCTTGTATATGTGCTTCAGTTTCGGACGCAACGCTCCAAGGCTCCGGAGTGATCTCCACGCCTTAGCACGCACGAAGGAGGCATCCGCACCGAACGAGGTTCTCCCGCACCCTGCAAATGATCTGGTGGGTTATCAGTACATTGAATGCACTGGTGGGGAGGCTACTCGCCCGCTCGACAAATTCAAATACGTAATATAGGTTCCGTGCACCAACTATTATATTGTCTTTCTAGTTGCCTTAGGATCAGTTTCATGCAAAGATTGAATAGCCTAACTCGTGTGGCAGTGCGCCGTGCGACATGAGAGGAAACATGGCGAGACTTACCAACTTACCATTTGGCCTTCCCTGTCTAAGGCAAACATTGTTAATTCAAGCACGAGCAGCATATATGAAAACCAAGGCAATAGCACATGCAAATACGGGAGTCGTTGTATCATGATTGTTTAGGTGTTCAGTTGGTTTCTTTTGATGCGATGCAATGACTCGCACGCGGATAGCCGCTAAGCGAGGATGACTTATCTATATGAACATGAGTCACTGACATAGACATAAAGGACCGTTTATAGTCTTGAACAAGGATGGAAAGCAATAAAGATTCGTTGGTGGCTGCAGACTATTCTGTCCGCACGTGAGACTATCGTGAAGTTCTATCCAGATCGGATCGGCCCCGGTGCCCCGGAACCGTCCGTGGAACCTAATGACCTTGTTTCCAAGTTGTCCGCGATATGCAGGTCAGGGTCTTTCCAAATCCATAATATGATATGAAAATCCATGATTCTTTATTCTGAATCGAGCGTTTGCTCCAAGAGCTGAGATTCGTGGATTCGTTAACATGATTCTCGTTCAGAGGTATACTTGATGGGATTATCATTCAGTTGCAACGTGACAGGATTCTCGTTCAGTATTCACTTACCCTGATGCGTGCCTCTAGTTTAGGGATTGCCTTGGCGACCCAACGATTTCGGATATTTGCAGGTTTAATTGCACAGAAGGACTATTTGATAGTCTCCTGGCTAACAAGAATGCATGAACAATACAATAACGTTAGACAATCGTAAGCAGGCAAGCATGCGTTTCTAGGGAACATAAGCAAACACGTTTGCTCGGGCCCGAAGGTAAACTGAGAGGTGAAACCGTAAGAACTTTAGCATGCGAGGGTCTGAATATAAGCAATATTTCATTTCCATGTTCTAGCGCAAGCAATACAAGTTGTGATTATTTTCTTAGCTAGGTGCGTTGAATTCTTATTAGCATGCAGGGGGTGATTCACCTAGCGACTAGCATGTATCGTTCCATATTTTATGTGTGCTGGCTAAGCAAAGACAAGTTCACCGTAGCCACCCACCTTAGCGATGATTCGCCTCGGTTGAGCGATACGTCAAGCGAGCCTCTGAAAGCCTAAGCTGAATTCCTGTAGGGACAAGTCTGGATATCCTTTGCCTCAAACGAGTATTCTCGCCTGAGCAAAGCGGGTCGAGACATTGCACTTTTGTCGTTTGAATCGGCAGTCCGCTTGAACGGAACGGGGTGTTACAACTAGGCTACATCAGCAGATAAATAAACAATATGAATAAATAACCATAACTCCGGTAAAAATGATATAAGTACCTGGTACCAAAGCCTGCAAGACAAGCAACTCCATCAGCAACTCCAAAGGCTCCATAATCGTCTATGCTGCAAAAACTGGAAGGGGACCAGGTCCTCAGAGGGACGTAACAAGGTACAAGAAACAACATGCCAAAAAATAAAATATTATAATGCTATATACTCAAGGGTAAACTTCTGTAACCATCTATGTGATATGCACGTGAGAGCATCACTCGTACTCAGGCTGAAACTACTACAGGATCTGTGTCGGGGAGCCCATAGCAGCAAGTAGTATCAAGACTCAGTATAGGTGCCAAAGATCTGAGACAGAGTCCAAGGCACCTCTAGGGTATTACGACTCCGGCGTATGTGCCATAGTACCTCCAGTAGTATAATATATATATATATATATATATATATATATATATATATATATATATATAATCAGCCTTTAGTATAGTGTATCTCTCCCCACCCAATGTAACCTCACGTCTCATGTCTATAATGTCTCATGTCCATAACACGCAAGATCATGACCTCTAGCTAGTGCAACGAGTCATAATAATATCCATATAATATTCAAGTCTCATTTCACGAATCCTGTAAGCCTATACAGAATCACCATGAATAACTCAAGAAAGATTCTGTTACATGAAATAGTGTCAAGTGTCCTAGGGTATGGCGTACTTGGTAAAGCAAGCAAGTAAAAATAGGATCGTGGAATCAGCTCTCTAAGTGACGTTACTCGACTCCGCGTACGGCATCGACACCCGAATCTTGTTCAGACGCTAATCAACGTCTCACGGTCCTAGGGTAAACATACACATCAACCATATAAAATAGCTATAATAACTAAATAATATAATAAAGGCAAGAAACTGTAATACATCATGGCAATGTACACTTGCTTGGATTCTAAACTCCGTCAACTGCTCCTGGGAAATTAGAATATGCACGTACACCTCCGGATCCTGAAACAAATATCACTATTGTTCTCAGAATACTAAAAATAGCTAGGATTGACTATCCATAAGTCCAATTTGGACACAAGGACAAAATTGACAGTTTTGGGTTAAAGCGGGGTCCACATGTGGCCCACTTTGCACCGTAAAATATGTCAAAGACAAAGTTCTCCAAATTTGTCAAATTTAGTGTCTTCGAGCCCATAATGACGATATGAACACAACGGAACATCCAGAACTGGATTTCAATGAGCCGGTCACAAAAATGCCGGTTATGTAGAACCGTGGGGCCCACAAAATGATATTTCTTCAACGTTCTCAGAATCAAACCAAACTTGGGTCACTGGACCAGCATAACGCTGCGAATCCAATGACACAAGTTTTGTTGCGAAATGACAAGCATACACGAAATTATAATGAGTGTCAAAATAGGCCGATACGGGGCTTTTCGGCGGATACGCGTTGATTCCGGTGTGCACGCACATCCAAATCAAGTTTCGCGAAAGCCTACACGTCCGCGTTGACGATACGCGCCTTTTGGTGCAACTCACACACGACGAAGTTGCCTCGTTTGGCGGAACGCACCCCGTATCGCAAGATTTTGGGTGTTTTAAAAATAAATTTTTGGTCGTTTTGGAACAAGAATAATTTTTCCATTAAAGCAAATTGATAAAAACTAAAGGAATAGTAAAAATCTTGGTTATATTGTGAAGAAGTCCTTTCAATTATATTTTGAAAATAATTAACGAGTTAGTAGAAAATTGGACATGAACATGGGTACTTGGACTGAAATTCTGAACTGTTTCCGAACACTTTTTGGGCCAACTTTCGGTCGATTTTCCGATCAAACCGGGGTGCCTAAATTCGTTCCACTTGAAGGAAATCATATATATATGGCCACTAAAAATAGTTTTGGACCTCAATAAATTCCAAAAAAATTATACAATACACTAATAATAGTTGTACACCAAAAAAAATATTTTTTGTACAATATTGATAATTAATTAATTACACATAATTATAAATCCATAAATATTATATATTATAATTAGCTAAAAATAAAATAAAAAATTCTTCGTTAATCACAATAATTTTAGAATACCAATATTAATAAATTCTAAAAATCAGGGTGCTTACACACCGCCTTCTCAACAGAGGAGAAGGAAGTCCCCAGCAGAGTCACCACTTTGTTTGCCATTTTATATTAAAACGAGAACTAAGAGAACTGGATTTGATCTAACAAACTAAGAAAGTACAAAGAAGAGTCCTAGGAGACAATCTAAGTACAAATTTATTTTCTGGAGGGTGATGATGGAAGGTTAGGAGTGTAGCAACTCTCTTTACTCCATGGACGATCCGGTGCGGAAGCTTTTCTCTCTCCCTTGAGTGTAGATTCCCTGATAGCCCGCCTGTCCTTTGCATGTGTATGGTTCCCTACTATTTATAGTTATATTTGTGGCCGTATAGATTGGGCTGCATGGGTGGCAAGGTTTTTCACGTGTCCCCTCTCAACGGAAGGGTGCTACAGCTATGCACGGGAATTCGGGCTTCGCTGCCATGTGAACATTTGTTAGGATTTTGTTATTTGTTGAGTATCTGGACGGTTCTCAACTTTGTAGGCGCAACTTGGTGAAATGGACACGTGGCCGCTATTTGGTTGGAGAGGACCACTCAGTTGTAACAGCAAGACTTGGTCGACGTGGAATCTGGGACACATGTGACCAAAGACGCACGGGACACACGCAGTCTGGAATGCACGGGGCCAGAGACGCATTGACCGCATGGAGTCTGGAACGTACGGGGCCGGAGACGCATAGACCGCATGGAGTCTAGAACGCACGGGGCCGGAGACGCATGGGATGCATGGAGTCTGGGACGCATGGGCCAGAGACGCATGGACCACATGGAGTCTGAGATGCATGGGCTAGACCCGCATGAGATCTTTTGTGTGTTCACGTGGCTCTACACCATCCTTGGGACTTCTGCCTCTTAGTGTATTCTCGTCCTTCGAGGCGACCAGGAAAATCCTTTTTGTCAGGATTCTGTGTCAAGGGGCATCTTTGTTGTCAGGACGTCATGTCAGGTCGTTCTGCGGCCAGTTGTCAGGACGTTTGTTTAGACCGCATGGGTATTCTTTTTTTGGGCCGCATGGTGTCTGTGCGATCCATCATTTGTTTTTTTTTTTTTGGGGGGCGCATGGATGTCGTTCGCATGGCTGCATCTTTTTCATGCTTCTATAACCTGGAGTATGGTTTCTGAACCCCTTCGTGGTGGTGGACTAGAAGGTTTAGGTTAGGAGCATGCTTTAGGCAAGTACACCTTGCCGATTTCGTGAACTTCTTTTACTTTCTGTCATTTTACTTTTTTGGAACTTGGTTGTTATTTTTTTTAGCTTAGACATGCTTTATTATTGTTGTTCATATCGTGATTTCTAGCCTAGTGACCATTTTGGTTTCGATTTCTGGTAGAATTTTATTCCGTCCCTTTTTGGTAACTCGGTAACGGATACGGTACCAGAATTGTGACCATGAGATTTAGTCCATATTGTGATATGAGACTTACCCTAGACTTGAATTCTTATTCGAATTGGTTCTAGTAATTTTTGGGGTTTGATTTAGGTCCCAGAAATCAGACTTGACTTTAACTATAATTATCCTTGGAAACTGGCATACGGACGATATACTACAGTATACCAATGATATACCAATTTCGACCGACTTGGAATTCTAAATATACTAGATACCTTGGTATCCTAACTCAACAAATCAACCCTTACCTTACTCATGGTATCATAATACCCCACACTAACCATCTCACTTGCCCACAGCATTTCATACTTCAATGATACCCGTGTATCCTTTGTCACCAATGCTTATTATACCCTCACAGACACAACTTCTGTACACTTTCAATACTGTAGAAGCATGAAAAATATGCTGAATAGCTATACGCAGCATTCTAATGCTGGGCAGCATAAAATATGACGTCGGAGCTATCGGCGTACAAACAGAGCTTTTCTGCTAAGTACAGCGTAAAATATAAGCTCAAGGACTATCCGCGTAAGGTAGTATGTCCAGGCTGCTTCAGCGTAAAAAGGGATGCTGTATTGCCTTTACGACGTAAAACTCATCCACTTTAATGCAGCATTAAAGTGTACGAGGAACGCTTCGTATTCCCCGAAATGAACCTGTCAAATCGTGTAGTGAACCTGACATCTGACTCCTAACAAAGAGTACGACACTACCCACACGACGACTATAATGATGGCACGACACAGCGACCCAGACTGTCGTTTAGTGACATTTTCTTGGCGTAAACCGCTTTTACGCGTACAAGAGAATATGCTGCCTAGTTTTACACTGGCAGACGTGAGCTGTTTACGCTCCACAGAAGACAAACATGCTGCCACGTCAAAAGTTGCTCTTTGTACAGGGCTCGAGGCACGTCTCTGTATTTAATGCGCAGAATGATGGCAGATCTTCGAGACACGCCTCTGCATTTAATGCACGGATGGGTGGCAGATCTTTGGGACACGCCTCTGCATTTAATGCGTAGGATGGGGGCAGATCTCTGCATTTAATGCAGGAGATTTGATTATATCTCCAAAAACCGTGATTTCGGCTAAAACGTCCACATCATCACTTTTGAGCAATACGCCACCAGGCCATTTTCAGCTTGGAAGAGCATGCTGTACGCTATCTCCTTGGAATACGCCACCAGGCCATTTTCAGCTATGAGGAGCACGCTATACGCCACCTCCTTGAAATATGCCAGCTCAGGCTACATTTGCATTGGTGCGTATTAAGGCTATTTGGTACAGAATTCGTTCAAGGCCTCAGTCAAGGAAGGAGGATCAGCTATCTTCTATGCTAGCTACCTGTCCATGCAGCATCAGGCTTCTACGCCCACTCGGCTTCTATGCCTACTCGGCTTCTATGCCCGCTCGGCTTCTACGCCTACCTGGCCTCTACGCCAGTTTGATAAACTATTTGGCTTCTACGCCATAGTGACAATTGTTGGCTTCTATGCCAACCTTTTCTACGCGAGGGATAACTACCTACGTGGCTTTTATGCCGTGGTCTTCGCAGCAGTTATACGCGTTATCTTTTCATGGGACACGTGTCACACGCTCATTCAAAAGATCATTTATACGTAGGTAACGGTTATTGTAACCGTCGCGTAAAAGGTGCTATACTTTCCACTGCCCGGCTTCTACGCCGACTGATGGTCACTGTCACTAAAAACCCTATAAATAGGGACCTCTATCGACAGAGGTGAGGGTGGAAAAAGGGTCAAAAAACAGAAAATCAGAACCAAGATCAAAAGAGAAGGTCAAGGAACTAAGAGTCGAGAAGTAATTGAGAGAGAAGAATCCAGAGCTCAGGCAAAGAGTAGTGATCGACGACTTTGGCATCGAGCATCCACTCTCTTTTGCAACCTTCGAAGCTGCTTTCTGTCTTCTACGACACTTCTTCACCATCGTGTGGTCCAAGGGACAAAGTGATCGACTGCAGATCAGACTCCTATAGCAATATTTACCCAGATTAAAATTGTACGTTGACATCCTCATATAGGATTAAATTGTACTTCTTGTTTGTAAACCAAAGAGCGGATTTCGTATAAGCCTCGTCCTATTTCTTTCGTTTATTATCAAACAAATACCTAAAAACACCTATACTTGCACTTAACTATCATTAGATACCCTGAACTTACCCTTACTGCTGCCAGGTTGCTGTATAACATAACTACAACTTAGTTGCAATGCTGAGTAGCAAACCCGATCCCTCACTTGCGTATTTCTACACCCTGGATACTACTAAGTGATCCTCCTCTATCTTGGTATATAGAGATATATAATCTAAATGAATTTACCCATTACTATATTTATATAGTCAAGATACTCCAAATTGACACTTACTCTCACTGATACATATCACGATATACTCAATATATAACTCACATTGTTCCCAGGTTCTACACATCAGGTTTGAAACAATAGGTAGAATTCCCTCACTCATGAGCTTCTAATAATTGCTCCAACACATACATACTAGAACACAAAGCAGACACACACTAGATACTCTAACCCATATTTCTACCCATAATTCCTCATGTATACACAAGGATGCATACTCACACATCCTGGAAATACACTTCCTCATACCCATGCAAAAATTGATACCAACATTGACACTCCTTAACACATACCAAAGCTTTCACCACACAATCACAATTCCCCTCACTCTAGTGTTCCTGCTGCACACTCTCAGTACATCAATGACTTGTTGCAACTTGCTGCAACTTGCTGCAACTGAACCAATTTTCCTCCCCATTGTCAAATACCTGATGCACAACCCACACACTTGATTAGCTACTACTCGAGCTCCAACTGAACTCCTGCTCCTCCTGCAACCATCACAACCACACTCCTCCAGGCTAGCAACACTTGAATAGCCAATCCCAATGTATCCCCCACACCTTGGCCTGCACTCAAGGTCTGTACCCAGGTTTTAATACAGCCTTCACTACTGTGCAGTACTTGTACTTAAGTGCTGCTGCCACAATTGCCTAAATCCCCCCTCTCCTCTACACAAGCTGTTGCACAACAGACCTCAAGACCTGATGTGTAGTGTGGCTCGAGCCCACTGAAATCCCAAGTTCTCTCCCTTAAGATGCAACCACTTCCTTAGATGGTGCAAATTCCAGATTTTCCATCCCACACATCACCAAACACACAAGCATCCACATCCATAGCGCTAGGTTTGGAGATAGGGCAAAACTAGGGAAAGAGAAGGAGTAATCGGAGTTCGACAGGGCTTCTCCATAGCAGTTGGTCGGAGAACAAGGAGGGGGCCAGGGTCTATTTATAAAGGTAGAAGAAGGTTCTAGGCCTAGGCGGTTAGAGAATCGGTTAAGGCGGTTGAGGTTGTTACAGGCGGTTAGGTTTATGGTTAGGGTTTTCTTGAGATTGTAGGACCGTAAGGCAACTCTAGAGGGTGGTGAATAGAGTGCAGCAGAATAATCTATCCAATTAAAAAATTGATTCACAATAAAGGCAGCTACTAACTATATAATTGTAAAGTAGATATGTAAAGTAATAGAGTTGAGAGAAAGCAAACGTAAATACCGCGATGTATAAAAGTTTTCCTCTGAGATGACTAGTCCAGTCCTGAGAACTCTTGCTCGAAGTTTTATCTACTATAATCACTAATAGTGAATCACAAGCTTTGATCCGAATGCTTGCAAAATTCTTACAACATTGAGCTTTGATCCGAAGGCTCGAAAGACTTCACACGTGCATTTGATGCGAAGGGCACACTGACTTCAAACTAAAGAAAAAACTTACTGAGACAATATCTTATAATTCTGAAAGAATTTTAACCGAGATCGCACTTGGCATTAGAAGGCTGGGGAGTTGATCTTGAAGATGGAGAAGGTTAAATCTCAGGGGTTTACTCACTAATGGATAGAAAGATTGATACAAGATTATTGAGTAGGAAAGTGAAAATCAAAGTCTATTTATAGGGTATTCTGGGACAGAGTTCAGCCAGAGTTTGGTCTACAAATATTTGAATTTATGAATGTTGGAGCCACAAAATCAGGAATTTAACAATTGGCCAATTTTTTATTTTTGGCAGACCGAATTCGGCCCGAGTTCAGTTGGCCTATTTCCAGAATGGTCTAAGCTTTGGTCAGGCTAGTTTTGGTCTAATTTTGGGATTGTATTATTGAGGGTTTCAGGCTATTTAGAGTGGACTTTGAGTATGCCAGTGCGACTCGATGTACATAAGTTCTAGACTCAATAAAAATCAAAATTATATACGATGACGCCAATCTTCTGAATCATCCGCTGACTTGAAGACGCATTTTCCCTTGACGACAATTTTCTAAAGATAAACAAATCTGAAAATCTGAATACAACGAAACCCCCAAGTACGAGGCTCCGGATAAATCATAGGCGGTTCAAAGATATCTTCTGGTATAACACCGTCTTTGGCTTATCATCATTTTTTTCATAGCATATGTCCATGTTGATCTTGCTTAATGCTTTCTGCATATACATGTTAGACGAATAAAGTAATATACAGAAGTAAATATTATAACATTAATGCATAGCTGGACAGTGCTGAATTTAAGTAGAAGTTACTATACTGATTGATCGATAATCATAATGCAAAACTTAATCGATTAGCCATAATCAAATCTTAACTTAAATATTGTGCTAACAGATACTTCTAGAAGTAGGTAGAATAAGGAGAAAAAGAATAATGAGATCGTTCCCCCCTTTGTTGATTGGCTGAGTGAGTACATAGGAGAAATAGAGGTATTATATAGACAATTTTGTTATTGTAAAATGAATATAATATTTATATTCTAATTTATTTTTGTTCCAAACTTTATTTAATCATTACTTCCATGTCATAACATTTCAATTTGGAAATTTTATTACTAGATGGTTATAAAGTAAGTTATTCCTAAGATATTGGGTTATACTTGAATTGCTTATAAACAATTATAAAAATTATGGAAGAACCTATTTATTGAAAGTTGGAAAAGATGAATTACACCAGGCGAAGAAAATATTCCGTCATCGGAATCGAGACACCACACCACTTCCTTGCCTTCTTCCTGGCCGCCTTTGCCTTCTCCGACCTTTTCTTGTACTTGCCATCATTGAATCTAGCCCTTATCACAGTCCACTACTCAGGTGTAATCCAACCTTAGATTGGTTGTCCCAATCGATCACGAGTCTTCGGGTCGTTGATCGCATCACCGACTAGTTTGGCGACGACGGCAAAAAATATCTTCTTGATCATCTCAGCCCAATGTGATGGATAGTAATATGTTTTCTAAAAAAGGTAATGTATTAAGTTATATAATATGCATAAATTAGATGATTGATATTAAAATCAAATATGCTTTACCTTGAAGTGCGCAAACCAGAACTCCTTTCTCTCTTCCGAAGCATCCGTGTAGTTGATCCAAGAGCTACAAAAGTTGAACCTCAAAAACTACCCCAGTGCTCTCAGTACTGTCGAGGGACGATATCTATATAGAGATAATTATATTCATGAAAAAGTGTATATATATATATATATATATATATATATATATATATATATATATATATATATATATTTGTGTGTGTGTGTATGTGTGTGTGTATGAAAATATTAACTAATTAACTCATACTGTAGGCTCGTTGGCCCAAATATACATCATCGTCTAGTCCGGAGGCGCGCATGGAGGATCGTTCTGATATGGAGACAGAAAAGGCTCAATCTCGTCCATATGCTCCCCTGTCTCCATGGTACCGTTAGCAGAAGGAACGCTGGTCGAGAGAGTAAAATAAGGCCTAGAACTGCTCGTCCTAGGAGTACTGCCATGTAGCGAAGCAGTCAAATATGTGAGTGGTCGGAACAGTAGGGTTCTCGAAGACGAGGGTCCGGACCCAATACTCGGTACCGGAGGAGCACCCCGTCTAGAGACTATCTCGGGACTGGCAGAATAATTTGCGTCGTCCTGCCATTCCTAATAACAACATATAATAATAAGTAAAAATATTCATAAATAAGAATATAGTACATGACACAAGTCTAAATGGATGTTAAAATATAGTACATGTCACAAGTCTAAATGGATGTTATATTACATAGTAAAAATATAGTACATGTCATAAGTCTAAATGGATGTTAGGTTCTATAGTAAAATACAATGTTACGATTTTATTTTATTTTTAATATTGTAAAAATTTATCTTCTTCGTCTTTCTCGTCCTCTTCTTCTTCACTTTCATCTATTTTGTCTTCCTCTTCTCCTAATTTTATCTCTTCTACATGATTAGACGTGTAATGAGTAACATTCGTTGAGTCCACATCCACTATATTTGTTACAAGAGGTAGCTCATCATCCTAATAAGCTAATTTGTCAACGTCAAAGGTATTTCTAGCTTTAGTCTTACATACTGTCCACCAGTCTGACCTCGTTGTTCCTCGTCTAGAATAAGTTGTGAAGTACATGAGCTGAGCCTGACTTGATAGGAGAAATGGTTTGTAGCCTAATATCGACGCTGATAGTTTATATCCACAAGACCATACTTGTCAATTTTATAATCTTGATCTTGGATTGGATCGAACCAATCATACTTGATTTACATAATCTTAGCTATCTTTGTGACATAATTATATGTAAACTCCACAATCTCTCGTAAGATGCCAAATAAATTATTGCATGGATCGACATCTTTATAGTTCGAAGATTTGATACACAAACAATTATTTTTGTGGAATCGAGATCCAGGAAACTGTCACTGATATGTGCATTTTTTGACTTGAACCTAATCCATTCACATAGTAGCTTGGCCAGATTTTGACGGCATAAATTAGCCCCTTGGCTAGAGTTTTAATAGGTTTATTCTCAAGTGTTGTGTTTGGACGATCGACCTAAATACCAAAGAGACGATATTAAGTTCAACGTTTAGTTAATTATTGTGCAAGTGCATATACAAAAAGTAATTACCGAGTTCCTTACATATTTGCTCAACCAAGAAGGAAAATGACGTCTTATTTCTTGTTCTACTTCTTCATTTGTTATGTATGGTCTACTCGACCTCACTTTATCATTAAATATGCTGGATGCACATTGGATTCATATCCATTTTTAGATGCTTCTATAAAGATGGACACACATTGTTCAAGTATATTGTTCAAATGGATGGATACATAAAGTAATATCTTACTCGATTTCAAGCATTAAACCCTAAAGACTTTATACCCATGTAATGGGTGCCTTAGCATAACAACTAAATTGTATTCCTTTCTTGCTTATATTTCCTAGGATTATCTAAGTTCTGCTTATATGTAGTAACATAAATTCCCATTATACATGTGTATTATCCGTTGTTGAACAGAACTAGAAGCACCAAGATAATACGAAACTATGAAAAAAAATCAATTGCACAATAGAAAAAAGTGCTAGGTTGTCTCATCATCATTGCCAAGTGTTAGGGGGAGAGACATCCATATGGCTAGTCCAAGCTGCTAATTTTAGCCTCGCGTAGTCATTGTCAAGTTTAATCTGCTAATTTTAGACTCGCCTAGTCAATTCCAGACTGCTAAGTATAGCCTCGCCTATGCATTAAATCGCTTAAGCAGGGGATCTCTGTGCATAAAGAGTGAATGAATCTTCTCCAAGTCCTAGTTTTAGTAAGATGAGTTTGCTGTCGATGCCTCAAAAATGTGCAAATATGCAAAGTGGGAGACGTGCTATCATTTCTCAAGTCTGAAATGATAAGATTCAAGGGGCCCCATTTTTGACAAAAGAAAACTAAGATAAGAGCCTCTCTCCAATTACAATCACACTAGTCCAAGATGGTTCCACAAATTGAAAGAAACCCAAAATTCATATCAAATATGCAAGCTTCTATCAATCTAGTCGCATTAAAAGAAGCTAATTGACTGTCAAAGTGATGGTTTTCAATAGGATTACAATGCCTTAAAATACTCTTTACTAAAGCTGATACTCTGGAAGGCATCTAGGTTGTGCAAATATTTATAAGAATCACAAGCACAACCAATCAACTCATGCCCCAATTATTTGTACTTCATGTTATCAAATATTGTTGGCAGATTCGTATGTCACTGCACAATAGCACATTAATAAATACTTCCAGAAGACTTTACTAGGATTCATGTTATAATCAAACAGGAAAATAAGACATCAAAGTTTCAATTCAAGAAAAAAAAAATCCTCAGAATAAAAAACTCAATATCTTCGAAATGGCATATAGAACTACAGAATTGTGCACACGAATATTTGAAAATCTCAAAGGGGGATAGGGTTAGGGTTTGTACTTTTGTTTTCGGACTGGAAAATAGCCCTCCCACTGCCAAATCAAAGTAGATAGGGCTAGGGTTTACCTTTGTCGGAGGAATGAAGGGAGGAGGTAGAGTGGAGGAGTCGAGGGACTTTAGTTCGGTCGCAGGTCGGCTGGAGAATGGTCGAGGGGCAGTTGATAACTGGGTGGAGAGGGGGAGAGTATCGTCGATCGTCGGTCGGAGAGGGATTGACACGGGGGAGAGCATCGTCGATCGTCAGTCGGAGGGGGGGAGAAAGTTTTGAAATGACGATCACAATTTTGTTTTGGGGAAAGGGAGCTGAATGGAGGGAAGTCGTTTGATGTTCGACTATTATTAAATATTTAGTGATGTCCAAAAATAACGTCGCTAAACGTCGCTGATATTAAAAACACTACTAGAAAAAGTCAAATTAGCGACGTCAAAAAATGTCGCTAAATGACAAAAAAACGTCGCTAATCATGTTTAGCGACGTAATTAGCGACGTTTTACAGAAGTCGAAAATCAGCACGTCGCTGAAGGGAAAAACGTCGCTAAACGTCGCTATACCGACGTTTTTTAGCGACTTAAATGTGTCGCTAACTTAGCGACGTTTAGCGACGCATCATCACTAAATAGCGACGTAAACAAACGTCGCTAATTAGCGACTTATATAGTGACGTGACAACGACGTCTTTAATGACCTGGCAGTACTGCCATGTCAGCAATTTGTGACGTACAGCGACGTATTTAGCGACATTTAGCGACGTCATTAGCGACGGCTATTAACGTCGCTAATTAGCGACGTATTTAGCGACGTATTTAGCGACGTGTGTAAACGTCGCTAAACTTCACTAAACGTCGCTAAATACGTCGCTAATTTTACAGAAAAAAAAATAATGAATTGTTTCCAAACTATTATTCCTGTAATTTATGAATTTCTAATTAAAAATAGACCAGGAGCAACCCTCCGTTGAATTCTTTGGGTTCGTCGACCTCTTCGGTGGAACACTCAACACCGGTAAATTAACATCATTTAATATGAATAAAAAGTATTACAGTCATACAATACACACAAATATTATAGACAGACCTGGAGCAACCCTCCATTGAATTTTTTGCGTACGAAATAATACAAAAAGTATATAAAATATCACAGTCACACAATACACACAAAATAAAAGTATCACAGTCACACAAAATGCATAATATATAAGTATCCCAGTCACATAATGGGCATAATATATAAGTATCAGAATAACACAATAACCACAATAAAAGTATATAAAACATCACAGTATCAATCTCGAGGATATCCAATACGCTGGGGCACATACCATTCCCTCAGATACTGCGCATAAACAGCGTCTATGTGATCAATCTCCGCTATAGGTGCTGGGTGACTGGAACTCCCTGTCTGAAATACAGCCGCTATAGGTGCTGGGTGACTGGAACTTCCCGTCTGAGATACAGCAGGTGGTATCTCTTCCCCCTTAACAGTAGGAGGCATCACTTCCTCCTTAACAGTATGAGGCATCATTTCCTCCTTAACAGTAGGAGGTGTCTCTCTCTTGGGTGCCATCTGGTAAGATAAATGAAAACAAAGAATATAATTGATAACAGATATTACTTAAGACATACCCTTAATAATTCTCATATTGATAATTTTTACTATCTTAATTTGTAGTAACATGTTAGCTCATTCTTTATCTTATACTCTCTTTTCTCGGTTAGTTCAGTCAGCTAGTTTTTTCTTATCGTGATCCTGCTTGGTCAAAACTTTAATTCTTACTGTTTCTTAGTATTTTTTGAGATATCTCTAATTTCTTTGTATTATTTGGTATATTTTGATATATATTGTTATCAATGCAAATGAATTATTTATAACTCTAAAGACATAAAATATGATCACGGATACCTATGTCCTCTCTATAAACGCTCATATTGGGTAATAATTTTCGTGTTTATTCCCAACAATAAGGCTGCTGCACATGGATGATAAGTCTGATGGCATATCCTCTAATTAACCCAAGATAACTTCTCATTCTCATATATGCCATTCTTTTTCAAACTGTGGCTTATCCTGACATATACTTATGAATGTGATCATAGTTGATAGTTGTCTATATTTTGCAAAAAAAATCTTAGGTATCTACACTATATTTTTCCAAGATAAAACACTGAAAATAACTTTAAGAAACAAGCGTGTGCCATAATGCAGTAGTAGTGTAAAGTATGTTGGTACCAATTATTTTAAAATAACAAAACATATCGGCAGAAGCAGACATCAAGTGCTTATAGGATATAGCTTGAACAAAATACAAATATAGAGGTATCTACACTAAAACCATAATCATCAGTCTCATCACCATTCAAGCCTTTTTCAAGCAGTATGAGACCGGCTCAACATTGAAAATTTCTAATAAAGAGCTTAGTTTTCACCATCAGCTGTCAACCTGCAATATACCATTTATAGGTTGGCACCACATTCTAGTCATGGCAACAAACAAGAAGGTCTCATCAAAAACCTTATAAGCCTAGTATGTAGTTGAACCTATACTTGCAGTTATGTAATTTAGCTCATGGTATGATATATGTTCAATGATAATCAACATTACTTAGTATCTCACTATCCTTAAACCTATGTGGATTAAGAATTAAAAAAGTTTAGTAGGTCCACCATCTGCCGTAAGTTAAAATTGACAATTACTAGACGCCCTTTATTGGATAAAGGCGGTAATAAGAAAACTATGTGTACTCAAGATCACTACAGGGTGTACATAGATCTTTATAGTACTCATTTATACCAAACTAAAGAACAAAACATGCTTCAAATTACGATATCACTTTTTGCAAATAAGTATTATCAATCTTTCGACCGCAAGATAAACTATTAACATGACTACCAGCAATCCACTAGACAACGTCGTGCTACCAATTTTTGTATGAAGCAACATACCTTGTAAGTCACAGCTTCTTCAAGTTTACTGTAAAAGAATGTGTTGAATATGTAGTACTCCTCTCTTCTCTTATCAGAAGGAGAGAGATCTTTGAAGAAATCTGCAAAACAAGGACAACAACAAATATTATAACATAATTTACTGAAAATATTAATTTACACCCCCCAAATTATAACAACAAATATGTATTATATTACATACTTAATGTTTTATGAGAAATTCACAACTAATTTGTAGTCGATTAGTAAGTGAACACGGTTTTAAACAAGCGGTCTCAAGCTCACTCCTCAATGTCCCCTTAAATTTTAATTTACACCCCCACCCCCTCCCACCCCAAACTTATAATATACTAATGCATGTTTCAACCTTTTGAAAAGGCACATATGTCCTAAGCTTTGCTAAAATTTCTACAATGTCAAATACGGTTAGATATATTTCAGATTTAGGTCATCCATATTTGGGAACGTATCAAATGGTATCAGAGCAGCATATAGATCCAATCATGGAGGCAGACGAAGATACAAGCATGAGCTGCCATGGATCTCTCCATGAATCTCCACCCATTCGAGTTCCAATCCATGGCGAAGCTTGGGTACAAACTTTGAAAGCGTACACAGAGGATTCGAGAAAGAGCTGTAAGGGATTTCCTCGTGGATCACCACCAAAACTTTCGATCATCAATGGCGAACCCATGGATCCAGTGAGGGAGGATCGTCTGCAGTCGTGGATTACACTAAGCCCTTATCACAAAAATCCTAACCCTAATCCCAGGTCAAAAATCCTAACCCTAACCCTAACCCTAACCTTAACCCTAACCCTAGGTTAAAAACCCTAACCCTAACCCTAACCTTAACCCTAGGTCACGTGTGTGTGTGTCGTGTCAGTATGTGTGTCGTGTCTGTGTCAGTGTCTATAACGTGTGTGTGTCGTGTCAGTGTCAGTGCCATGTGTGTCATGTGCGAGAGAGAGAGAGATAGGGAGAGAGAGAGAGAGAGAGAGAGTTAGGGTTTACTTAGAGGAGGAGGAGGAGGATGAGGGGGAGGACGCGGCCGGAGGGGGGTGGACGCGGCTGGAGGGGGGTCGCCGGGAGAGAGGAGGGGGCGCCGGAGGGAGGAGGGGAGCCGGAGGGGGAGGACGCGGCCGAGGGGGGTCGCTGGAGGGAGGAAGGAGGAACCGGAGGGAGGAAGGAGGAGGGGAGCCTTCGAAATTTGGGAGAGGGAGCGGGAGAGATCAAAGGAAATGGGGGGAATCAGCCATAAGTAAAAAAATTAGCGACGTTTAGCGACGCCAATAATGACGTCGCTAATTTAGAATTTAGTGACATTTTAATTTCGTTTTAGCGACGCCAATAATGACGTCACTAATTTAGAATTTAGCGACGTTTTAACGTCGTTTTAGCGACGCCAATAATGACGTCGCTAATTTAGCGACGTCTTAAACGTCGCTAATGATGTCGCTAAATGTCCAAAATATATACGTCGCAAAAAACGTCGCTAAAAGTCGCTAAATAAAACATATTAGCGAGGTTTAGCGACCTAAATTGAACTTATAGCGACTAATCTTTTAAAAACTGAATAAAAGTCGCTATACGTCGCTAAATGTCGCCAATTAGCGACGTCTAGCAACATTTTTACATTGAGTCGCTAAATTAGCGACATTTTTACATGAAGTCGCTAATCCCGCTTATTCTAGTAGTGAAAAAATAACGACATATATTTCACGATGATACTACAAGTCATTAATATTGAATTATTACCGATGCATAGTGACTCTCAGCGACGATAGTATCCATATTACATAACAATAGTCACAAAATGTCTCAAAAAATAACATATTTAGCAAAAAATTAAGAATTTAGCAATGTCATGTTCTGGAGTCGTTAATGACATTGCCAGTATGACTTATTTTGGTAGTGAACAAAACTCTTATATAAGGCATTGCATCAAAGGATAATTTTTTTTGCTTCCAAATACAACCATGCTTCCATATTAAATTGGAGTCGAATGCAATGCATTATGGGGGGGTTGTTTTTTTTGTTTATAGAATGCATAACACTGTTTGTCCATATTAAATAGGAGTGGAGTGGCATACAATGCAATGTGGGGTTGGATGTCTGTGGAACATGTAGCACTGGTTTGAAGTTGCCTGAATATAAATTCTACTAATGTTTACAGTGAAGTCAGTGACTCAGTATATACCGAGATAAATATTTTTGTACATATTGATAATATTTTATCAATGTTTAATATTTTAGCAATTATATTATTAGTGCAGAAATTAGTACATAAACTTTTAGGGATACCAGATCAAGCATCAATAGGGTTTAGTCTAAAAAATATAAATAAATGACAAGAGAGTTGGAAGGCTTTCGTTTCATCTGTCTGAGTTCGAGTTAGGGGGAACACATTATTCTTTCCATTTGATAAATGATGGGAGTAAAGTAGTAATGGCGGGTCTATAGATCGGGTGCAGATTTGGGTCGAGTTGTTTGAGTGGTTACTATTTATAGAGATGCTTGAGAGACTTGTACCAAGTTTCAAGCATATACGTACAACTTAATACCCTACCAACGTAAACATAAAATACAAAATAACCAAAATACCTCTATTCTCTCACCATCTCTCTCTCCTCGGCAGTAGCCGCGATGATGTCGATAACAGAGGGGAGCAGCAGGGTCCACATGGTGTTGGGGAAGGAGGGAGCAACAAGTTGGGTGGGGGGAGGGGGTTTGTAACCACCTAAAATTAGGACTAGGAATATTTTTATAATTTTGCTAGTTGTTGTTAATTTTATTGTTATAGTTAATTAAGTAGTTATTTAAAATTAATTAGAGTTAGTTGTCATGGATATAATATTCTCTTCTAGAATGATTAGATACCTTCCATAACTAATTAGATTACTCCCCAACCAAAAAGATTCTATTTATGACAATTCTAGAAACCAAATTAGGAGTGAAGAGGGACAAACTTAACATTATGTCACCATCTATTCCACCTAGAAGTGGCCAGCCATAATTGAGGGAGGAGAGCCAATTATTTGTCACATCAATCATCACTTCTTCCTCCCCAAGCTTCTTCTTTTCCAAGTCATTCCAATTTTCTACCAATTCCCACTCCAAACCACTCAATTCCTACTTATTCTCATCCCATGGTGGTCTAGAGCATTGAAGCACAAGAAGAACCATTGGAGAGGAGCTAAGATAGGAGATCGTGTCCAATTCACCCTCATTGTGTCCAATTTGGTAGAGTTCATTGGAATCCAACTCCAAATAGATAAAATTTCTTTTTTCTACCAATTTCTATATTAGAATTCCAATTTGAACACATAGGAACCCATCTATAGTGATACCCAACTCCAAAGGTAGAGAATTAGATGGTAGAGTGCCTATTTCTAGTTGTTACATGTATTTTTCTAAGCCATTTGGTATAATTACGAATCCGTGTCCACCAAGTATTTGTGTGATATCCCTATAAGGATATTGGTGTCTACTTGAGTTTGTGATTGTGTCCTAGTGTCCACAATTGGATACGTAGAATCTGTATCATGATACGTATAGGTAGATTTGATAATTTTGGGGTATTTGGACTACTTGGTGTTAATTATATTTATTTGCACTATATTCATCTATCCCAGCTATAATTGTAATTATGTTAGATTATATATATATATATATATATATATATATATATATATATATATATATATATATATATATATCTATCTCCATGGTGGTGTTGGTGTAGGAGTAGAGTATTATGGTGTACCAGGGTGTAGTTGTGATACTTGAGTATCATAAGGGTGAGTGCATGTGAGGTGTTTGATGTTTGGTATTGGTGTTGTGTTTGTGGTTGATGTATCATGAGGAGATTGGTGTTGAGTATCAATGGGAATTAGTATCCTATTCTGCAATTGGTTTGTGGATCATTGATATCAATAGGAGGGAGACTTGTGCACATATAGCTTGTGTGCATGAGGTATGGAGTGAGTGTGAGCCCTGAGGATGTTTGTACATGTTTAGGGTGCTTGTGTATACTTGTAGAAGTGTGTAAGTCATAGGATTTTGTGTAGGTGTTATGATGTAAGAGGGGATTTGGACTGTGTTCTGCACAATGAGAAAGTGTGGTGTATTCAGCAAGTGTTAAGTTCAGCAGTGCAATGGGGAACTTGCTGAGTCTGTAACATGTGTGGGTTGGAGTATTGGATGCAGCAAATGTTGAAAATATTTAATTCATAATATTCAATAAAGAAACACATTGGTTCCAAGATGAAGACTTGACCATGCAGAAGTTTGAAGAGTTTTGTGTAAAACCAATGAGTCAAGTTCATTGTTGCATGCGTTGCATGCATAAATGTATTTAGAAAAACTAAGAGTCATGTTCATTGCTCTTGATGTATCTTGAGTTCTATAAATAGCTATGTAAGCAAAGTATTGAAGTGTAGCAAGCAATCAAGCAAGTAAAACCTCTAGTAAAAACATCAAATCTCCAGCCTAAAAACCTCTCTTGTTCTTTACTTCTTTGTGTTCTTTTCTTAACACCACACTTCCGTACATAAAAACTCCAACAAATTTGGTATCAGAGCCAGCTTTTGTGGCTGGTCTCTTTACCATTCTTCTCTCTACCCAAACCTCTTTCAATCACCAAAATATATTTTCACCATGTTTGCTCTTACCTCTAACCAAGTACCCATCTTTGATGGAGAACATTACGATTATTGGAGTAGTCAAATGCAAACATTGTATATCTCCCTAGATCTTTGGGAAATACTGGAGAGTACATATGAAGAGCCACCGAAAGAAGGATCGAGTGCAACATGGAGTGAAGAAAATCAAAAGCTATACAAGGAGAATGTTCGTAAAGATGTAAGTGCCTTGAGATATCTCCAACAAGGTGTAAGTAAAACCATTTTTCCTAAAATCTTTGGTGCAAAAAAGGCAAAAGAGGCATGGGACATACTAAAACAAAGTTTCAAGGGAGATGAGAAAGTCATCTCCTTGAAGTTGCAATCTCTTTGGAGAGATTTTGACAACATGACAATGAAAGAAGGCGATGGAATGCAATCTTTTCTCTCTAAAGTTGCTGAAATCGTGAACAAGATTCGAAGTTTCGGAGATATTATTGAAGAAAGAAAAATTGTTCAAAAAGTTCTAAGAAGTCTACCAATGAAGTTCGATCATGTTGTCGCAGCCATAGAGGAGTCTAAAAATCTTTCCACCTATACTTTCAATGAATTGATGAGCTCTCTTCAAGTTCATGAAGAAAGGTTGATTAGATCGTCAAATCAGCCCATGGATTAAACTTTTCAGTCCAAACTTTAAATTTCGGACAAGAAAAGTTCAAGATGACAGCAAAGTGGAAGAGGAGGCTTCAACAACAATAAAGGAAAGAAGCAAAGGTGGAAAACAACAACAATCTGAAAATTCATTTTCGGGTTGTCGCATTTGCAAGAAAATCAACCATGAAACCAAAGATTGCTTCTTTAGATTCAAGAGCTGCAAGGATACGGACCACTCATACACAAAGTGTCCAAGGAAGGGCAGAAACGACAAAGAAGAAGACAATTTCTCCAAGCACGAAGGTGATCAACTCTTTTGTTGCATGAATGAACAAAAAGAATTTGAAAACGTGTGGTATGTCGATAGCGGTTGCAGCAAGCACATGTGTGGAGATCGTAGTATCTTCATAGAGTTGGATACTAGCCACACTTCACAAGTAAAACTTGGAGACAGAAAAATTCAAGAAGCAAAAGGAAAAGGCATAATTGCTGTCAACACAAAAGGAGGTAACCAAAAGCTCATTAGTGATGTTCTTTATGTTTCGAATCACTCAAAATTTATTGAGCGTCGGTCAACTATTGCAAAAAGAATATTCGGTGTCTTTTGATGATGGAAAGTGCAGAATATTTGACAAGAAAAGCAGCACTCCAGTGGTTACAATCCAAATGACATCAAATAAGGTTTTTCTCTTTGTTATGCCTTCTGAAAGGGAAATGGCCTTCAATAGAGAAAGTGTTGATAAATTCCAGCTATGGCATTTGAGATATGGTCATTTGCACAACAAGGGGCTGCAATTACTCAAGCAAAAGAATATGGTTGTTGGTCTTCCACCAATCGAAAGAAACGATCGAGTTTGTGAAGGGTGCATTTTTGGCAAAATGCATAGGCTACCTTTCCCTAAAGCTTCTTGGAGAGCCAAAAGTCCATTAGAGCTGATTCATTCCGACATTTGTGGTCCTACAAGGACTCCATCTCTCGAAAATCAAAGTGGATTGAAAATCAAGACGTTGCACACCGATCGTGGTGGTGAGTTTCTCTACACTCCATTCATGGAGTATTACAAGCAAAATGGGATCCAAAGGCAACTCACCGTTCATAGAAGTCCACAACAAAATGGTGTAGCCGAAAGAACAAATAGAATTGTCGAGATGGCGAGGAGTATGCTTCAAGGTAAAAAATTGGATAAAAAATTCTGGGCTGAAGCTGTTCACACAGCTATTTACATACTCAATCGATCTCCGACAAAGGCGGTTCTAAATCAAACACCATTTGAGGCTTGGCATGACAAGAAACCAACAGTGGATCACATGAGAGTTTTTGGCTGCATTGCTTACTCTCATATTTCAGTTCCAAACCGTGATAAATATGATAAAAAAGGCGAGAAATTGATCTTTATTGGCTACAATGATGAGTCAAAGGGTTACAGACTTTATAACCCGGAAACTAATAAACTCATCATCTCAAGAGATGTGATTTTTGATGAAATGAGTGCATGGAATTTGGAGAAAAAATCTTCACATAACTTGGTGACAAATGATTATGTGGAGCCATCATTTGTATAAGAAGAGCAGCAGCAAAATGGGAGTGAAACTCCATTTACAAGTCCTCAAAGAACACCCCAAAGAAGTTCCTCAAGTTCTTCAAGTTCGGATTTCGAATCACCTCCAAGAAAGGTACGATCTGTGTGATATTTATGAAAATTGTGATGTTGCATTTTTTGGTTGTGAACCTCAGAATTTTGAAGAAGTAACAAAAGAAGAAGTTTGGAGGAAAGCAATGGATGCCGAAATTGAAACAATTGAGAAAAATAAAACTTGGGAGCTTGTGCACTTGCCGCAAGGAAAAGAAGTAATCGGCTTGAAATAGGTCTTCAAAACCAAACTTAATGAAGACGGTTCTATCCAAAAACACAAGGCGAGATTGGTTGCAAAAGGGTATTCGCAACAGCCCGGGATAGACTTCAATGAAATATTTGCACCGGTAGCACGAATGGAGACAATCTGGTGTGTTCTTGCAATTGGAGCTCAAATGGGGCTGAATATCTACCAATTGGATATCAAATCTGCATTCCTCAATGGAGAACTAGAAGAAGAAGTTTATGTTCATCAACCTCCAGGTTTTCAAGTTGTCGAGAAGGAGGAAAAAGTGTATCGGTTTAAGAAAGCTCTCTACGGATTAAAACAAGCGCCCCGAGCTTGGAATAGCAAGATTGATGGATACTTTTGCAAAAATGGATTTCAAAAAAGTCCAAGTGAGCCCTCACTTTACGTAAAAAAAGAAGGTACTAAAGATTTTTTGATCATTTGCTTATATGTTGATGATCTTATATATCTTGGTACTAACATGAAAATTGTGGAGGAGTTCAAGAAAAATATGATGCAAGAATTTGAGATGTCCGATTTGGGACTTATGAGATATTTTCTTGGAATACAAGTGAAGCAATCTAAGGGGGATATTTTTATCTCTCAAGAAAAATATGTGGATGATTTATTGAAAAAGTTCCACATGAAAAATTGCAAGCCCGTGGCAACTCCTTCAGCGATGAATGAAAAGTTGCAACAAGATGATGGTGCTGAAAAAATAGATCCGAAGGTATATAGAAGTCTTGTTGGCTCGCTGATTTATCTCACAAACACAAGACCCGACATAGTATATTCTGTTAGCTATGTCTCGCGGTTCATGAGTGAGCCTAGCAAGCTTCATTTTGCAGCAGCAAAGAGAATCCTACGATATCTTCAAGGAACAAAGAAGCAAGGCTTGAAGTATCAAAAAGAAGAAGACAATGCTTTGATTGGGTTCACGGATAGTGATTGGGCTGGTTCGCTGGATGATAGAAAAAGCACTTCGGGCATGTTTCTCTCTTGGTTCAAAAGTAATTGCATGGAGTTCTAAGAAGCAGAAAATAATTGCTTTATCTTCAAGCGAAGCAGAATATATTGCAGCAACGGATGCCGCTTGTGAAGCTGTTTGGCTTAGAAGAATTCTCTCAGATTTGCAAGAAGAGCAAGTGCAAGCTACAACTATATTTTGTAATAACATGTCTACCATTGCGATGACTAAAAATCCAGTCTTTCATGCAAGGTCCAAGCATATCGAGCTACGTCATCACTACATACGTGATCTTGTTAGCAAAGGAGAAATTTCAATGGAGTTTGTTAACACCAATGATCAAGCAGCTGATTTTCTTACAAAGGCAGTGACAATCGAGAAGTTCGAGAAGTTCAAGAAGATGTTAAAAATTATGAATTAAGAGGGGGTGTTGAAAATATTTAATTCATAATATTCAATAAAGAAACACATTGGTTCCAAGATGAAGACTTGACCATGAAGAAGTTTGAAGAGTTTTGTGTAAAACCAATGAGTCAAGTTCATTGTTGCATGCATGAATGAATTTAGAAAAACTAAGAGTCATGTTCATTGCTCTTGATGTATCTTGAGTTCTATAAATAGCTATGTAAGCAAAGGATTGAAGTGTAGCAAGCAATCAAGCAAGTAAAACCTCTTGTAAAAACATCAAATCTCCAGCCTAAAAACCTCTCTCGTTCTTTACTTTTTTGTGTTCTTTTCTTAACACCACACTTCCGTACATAAAAACTCCAACAGCAAATGCAGTAGGTAATTGGGGGTCTGCAGGAGGGAGCAACTGCAGCATCTTGCTGCTGCAGGCAACAATACTGCAATATGCTGCTAGTTGCAACATGGTATAAGGGGGGTAGCACAGTACTAGAGTTTGATGGGGGTAGATTCACAGTTGCAGTTGTAGTGAAGCATTGCAAGTCTGCAGGCTCTTCACTGCAGCAGCTTTAGGGGGAAGCTTCCAGTATCCAGAATACTGCATGGTGTGTTCTGCTGAACAACAGCAGCAACACCATTGCTACACTGGGGTAGCAGGCAGTAGGGGCAGCTGCTACCTGCTGTAGGTAGCAGCTAGATGGGGCCAAGGATGTGTGGGTCTGTGAGTGATAGATTAGATAAGTGTGTTGGTGAATGTGAGTTAAAATTTATATGAGTGTTTGAGTTTGGTTTGAATGTGTGTATATTAGTGTCAAATAGGTATTGAGTTACCAAAACAAGTCACTAAGGTTAGTAATAAGGTATAAAATTTGAGTGGGTTTGAGAGTATCATATTGTGGATATAAAGTGATATATGAATCTCATGAGTATGTGAGGTATACTAGTTATTAACAATAGGTAATGGAATTATAATAGGGTAGTATCAAGGCAATAGGTAAGTGTCTAGGATATGAGCAAGGTATTGAGTGTTGGTATAGGTAAAGTGAGATACTAGGATACGGGCTAAGGTATTGGGTTAATAGCTAAGGTATTATGAGTTTTATATATATATATATATATATATATATATATATATATATATATATATATATATATATATATATATGGAATGACATAGAAAACCTAGAATTAACTAGTCTTAGCTAATATAACTACATAGGCCAACTAAATAGATATTTGAGAATTCAAAATTAGGTATTGATCTAGTCTTACCCAATTGACCTAGAAACCTAAAATAGAACTAGTGAAGCTTGTTTATGATTCCAAATCACCTATTGACATAAAAATCCATATATATATATATATCATTGGACTCCAGTTCGGACACTGATTTGTGTTCACAGCTCAGGCCAACATGCGAGTATATTCTCTGATAGTTTCCTTTACTTGACAATTACTATGATACATGTAATTAGTGATGTTATACTTAAATCCTGACACGATAGTACCTAGATTAGTATATACTGGATCCTCAGTCATAAGATGTTACCTTCATATTTGGATATTGTTCATCGTATTGATATTTAGACATTGTTCATTGTATTGATATTAGACATTGATCATTGTGCTGATATTAGACATTGTATTGTGATTCATATGTTGTGAAGTGTCATGGTTGGATCTATTGTACTAGTCGGAGTGGGGAAGTGCTAGTTAGATATGTGATCGTATCCTTAGACATTGCGATAGTGTATACATTGTGAGAGCTAATCATACACCTTACGTATAATTAGCCAGATCTTATTAGACATTGTGCATGTTTTCAAGCCGATCACATATCGAAACTAGTATTTTAAAAGACTTAGATAGTTACAGTTATTCCCAGTTTCAGTTCATACCTGATGATATATGCCATTTTATTCTTGTCTACTTATTGTTCACTACTTGCAATGCCATGACTACATTGTACTTGTTTATCCTACTTGCTCGTCATGATTTTCCAGTTTTACTGTCCATCATGTATTATATTTAATATTACTGCTTTATAGTCTTTATCATGTTTTGGAACTGCTGTTATTGTTATACTCGTTCTATCCTGACTGGATAACATTTTTAGGCATTATTGTGCTCTACGTTCCTGAGTTCAGAGTGATGATATGGCCAAGACTACTTTTGCACTGTGGACCTAGAGGTGATCTCAGGTGAGATCTAGGCTAGTATTTCTCTATCTCACTACAATATCATAGTTTTATTTATTTTAGATTATTGTTTGGATTATCTTCCTTATTCATTCTTCCTTTCGAATATTATGATTGAGTACATGAAAGAACTAGCTATATTAGTATAATTCTATTGAGGTCTAGACAATATTCTACCATCGATGCTGCGACATAGGTTGGACATATCCAAGTACTCGTGCCCTGATCATTCAGGTGCGGGTCGTGACACATTTTTATGGTGGTCTATGCAGGTCTCATCTTCTTAACTAGTGCGATGTCGTGGTAGTTCTTAGGCTTAGTCGTATTGCTGCGAGCCTGCAATAAAATATAATTGATGGATTATAAGAAGTATGGTACTTAATCACATATTATGAATTCTTGAGAGATTCATAGGATGACCCCTAAGAATCTTATTATAGACCCTATTTTAAATCCATTTTTACTTGCTTCTGTTCATCTTCACCTTTAATTTGACTGAGTATTTGTTCGTTGTTGAATTTAATCCTTGTATTGAGATGAATTTTATGGACTATATTGAGGTATATTCTGATGACGTATTTTGGATGAGACAATGGGACTATAACCTTTTACCCTAATTATGGAGTCTATAGTTTATCGCATCCATACTAGCTGGCATGGCAAAAACGTAGAGACCTGATTTTGGATATACATATCTTAGTTATGAAATTTAGAGTTTATTGCAGCCATACTAGTTGGCGTGGAAAAAATTATAGATAACATGATTATAAAGGTACATACCTTAGTTATGGACTCTTTAGTTTATAGCAGCTAGCTTACCGACGTAGCAAAATGTTTGGGTAACATAATTTCGGATAAACGTATGCGATTATCAGATTTTATCTTAAATTTGTTCTTGACTTATCATCTCTATCATTCAAATCTTGTTGACATATAATTCTATTCCATCACCTCTACCAGCTCAGGATAGAGATACCTTTAGTTCTTCTAGTTCAGTTCTCTATAGAGCTTCACCTTCATTAGTTTCTGAAGTTCCTTGGATAGTAAAGTAGTTGGTAACTTACAGATATGTTGGTGTCAAGTTAAGTATTAGTATTGATTGTTGGGAGTGTAGCTTGTGAGCTTGAGAGTGGTTCCTGGTTGGGTATATGAGTATTATGTATTAGTGTATAGGTATGTAAAAACTCATAGTCTAGTACCATTTGTAACCATAGTTCTAAGGTAGGTGTCAGAGTATAGTTAGTAGTTAGTATCCTAGAGTATTAAGTGCATGTGTCCAGTATAGTTATGGAGTTAGTGTCTGTGTACCAAGGGTGCCTAGAGTGTGCAAGTATTCAGGGTGTATCAAGATTAAGATGAGTAATATATGATATGTGTAATATGTCAGTCTAGTTGTCATAGCTGCTTTCCCAGAATTAATTTATTCATGTTTTATCTATTATTAATATTTTTATTTACTTTGTTAAATTAAATATAGAAATTGAATTTTTCTAGATGTATTATTTATATATGCATACATAAGTTTATGTGTATATGTATATACTATTTTATCAATAGAACTATTTTCTTCCTCAAAATTGTAAATTATGAGGGGCTTATGAAAAATCAACAAAACATGGGGGAAAAGGAAACTAGCAGACCCATCAAATTTGGGCTTCCCCTTTTTGACTCAACACTTCACTTTAGTGTTGGCAACTCCTTCATTCTTCATTTCCAAAGAACCACAAGTCCCCTTCCCATTCTCTTTCCTTTTCCAAGAAACTCAACCCCTCTCCTTATACACCAGCACCATCACCATTACCATCCCTCCTTCCTCGTCCCCTCCCCTCCTTACTACTGCTATTGTTGTTGCTGTAGTTGTGGCTACTACTTTTGTTGCGGTTGTTGCTCTGCTGCCGCTGCGGCGGCTTCACTCGACGCCGACCGCGGGCTACCCAGCTCCGGCGACTCCGGACCCCCTCCGGTCATCCTCCTCGATTGTCCTCCTTTGGTTTTCCTCCAACTCTAGGTTATTATTTCTTCCCTAATTTAGTTTCAAATCTCTAACCTAGGTAATGATGTTATCTTTAAAAATTTCCATCTCTAGGTTATATTTGGGAAAAGCACAAGAAAATCGAGATCGATCTCAGTTTGGAAATCAAGATCTCGAATATAAGGCAAGCCCTCTCCCATTATCTATGTTTTATTTAAAAATATTTATAAGTTAATTTTGATTTTCGAATGATATCAATTTGAAGATCCATTTGTTCTTTGAACCTCTAATAGTTTCAATTTTAAATCTTTATATGTTCTTGAACATCTATTGAGATATGACACATAGGTCGCATAATATTTGAGTATATTATTAGCCATACTTAGTACACTATGGTATACATTTGTGTGCAAGTTGTGTGTACAATAAATAAATTTTGTGTGTAGATATTGCTTAACTGACTATTGGAAATTATATTATCATGGTATGTATATGCCTGAGTTTCTAGTTATATAATTAAGTATTGAGGTAGAGGTCTGTAAGAGATCCATACTAAATAAACAACCAAGAATTTGTAAATAAACAACAATGGCTTTTAGATGCTTTTGTTTATTATACCCTTAACAAGTATTACAAGTATTATCTCCTGGCTTGCCTTTGGATGGTTGGCCAAGTGGAGAATAATGATGCAAAGTAGTCTACTCGAGAGTGCTTTGTGTCAGTATCTAATTCCTAGTTAACGGAATAGACCAACATGGAATCTTAGAAGTTACTAAATAAGAGAAAATTTTGTGTTGGACATAGTTTAAGCTATAATATGAGGTTTTGCCTTTTTATGATTTTTTAATACTTAAGTAGAGTCCAGACGATGTAGCAAATGGCTAGGTTTCATATTATCTTTACATTAAACTGAATTACAATCATTACTAGCTATATATATATATATATATATATATATATATATATATATATATGATAAATAATTCCATCTAGGTAACCATTTTGTACATAACTACATATTGTCAATAGAAAAACTGATTCAGAAAGTAGTATTTGATATGTTTTAGAGAGTTGTTAATTGTGTAGAACTCCAATTTAGTTTGCCTTTTTTCATTTTGTGTCACTATGTTCATTTACTTGGTTGCACAATATTTTGCTAGCTTTACAGATATACGATGGTAGTTACCTTGCTCTGAAATAAATGTGGTATGATCGCTTAGGAATGAATGAGAGTGACTTTTTGACTCTACTTGGATTTTATTTGATTTTCAAGAACCGTATCCTAGGCCAAGTGACTTGGAGTTTCTTTATTTTGAAACCAAGTATCATAGTTTCAGCCCATTATGGATATAGCTTACCCTAATCTAATAGTCAGGTCAAGTTAGATTTTGGGTGACCATAAATGCTTTCGTGCTTAGAGGGTATATATTAAAGTCTCTAGAATCATTTTTCCAAGGTCATTTATCTATTAAGATTTTTCTAGAGATTTAATAATTGAATAAATATTGTTGGTTTTATGTGCTTGTGTTTTGTAGATAAATTTTTATAACTGCAGGCTTGAAGTTATAAATGCTATGAGACTATTCAAGTGCTCTCTTAAAATCCCACAGTTGCTAAAAAATTTAGTAAAATTGCTAAATTGCTATGGTAAGAAGCTTGGTAAGCAAATTCTAGTCCTGAGAATTTTAATTTTATCTATATTAACTGCGTGTGTCTACCGGTGTTGAGAGTTGCTCCACCGAAGGGGTCGGCGAACCCAGAAATTCTACGGAGAGTTGCTCCGGGTGTATATTGTTAATTGTAAAAAATTTGGGCTCCAAAATACAAGGGAGACTCTGGAAAATTTTTAAAAAAAATTCTAGAGATACCATTTATGGAAAATCCGAATAAAATAGTTAGTCTCTATTTTAATATATTTAGAAGATATCTGTTTTAGGATCAAACACTAAAAATCTTATATTCTAAATTTAGACTATAGAATGCATAGGACACATTTGCTCGTGCACAAAAGAGCAACAAAAATATCAATATTTTATATTCCAGGGTAAGGGGTAAAACTTCCATGTTTTCGTAATTGTCCTAACAAATAGATTATTACCGTTTTAACATGATGCCATGAGCACACGAAACAGACACATGATTGGACATTTAGTATTTTTGCTAAAGACGAAACTTTTTGTTGAACAATATCCTCGTAAGGCGTGTGGTGATTGACACACGAAACGAGATACGAATCGGACCTATAATTCAACTTAATTGGATTAATAAATAAGGATGATTGTAATTTTTTAGACTTGCAATGGGTGGGAGAGAACATTTGGATCACACCGTCAAACTCTCAGCAATATTTATAATTTTAAAACTGATCAGTAGTTTTTGGCATACGTATGGCCATACGATGACCGTAGTGAGGCTTAGCTCACTTACTTTCCATTGGATCCGAATTTTGAAAGAGATCAAATTCGACAATTGTATGTCCAATGTTTGACCTATGTTCCGAATTCTTGAAAAAGTTCAAGATATTCGACAATTGATTTTATTATCACATGATCCAAATTTTCTGAAATAAAGAAATTCGATAATTATTTATATCATGTGCTTATCATATTTTCTTGTGATTCAATATTATTATAGTGATACAATAATGTCACAATACCTGTGGGGATTGGAATCTAAGCACCATCCACTAGAAAATTACCTGATCCCGGGTAAATTGGATTATTGTCGGGACAATAGGATTGATGGTGATCCAAAAGCATTCTCTAAGTTGAATTTGCATATAGAATTTTTGTATTGTGGATTGTGTTTTGTGACTGTGATTTGGACACTTTGTAGAATAGGGATCAGTTAGGAATACAAACCTTATATTTCAAGTTTACTCTATAATGTGTCAAAGGCATTTTTTTTTCAAAATTTTCATATCAGTTATCCCTTTATCTTTTGAATTCTTAAAACTTCATTTTTATTTATTTGTCTGTTCTTGGCATAAGGGCTTGCTAGTCGTTTTGACGACCTAGTTTTTGTTCACTAGGAACTGAAGAAGATGAGGGAAAAAATACTACCTTTTTATAGTATTGATGAAGTTGATAGTTGACAGAAGACAACTTTTGGGATAGTCGGCTTATTTTATTTTATCACTGAATATGTAAATTATGTTTTGGAAGAAGACTTGTTTATGTAAACAAGAGTTGTATAATATGTTGATATTTTAGAATGTACCTTATATTGTTTTATACTTTATCCTAGAAATTACATGCGACAATCGCAAGTACGATTCCAAAATATTTTACATGTGCGTAGCCGGGAGATGTATTATTGCACTCGGTTTCCGTATTTTGGAAATCGGGGTGTGACACGTCTTTTTGTGGTGGCCCATGCAGGTCTCAAAAAAATAGAAAATCTAGGATAGGATGCATGTCTTAATTCAGAATTATTCCTGGTAAAGGAAATATTAAATGTCCTGGAGGAATTATTCGGATAACCGAGAATGATGTTTGGGAGATTCAGATCGTATGGGATTAAGATATTCAGATTGGATCAGTTAGAGTTTAGAGTGGAAGTTTTTTTTGAAGATATAAAATAAATTAATACAAAAATAATTTTGAGTCTAACTGGGTTTTTTTATAATTTAGTATTGAGGTATAATATAGATTTTTATAGTAATACAGTCAGTTTGGTAAATTATCTAGTGGTAAAAGATTGATTGATTTCCTAAGAAGGGATTGGACGATAAAAAAAACTTGGGATTCGAATAGAAATGTTGGTTGGATTTGGCCTAAGCTTATTAATGTTAGAGGATTATAGTGATGGATAAATATCTCGCTTAAGGAATAAGAACCACGTAGCCAATAGACCAATAATGATCTAAGACTTATATTTAAAATAGGTGTGGTATGTCATGTGGGATAAGCATAGATATAAATTATTTTGGAATGACAATAGGGAAAGTTAGTGCGAGAATCTTACTCAAGGAATAGATATAGGATTATACCATTGTTTCTCTATCTGATGTCATTTTTCAAAGGTACTCCTGATTTCAGTAAGTGTACCTTTAAATAACCATTAAATTGACCATTGGATTTTCTGTAAAATAATATTTGATTGAACTTTCTGTGATTGAGTTCCCTGTGAAAGAATATTTATTTATTTGTGCCTAAACGATATATTTTAAGGGCCTCTTGTTGGAATTGTTTCTGATGATTGAGAATTATTCCCGGAAGATCAAGATTGTATTTGATAAAATGACATGGTTGAGAAAATCAATATGGATCGTGTATGGAATTGTGGCCTGAATTGAACATGATTGAGTTTTGAATTGAATAAAAAGATCATATGAAGTGATTAGCGATCAGATGATGCGATTAGCGAAAAGTATGATTAAAAAGTTTGATTGGAGGATATAAAAATTATGTTGCTCGATGATCTGAGATAGATGAGAACTGGTTTGATCTTGAATATGGATAAATTGATTTGTATCAAGTTTAGAAGAGAGCATTTGATTGAACTAAATTGAGTTAATGGATGGATGTCTCCTCGGTGATACAAATATTTAATAATATTGAGGCATATAAAAAATTAATAGACGTTGACTCGAGAATATTTGTTTGGATGAACAATGAGTTTAATGCATAGTGAGTCATCAAGTTTTATTTATGATCAATGTTAACTTGTGAAATATTGGTGGATTGAATACTAGTATGGGAGTTCGAATGACTTAATTGAAGTGACCATGGGCATAAATGAAGGGATATTAGTTGAATTCGGCTTGATAAATGATAAAAAATTTGGTGAATGATCATTGAATAAGAATGACCCAATTGATGGCTTAGAAGAATTTTTGAAGCTTGGATAGAATAAATATGTAAGATAAATTGATTGGTGACAAGAAATTTTTTCTAACTTGTGGAATTGATATTAAATTAGTTTGATAATAAAATGACCAAGATGCATTGATTAAGGATGAGCATTATTGGAATTGGAAGTAGATTATGATTGGTGGATTCATGATTGAATGTAATACTCATGATTGGTGACTTAGAATTATTACTTTGGATTGGTGATCGAGATATGAGAATTTTGATGTCCCTATATTACTCTCTAATTGTGGATTAAATTTCTTAAGATAAGGTGTTTGTTGATTTAATTTTTTTATGATTGAGTATACGATATCCTACATTTGCTGATTTGATGAGGCAGTGAAAAATTACAGTCAATCAATTGAATCATGCAAAGTAAAGTTACAGCCACCCGGAATTGGCGAGTCATTATATTCTTGAAATATGAATTAGGGATTTAATAAAATTTCGTTGATCAAGACAATTTTTTGCAATGGTATCAAAATTTGGTATTCTGATGTGATTTCATTTTTACCTCATTTTGGATTTGAAAATCATTGACCTGAATAATTTAAAATAATATTTAATACTTTTGATAGTATAGATATGAGTTTATCTCATGTTATAATATTATCTATTAGTTTTCATACTATGATAAGTAATGTTGATGATATTTAAAAAAACATGAAATTAAGTATTGATTCTTGAATATGTTTTTGATTACTGAGAAAAATCCTGGCCTATAAGGCTACTCACAATCATAATTCCTACTCATCTATGGATATCAATGGCATGGTAGCAAAAGTTGCAACCATGAATCCTGATAGTGAAACGGTATCTTGATTGCAGCCATGTGTACAGTGGCGTGGCTTAAGATTACTACATCACGTCAGAAAATATAAAGAGAGTAATATGGATATAAAGGAACCTACATGGTTATGGATTGAAACTACATCATGATAAATTTTGTTGATTCTATAAAATTTAAAGATCCTTGACGATAAAGTATTTTTGAATGTTCTTTATTTTGTGAAACATATAATGAATATATTTTTGAAGTGTTCCTTTGAAATAGATTACTACTTCATCTTTGTAAGGTGGGTAGAATATCTTGTTCTTTAATGTGTTTTAAAAATCTTATCACCAAATTTAAATTTTGAGGATAAAATTTTTGTAAGGTGGGTAGAGTGTCATAGCTGCTTTCCCAGAATTTATTTATTCATGTTTTATCTATTATTATTATTTTATTTACTTTGTTAAATTAAATATAGAAATTGAATTTTTCTACATGTATTATTTATATATGCATACATAAGTTTATATGTATATGTATATACTATTTTATCAATAGGACTCTTTCCTTCCTCAAAATTGTAAATTATGAGGGGCTTATGGCAAATCAACAAAACAAGGGGGGAAAGGAAACCAGCAGACCCATCGAATTTGGGCTTGCCCTTTTTGACTCAACACTTCACTTTAGTGTTGGCAACTCCTTCATTCTTCATTTCCAAAGAACCACAAGTCCCCTTCCCATTCTCTTTCCTTTCCCAAGAAACTCAACCCATCTCCTTATACACCAGCACCATCACCATTACCATCCCTTCTTCCTCCCTTCCCATTCTCTTTCCTTTTCCAAGAAACTCAACCCATCTCCTTATACACCAGCACCATCACCATTACCATCCCTTCTTCCTCATCTCCTCCCCTCCTTACTACTGCTATTGTTGTTGCTGTAGCTGCGGCTGCGGTTGCTACTTCTATTGCGGTTGTTGCTATGCTACCGCTACAGCGGTTACGCTCGACGCTGACCGCCGGCCATCCAGCTCCAGCGACTCCGGACCCCCTCCGGTCATCCTCCTCCATCGTCCTCCTTTGGAAATCGAGATCGATCTTAGTTTGGAAATCAAGATCTCGAATCTAAGGCAAGCCCTCTCCCATTCTCTATGTTTTATTTAAAAATATTTATAAGTTAATTTTGATTTTCGAATGATATCAATTTGAAGAGCCATTTGTTCTTTGAACATCTAATAGTTTCAATTTTAAATCTTTATATGTTGTTGAACATCTATTGAGATATGACACAATATATGACACATGGGTTGCATAATATTTGAGTATATTATTAGCCATACTTAGTACACTATGGTATAACATTTGTGTGCAAGTTGACTGTATGATAAATGAATTTTGTGTGTACGATGTTGCTTAACTGACTATTGTAAATTATATTATCATGGTATGTATATGTCTTGAGTTTCTACTTATATAATTAAGTATTGAGGTAGAGGTCTGTAAGAGATCCATACTAAATAAACAACCAAGGATTTGTAAATAAACAACAATGGCTTTTAGATGCTTTTGTTTATTATACCCTTAACAAGTATTATCTCCTGGCTTGCCTTTGGATGGTTGGCCAAGTGGAGAATAATGATGCAAAGTAGTCTACTCGAGAGTGCATTGTGTCAGTGTCTAATTCCTAGTTAAAGGAATAGACCAGCATGGAATCTTAGAAGTAACTAAATAAGAGAAAATTTTGTGTTGGACATAGTTTAAGCTATAATATGAGGTTCTGCCTTTTTATATTTTCTAATACTTAAGTAGAGTCCAGACGGTGTAGCAAATGGCTAGGTTTCATATTATCTTTACATCAAACTGAATTACAATCATTACTAGCTATATATGGAATGATAAATAATTCCATCTAGGTAACAATTTTGTACATAACTACATATTGTCAATAGAAAAATTGATTCAGAAAGTAGTATTTGCTATGTTTTAGAGAGTTGCTAATTGTGTAGAACTCCAATTTAGTTTTCCTTTTTCCATTTTGTGTCACTATGTTCATTTACTTGGTTGCACAATATTTTGCTAGCTTTACAGATATACGATGGTAGTTACCTTGCTTTGAAATAAATGTGGTACGATCTCTTAGGAATGAACGGGAATGACTTTTTGAGTCTACTTAGATTTTATTAGATTTTTAAGAACCGTATCCTAGGCCAAGTGACTTGGAGTTTCTTTATTTTGAAACCGAGTATCATAGTTTCATCCCATTATGGATATAGCTTACCCTAATCTAATAGTCAGGTCAAGTTAGATTTTGGGTGACCATAAATGCTTTCATGCTTAGAGGGTATATATTAAAGTCACTAGAATCATTTTTCCAAGGTCATTTATCTATTAAGATTTTTAGAGAGGTAATGAATGAATGAATATTGTTGGTTATATGTTCTTGTGTTTCGTAGATAAATTTTTATAACTGTAGGCTTGAAGTTATAAATACTATGAGACTATTCAAGTGCTCACTTAAAATCCTATAGTTGCTAAAAAATTTAGTAAAATTGCTAAATTGCTGTGGTAAGAAGCTTGGTAAGCAAATTCTAGTCCTGAGAATTTTAATTTTATCTATATTAACTGTGTGTGTTTACCGGTGTTGAGAGTTGCTCCACCGAAGTGGTCGACGAACCCAGGAATTCTACGGAGGGTTGCTCCGGGTATATATTGTTAATTGTGAAAATTTTGGGCTCCAAAATACAAGGGAGACTCTAGCAAAATTTCAAAAAATTTCTAGAGATACAATTTTTGAAAAATTCAAATAAAATAGTTAGTCTTTATTTTAATATATTTAGAAGATATCTGTTTTAGGATCAAACTCTAAAAATCTTAGATTCAGAATTTAGACTATAGGACACGTATGACACATTTGCATGTGCACAAAAGAGCAACAAAAATATTAATATTTTATATTCCAGGGTAAGGGGTACAACTTCCATATTTTTGAAATTATTCTACCAAATGGAATATTACCGTTTTAACGTGATGCTATGAGCACACGAAACAGACACATGATTGGACATTTAATATTTTCGCTAAAGACGAAACTATTTGTCGAACAGTATCCTCGTAAGGCGTGTGGTGATTGACACATAAAATGAGATACGAATTGGGCCTATAATTCAACTTAATTGGATTGATAGATAATGCTGATTGTAATTTTATAGAATTGCATTGGGTAGGAGAGAGCATTTGGATCACACCGTCGAACTCTCAGCAATATTTATTATTTTAAAACTGATCAGTAGTTTTTGGCATACGTATGGCCATACGATGACCGCAGTGAGGTTTAGCTCACTTACTTTCCATTGGATCCGAATTTTGAAAGAGATCAAATTCGTCAATTGTATGTCCAATGTTTGACCTAGTTCCGAATTCGTGGAAAAGTTCAAGCTATTCAACAATTGATTTTATTATCACATGATCCGAATTTTCTGAAACAAAAAAAAAATTGACAATTGTTTATATCATGTGCTTATCATATTTTTATATGATTCAATATTATTATAGTGATACAATGATGTAACAATACCTATGGGGATTGGAATCTAAGCACCATCCGTTAGAAAATTACCTGATCCCGTGTAAATGGGATTATTGTTTGGACAATAGGTGTGATGGTGATCCAAAAGCATTATCTAAGTTGCATTTGCATATAGGAATTTTGTATTGTGGATTGTGTTTTACGACTGTGATTTTGACACTTTGTTGATTAGGGATTAGTTAGGAATACAAACCTTATATTTCAAGTTTACACAATAATGTGTCAAAGGCAGTTTTTTTTTTTCAAAATTTTCATATCAGTTATCCATTTATCTTCTGATTATTTTTTCTTAAAACTTTATTTTTATTTATTTATCCGTTCTTGACATAAGGGCTTGCTAGTCCTTTTGACGACCAAGTTTTTGTTCACTTGAAACTGAAGAAGAGAAAAAATACTACCTCTTTATAATATTGATGAAGTTGACGTTGACGGAAGACAACGTTTGGGATAGTCGGCTTATTTTTTTTTGTCGGTGAATATGTAAATTATGTTTTGGAAGAAAACTTGTTTATGTAAACAAGAGATGTATAATATGTGGATATTTTAGAATGTACCTTATATTATCTTATATTTATCCTAGAAATTACAGGCGACAATCGCAAGTACGATACCAAAATATTGTACATGTACGTAGCCTGGAGATGTATTATTGCACTCGGTTTCTGTATTTTGAAAATTGAGGCGTGACACTAGTATCAATGAGTATTATTGTGGGTAATAATATTAGCTATGTGTATTAGTTTAATATTGATGTAGGGTATATAAGGGAGTATCATGGGAAGTAGGAGTGCAGGTGTTCCAGGCAGTGAGAAAAGGGGAGTGGCATGTGTAGGAGTTAGTGTCTTGTGTAGATAGTGTCAGAAATTTGGGTGGGTATCCTATTAGATATTATCCTAGAGTGGTGAGTATGTATTAATATAATATATGAGTGTGGGGTATTTGAGTGTCATGAGTATATGACTAGTGTCAGTGCCAAGCCTAGTATCCATGTCAAGTTGTTACGCCCCTGTCCCAAAATACGTAGGACTAGGACAACGTAACATGCCAGCTATGCATTCGACCAGACTCTAGTCCGACTCGAATACGTATAAGTTGTACTATAATGGTCACATCTAGATAACATAGTAAATATATATCTAGTCTCAATCCACAATAGAACAAAATACAAGAATGAGCTACATATGCTAAAGTCGGCCGTCTAGTAACATATAAGCTCGAATAGACTCGAGAAAGAAATATGAGTCTATAAAACTAGGCTATAGTAGCAGATGAATAAGTAACGAGAAATAACTATAAACATGAAAGAACATGATAAACGTATCAACTAGATATACTAAAACTCCTGGAGAAACAATCATCCACAAATAAACTCTACTACTCCAACTTAGCAATCACCTGGGGATAAAATTCGGATCCATGTCCTCAGAGGACATAGCAAGATACAATAAACACTCAAGCCAGAAGTAAACATTTTAATACTATAATACAGGGAAAATTACTATAACCAACTATGTGATATGCAAATGAGAGTGTGGACTCGTACCTCGGGATGGTGTTGGCCCAAATGGGTAACCGTCAACTCGATTTTGATAATCAACTAACTATGATCTAGCATGACTCAATACGATACATAAAATAACAATTGTTGCATCTTCATTACTTTGCTGAAGAGAATGCTGCAACTAGTCTACAAGCTGTGTTATTGAGTCTGTATTTTATATTTATTGAGTCTAGGACAAAATATACATAGGGTTCGTGTTGGCACTAAGAAACTCAAACACATTAAACCAAAACCCAGTCCGCGCAAAACAGCCTGAACCAAACCAAACCTGAACCCAACAATCTGGAAACTGACCAATAGAGTTCGGACAAAACTCGGGGCAAACTCGAGGCGAACTCGGTCCCCCTAAGACCCAGTTTGCAATGTTACTCCGTGAGACCATGATTCTAATGTTCGAATTTATGAACGTTGGGCATCCGAACTCGACCCGAACTCGGCTCAGAAAAATCCTATAAATAGAGATTGAATTCCACATTCTTATTCACTCACTCACTCACTTTTATATCTCTATCGTCCTGAGATATAAACCTTTTCTATTCCCAAGATCAACTTTCAGCCTTCTAGTGCCAACGCGGTTCCAATTTAGGAGTCTGATCGAGTTATTAAAGCTTGGTTTATCAATTTCTCTAGTATTTGAAGTCGGCGTGTCCTTCGGATCAAACACACGTATGAAGTCTTTCGAGCCTTCGGATTAAAGTTCGATATTGTAAGAACTCTGCAAGCCTTCAGATCAAATCTTATGATTCACTATTGGTGATTATAGTGGATATAACTTCGAGCAAGAGTTCTCGGGCCTGGACTAGTCCTCTCTGAAAAAAACCAGGATAAAATTGTGATATTTGTGTTTGCTCTTCTCAACTCTTACTTTACTGTATATTCATAATTGATATATCTCTTGGTACATATACTGCCTTTATGTAGCTTAATTTTTAATTAGGATTTATTATTTATGCTGCACACATGCACTCTATTTATCCCCCTCTAGAATTGCCCTAATGGTCCTATAATTGGTATCCGAGCTAAGTTATCTTAATACAGGCATAAACTTTTAGTATACTTATATGGCAACCTTGGGACCCTTGTACACCAATAATGGTGAAGGCCAGTCCACAAATAGGCCACTCCTATTTGATGGTACGAATTACATTTACTGGAAGACGCGCATGACTTTTTTTTATCTCAAATCACTTGACTTTGACGTCTGGTCAATAGTAATTGATGGTTACAGAAAGCCTACTATCATTTCTCCTCTTACTTCCAATATAGTTAACAAGCCTTATTATGACTACATGAAGGAAAAAAAAAGTAGCAACTATTCTTGTTGCTAAGGCAATCAATATTTTATTTTGTGCTTTAAAGAAATTGTATTTAACCTAATCTCTACTTGTTTAAATACAATTTCTTTAAAGCATGAAAATGATGCTAGTGTTTCTGAAGAAGAAGAAGATAAATTCTCCAATGAGAGCCTTATTATGACTACATGAAGGAAATCGCCTTGAAGTTACTTACGAGAATAGGCATGGGATCGGGAATCGCCTTGAAGTTACTTACGAGAATAGGCATGAAAATGATGCTAGTGATTCTGAAGAAGAAGAAGATAAATTCTCCAATGAGAGCCCTCGTCATGCTGCAGATGCTTGCCAAATGATATTACACAACAATCCTCTTTTTAAAGAAGATGATGTCTCCTATGAAAGCCCTTGTCATATCATTGATGTATGCCTAATGGCATTTTCAAATGAGGTACAAAATAATTCTCCTTCTGAAGAAAATGAGTTTTCTTATGATGAATTATCTAATGCATTTAGTGATTTACTTGATGATTACAAGAGGCTTATGAATAAGTATAAGCAAGCTAAAAAAGATATTAAGTCTTTTCAGCTTGATAATGAAAAGCATACTTGTTTATTGGATGAAGTTAGAGATACTTCCTTTTCTGATAACTCTGCTGAGATTTCCACACTTGAATTTAGATTACATGAGGCACTTGAATGCATTGAGAAAAGCACTCGAGAAAATGCTAATCTTAAGGAGGAATTGGAATCAGAAAAGAAGAAGTATTATATTTCTTCACAAAGAATTAATGTCCTTATTGTTAAATATGATGATATATATGCTAACTCTAAAAGTTAGAGATTAGACTTGAAAAACAGGTAATGGAACCTATGACGTGACTCTTCATAAAGTCACACATGACATATCAGTTACAAAAGAAGCAAGCAAAGCCAAAACTTGACACAACCACACTGTTTACTACAAGTATCCACGCAAGACAATGCACCACATCACATAGTCATACTCACCATGCTGCTCCTAACATAATTGTTCATGTTATATGTCACTATTGTGGTTTAAAAGGACACATTTCACATCAGTGCAAGGCTAGAAAATTGGTTGATATGAATATGTATAAGTGAATTCTTAAAGCTAATCATTATGGATCCAAAACTACTTGGATACCAAAGTCTTCGCCTAAAGTTGTAGGTAAAGTTTCTTGTGTCGAAACTTAGCACAAAGAAGAATGTTGGTGGTTGCAAAGCTACAAAGGTCATCTTCCAAACAATTGTACCAACATTAGTGTGACAATGAAAGCTACTTTGGTAACTTAATAAATATTTTCTTCCTAACTGGCTAAATTATAGAATCAAGCATGTTTTTAATTTTCAATTGTTAATATGAGACTTATGATACAAGCATGCTTAGTTTATTCTCATTATTTCATCTAGCATGACTAGTGTTTGAGTGTTTTTAGATATTTTATTGACTATTGCACATGACGAAATATGGATTTGAATCATATGTTCTTAGATCATCTTATTTATTTAGTGCATATTTTTCAAGTATATATTTTTCATCTTTGTAAAATGAGATTTACGATATTTGCTTAATATTTGTTAACTCTGAACATTATTTTGCTGATATCTTTACTAATCCCCTAGCCAAGTATTACCTCAACTTTATTTGTCGAGAATTAGAAATCCTGAATTTGAATGATGCACTACTAGAATAAGCGGGATTAGCGACGTTTTTTAGCGACTCCAGGTAAAAACGTCGCTAATTTAGCGACTCCATGTAAAACGTCGGTAGACGTCGCTAATTGGCGACATTTAACGACGTTTAGCGACTTATGTTCAGTTTTTATAAGATTAGTCGCTATAAGTTCAATTTTGGTCGCTAAACGTCGCTAATATATCTAAGTTAGCGACGTTTAGCGACGCAAATAGCGACGTTTATATTAGAAATATTTAGCAACGTGTTTAGCGACGACCGTAACGTCGCTATAATTTAATTTAGCGACGTCCTTATTTGACGTCGCTAAACGTCGCTAAAATTTGGTTAATTAGGGCTCGGTTTCGTTTTTCCCCATGTGTTGAAATTTCGAAACGAAACAAAATTTTCCCCGCCCCCCCCGCTCCGTCGAGCGCCTGCTCCGTCGACCTCCCCCGCGGCTACTCCGGCATCCCCCTCCTCTTCCTCGAGCTCTAGGTAAAGCCTAACTCTCTCTCTCTCTCTCTCTCTCAGAACACATATGATACTGACACAGACACGACACACACACACAGATGGTGACACAGACACGACACGACACACACACACACTGACAAGGACCTAGGGTTAGGATTAAGTTTTTTGACATGGACACAGACACTAATATCACATGGACACAGACAGACACTAATATCACATGGACACAGACACTAATATCACATGGACACAGACTTGGGGCTCTGGCATGGGGCACTGCAGCAGTGCACCAAAATGGTGCCTGTCAGTTAGGCTTGGGAGCAGTCCCTAGGCAGTGCAGAGGCATGCCTTAGTGCATCTCAGTTTCAGTTTGGTATCAGTCATCAGTACTTATACACTGATACGTATCAGGGACTGTGTGAGGTATCAGTACAGGCAATTGTAGGAGTTGATGCAGGCAAGGTATAAAGTCAAGTGTTAATAGGGTATATATAGATATGTAGGTTAGTGATGTTTAGAGATGTTAGATAGGAGTGTACTAAGATGGTATCTAGAATAAGCGGGATGGCATGCTCGAGCCTTGTAGTGGGCAGTGAGAAGGAGGTCTGCAACAGTGAGCAGACAACCGAAGAGGAAAACCATCAGCACTGTGTCATTTCAGCAACCATGTATCAGTAAGTATCAACAAGTCCCACTGTATCAGTATCCGTTTTCAGTTGCATTTAGTGAGCTATGTATACTAGTTTTAGTTAGCTTAGTGTCCAGGTATTGGTTAGTTGGTTTAAGATGGGTTAGCATGAATATTGCTTATTTTAGACTTTGATAAATGAAAGTATGTATTATATCAGATATGATTTTTATAGTACGGTTAAGTTATGAAGCTAGGTGATAAACCACTGTATGTAATGATTTATATGATACATACTGTCATTTTTGCAGAAGTATCTAGAAATGGATATGAATTACTATCTGCGTCATCGTTCGTGGATGTACAACCGTCATCCTGATGACATGTGCGGTGTGCGGGATGAATTCATTGAGGGTGTACAGCAGTTCCTGCAGTTCGCCAAGGCGTTCCCTCAGTACATGGACGGTACCAAAATTAAGTGTCCGTGTGTGAGATGTCGCAACAGGAAATATCATCCAGAAGTGAAAGTTACGTATCATTTATACTCGAAGGGCTTTACGCCGAATTACTATCAGTGGACCGCGCACGGAGAACTTGTATCTCTAGCATCGGAGTCGGAGCCCTATGTGGAGCCGTATATGGATGTCCAAGACCACGATGCTTACGACGACGGGTTGGTGAACATGGTTTATGATGCGGCGGGGCCTAGTTTCAATCCTGACAATTATGATGCGGCGGGACCGAGTTTCAATCCGGACAATTATGATGCAGCTGAGGAGGCACCGAATGCCGATGCTGCAAAGTTTATGGAGTTGCTTGAGAATGCAAGGACTCCACTATATCCTGGTTGTGAGGATCATTCACCGTTGAAGGTGGTTACAAGATTATTGAGCATCAAGTCCGATTTTAACATGTCGCAAGAATGCTATAATCGACTGCTCGATTTGATTATAGAGATCTTGCCCGAGGGTGCAAAGTTGCCTAAAGACTTATATCGATCTAAGAGGATGGTGAGATCGCTTTGGATGGGATACGAGAAAATCGATGCATGTCGCAACGGGTGCATGTTGTACTACAAAGACGACAAGGATGAAGATGCGTGCAGATTCTGTGGTGCTGATCGCTACAAGGCCACTGTTAGAGGAAAAGTCTGTCGGTGCAAGGAAGCCTACCGATTCGATGCACTACTTGCCTTTGACGCCGCGGTTGCAGCGGTTGTTTATGGTTAAGGAGACTGCAGAAAACATGAGTTGGCACAGGCGAAAACAGATCGAAGGAGTATTGGATCATCCATCCGATGGAGAAGCATGGAAGCACTTTGATCGAGAGTATCCACATTTTGCCGAGGAAGCACGTAATGTCAGATTGGGGCTCTGCTCTGACGGTTTTACCCCATTCGGACTTTCGGGCTCCCAGTATTCGTGTTGGCCTGTGATCGTCACTCCGTACAATCTACCGCCTTGGATGTGCATGAAGACTCCGTATATGTTCCTAACCGTTATTATCCCGGGTCCGAACAATCCGAAGAGGAACATCGATGTGTATTTACAGCCTTTGATAGATGAGTTGAATCAGCTGTGGGAAGTAGGTGCCAACACGTACGATGTTTCTAGGAAGCAGAATTTTCAGATGAGGGCAGCACTTATGTGGACCATCAACGACTTTCCGGCCTATGGAATGTTATCGGGATGGAGCACCCATGGTCGTCTCTCATGTCCGTATTGCATGGACCGTTCTCAGGCTTTCCGTTTGAAACACGGAGGCAAACCGTGCTTCTTCGATTGTCATCGACAATTTTTGCCGAAGGATCATCCGTACCGGAGGAATCGGAATGCTTTTCGTGCGGGAGTTGTGGAGAAGGCCAATCCACCGCCAAGGTGGCCCGGATGCACGATATGGGAAGAGGTAAAAGATTTACCAAGTGCTATCGAAGAGCCTGCTAAGGGGTACAAGTGTGACGGATTTGGTCGCACCCATAACTGGACGAAGAGGAGTATATTCTGGGATCTGCCATATTGGAGCACCAATCTGATCAGACATAACCTTGATGTCATGTATATCGAGAAGAATGTGTTTGATAACATAATTAATACTGTAATGGATGTAAAGGGGAAGACGAAAGATAATCCGAAGGCCAGGTTGGACTTAGAAGACATATGTAGACGTCCTGCATTGCATTTGATAGAGGAGGGGAATGGAAAGTTAAAGCAACCTAAGTCAGTTTTCTCACTGGATAAAGAGGATAAAGGTAGACTTTGTAGGTGGATTCAGGGTCTCAAGTTTCCAGACGGGTACGTGTCGAACTTGAAAAGATGCGTCGACCTCAAGGAGAACAAACTAGTAGGTATGAAGAGCCACGATTGTCACGTATTCATGGAGAGGTTAATTCCGATTGCATTTCGGGAATTCTTACCGCAGGTCGTTTGGGACCCATTGGCAGAGCTGAGCATATTCTTCAGAGATCTTTGTTGTACTAAGTTGCTCGTCGATCGTCTAAAAAAGCAAGAGAGGGACATTGCGGTTACACTATGTAAGCTCGAGAAGGTGTTTCCTCCTGGATTCTTCGACTCTATGGAGCATTTGCCAATTCATCTTTCCTATGAGGCACGTGTTGGTGGTCCTGTCGGTTATCGGTGGATGTACCCCTTCGAGCGCAATCTGAATCACCTAAAGAGAAAGGTGAAAAATAAGGCACGGGTTGAAGGCTCTATTTGTGAAGCTTATGTTCTCGAGGAGATTACAAACTTTTGCTCGACGTATTTCAAACCGCATGTTGCTACTAATAGGACGAAAGCTCCCAGAAACGACGACGCATATCAGGAATCTAATGATGCAATACTCAAAGTATTCAATGCATCCGGAAAGCCCTCGGGAAAAATGAAGAAGAGATATTTGAATGACGATGAGCTAAGGGCTGCTCAATTGTATATATTACTCAATTGCGACGAGGATGAAGTGGAGAAGCTAGAGGGGTAAGAAATTAATACGTCCACGTTTACATCATCTCAATGTAATAGTATAAGATACTATTATGCTACTAATCAGCAGTTGCTTCATTGTTTTTCAGCACATATAATGATGAGTTGAGGTCGGTTAGACCCTACATAACAGACGAAGAAGTAGAACAAGATATGAGATGCCATTTTTCTTCTTGGTTGAGCGCATATGTAAGATGCTTGGTAATTACTTTTTATTTCTGCACTTGCAAAACAAATAACTTACTATCGCTACTTTGGTATTTAGGTCGATCGTCTAATATCACCCGAGACTGAATCTATTAGGACTCTAGCCAAGGGACCAATTACTGCCGTAAAAATATGGCCAAGTTTATGTGTGAATGGGTTCAGGTTCAAGTCAACAAATGCTCCTATCAGAGACAGCTTTCTGGGTCTTGATTCCACGAAAAACAGTGGTTTGTGTATCAAATCTACAAACTACAAAGACGTCAATCCGGGCAATAATTTTTTTGGCATCTTACGAGAGATTGTGGAGTTGACATATAATTATGGCCCAGAACCTGCTAATATCGTGCTATTCAGGTGTGAATGGTTCGATCCGATTCAAGATCAAGGTTGAAAAATTGACAAGCATGGCCTTGTGGATATAAACTACAAGCGTAGATATCAAGGCTACGAACCATTTGTCCTATCAAGTCAGGCTCAGCTCGTGTACTTCACAACTTATCCTAGACGGGGGACAGCGAGGTCGGATTGGTGGGCAGTATGCAAGACTAAAGCTAGAAATACCTTTGACATTGACGAAATAGCTTATCAGGAGGACGATCTACCTCTTGTAACAAATATTGTAGATGTGGACTCAACGGAAGTTACTCATTACACGAGTAATAATGTAGAAGATGTAGAATTATCCGAAGAGGACGACGAAGTAGATGAAAGTGAAGACGAGGAAGAGGAAGAGCAGGACGAGGAAGGCGAACAAGATGAATTTTCTGAAGATGATTGAAAATATAAAATATTCCATGTAGAATGTAACTGTATTTGGACTGTAAATATTGCATGTAGAAGTAGATGTTGACATTAACGAATATATGTATTATATTTTGACTGTATAATGCTTTGAGATATGTATCACATTTCGACTGTAGAATGTAGTATATATTTATGTTTCTCTATATTCATCATATGTTATCAGATATGACAGGACGACGCGGAGGATTCGGCAGGTCCCGAGGTAGACAGAGTGCCACTCCGGTACTGCCTACTGTTGGTTCCGGATCATCGTCGCCCAGTACTCCAGTATATCGATCAGTCACATCTCCGACTGCGACGACGTTGCGTGACATCACTCCTGGGACGAGTAGTTCCAGGCGTGATAGTACTCCCTCGTCCAGCGTTCCTCCTGCTGACGGAACCATGGAGACAGATGAGCATGTAGAGGAGGTCGTGCCGACGTTGTCCCAGCATCAGCAAGATCCTCCATGCGCACCACCGGAGGAGACGAGGACAAAAATTTGGGCCGACGGTACAAAGTAAGTCAATTAGATGGTTTAGTATATATTTGTGTTTCTCTTTATTCATCGTATAGACTTTTTCAGTAATCTAAATTATTATTTCTGTATAGATATCGTCCATCGTCGGTTCAGAGACGCCTGGGCCAATTTTTGAGGAACAACTACGGTGGCCCTTGGATCAACTACTCTGAGGCTCCGGAGGAGAGGAAGGCGTTCTGTTTTGCGCACTTCCAGGTAAAAGTATATTAAATAAATCTTCTAATTTATGCATATTCGTGATGCTAACTTAATGAATTATTTATTGTAGCAAACGTATTTTTATCCTCCGCACCGGGCCGAGTTGATCGAGCGGCTCTTTCCTACCGTTGCCGCCAAGCTTATCCGAGATGCTCTGGATGACCAGAAGGCTCGTGATCGTGCTGGAAAACCGATCCAAGGTTGGATCACGCCTGAGCAGTGGACTGCGATGAGGGCTAGATTCGACGATCCGAGCTACAAGGAAAGGTCTAAGAAGGCCAAGGCGGCTAGGCATAATGCTGCCAAGTGGTGTGGTGGCTCGATTCCGATGACGGAACATTTCCGTCCTTTGGTATGTTTTTTCTTTTAAAATATATTATTTTAATATAAGTACCATAAAATGGTACTTGGAAAAAATATTTAAGTTTAGTAATAAAAAATATATTTTTAACAGGTACAGAGGGGTGAGGATGCAAACATGGTGACCGTCTTCTTGGCCACCCATCGCAAGGACGAAAATCTCATTGATGAGAGGGCCTCACAGACCTATGTAAGTATTACTTTACTTTGTGTTTATTTTAATATAACTTAGGCAATTATTGAGTTTCCAAACCTTTTCTAGGCCGAGTATCTTAGGCTTCGTGAGCGGGCGACTGCTAGTGCACCTACACCTGGAGAGGCTGGTGCTTCGTCGCAGCCCGGTCCATCTCCGTCGGCGGACGACCTGTGGGTGACCGCAGCTGGTGGTCTCCAGAGGGGTACGTACTATGGTACGGGCTCCTATGGCGCCCTGGTTGCGACGCAGTCATCTAGGGCCTCCCCGACAGCTGTGCATTCCACACACCCCTCGCAGTCGCAGCCCTCGCAGTCGTCGGCCAGAGTCCAGGAGGCCGTCCAGGAGGCCGTTGACCGTCAGATTGCGTCTCTCCGTGACGACTTGCTGCGAAATATGGAGGACCAGTCCCGGTCCCAGCCGCAGGCGGACGATCCGATGCTCATCGCACGATTGGATATGCTCGACCGCAGCATGACGGAGCTACGAGAATTGACAAATGATATTAGAGCCTCCAATGATCGCAACATCATGGAGCTGCAGGCGTCACACCTATCGATGGGCGAGAAGCTGACGAGGATGCATGCGTCACAGCTATCGATGGGCGAGAACCTGACGAGGATGCAGGATTCAATGGGTGATAGCAGTACGAGGCTGTTATCTACCCTGGATTCTTACAACCAGCGACTCGCATACTTGGAGCGGGCACGGCCTCCACCGACGTCACTGCCTTCTCCATCGACATCGGTGTCGATTCCACGGGACGAGTATGAAGAGTTGTTATCCTTCAAGCGCGCCGCTGGTCAGCCTCCTGCAGATCCGTAGTAGTATAGTTATTTTTATTATTATTTATGAATTATTGATACTTCAACAATAGACATGATGTATGATGCTTCTTGTGGTCTTTAATTTTTTAGTTAATTTAATTGGATTATATAGTTATCCACATTTAATTGGATTGATACTTCTTGTGGTCTTTAATTTAATTGGATTATATAGTTAACTAGATTGAATCATGTTGGTGTGTATGATGAAGATGATGTAAAACTGCAGGGAATCACCAATATTTGCTTCTGCACATTATTTTTTTATTTTTTATTTTTAAAAATTAGCGACGTTATTAGCGACGTTTAGCGACGTTAATTTACGTCGCTAATTACGTCGCTACTTAGCGACGCTGTAAAACGTCGCTAAGGACGTCGCTAATGGCGTCGCTAATTACGTCGCTAAACGTCGCCAATTGCTGACATGGCAGTATAGCCAGGTCATTAAAGACGTCGGTGTAACGTCGCGATAGATGTCGCTAATCAGCGACGTTTAGCGACTTTTATAAACGTCGCTTTTTAGTGACTTGGCGTCGCAAAACGTCGCTAAATTTAGCGACACATTAAAGTCGCTAAAAAACGTCGGCATAGCGACGTTTAGCGACGTTTTTTGTTTTAGCGACTTGGTGTTTTCCGACTGCTTTGAAACGTCGCTAATTACGTCGCTAAACCTAATTAGCGACGATTTTTGGTTATTTAGCGACGTTTTTAGACGTCGCTAATTTGACTTTTTCTGGTAGTGATGTACTAAGACTTAAATTGCTTGAAATTCTTTTAAATCTAAGTTCTGTAAAAGTAAAAAATTTTTTTGGCTATAAGCCAAAATGGCCCTTCAGTAAAAAAAAACGTAAATAGCCTAAGCGACGCGGTACTTAAGTGTCTTCGGACCACTGCTAGCTGGGATCTGGTCCCTACAACTAACCCAAGATGATTGGCACTTTATAGAATCATGATTTGTTAAGGTTTTTTCTATAATTTATTGTTCCGAAGACAACAACGAATTCAAGGTCTACTTTTTGACTTAAATTTGGCAACTGTTATCATCAAGAACTAAAATTTCTAGTTTTAACTAGGCGTTTAAAATTACTGGTGACGATCAGTAGTTATTGGCTCGGTCTTTAGTAGAAATTGATGCTGATGATATTCTAGTTACAATTGGTATATTTTCTAGGCTATACCTTTCCTATATTCTGCACTATGAAAGCTTTTTTGAAAATTGGTTTTAACTATCTTTTGCAACTAAGCTTTCTTGTGATCTTTCTTTGTCAATCTTTGGATATTTACTGAATTTGTATTATTGTTGCCCAAATTATTTTTTACTACATAAGAATACATATAATTAATATGTTGTTCTTCTTATGTCATTGGATTATTCTCAATACTTGGCAAAATAATTTGTATTATTGTAATTTCATGAATATATTTTAGCTTTTATTTTGATATTGTTCTTTAATTAAGGTTTAAATGAGCATATTTATCTTATTAATGGTTTATCTCATTAATCTTAAGTGGTTATATAGTTTTCTTTATTGACAAGCTATATAATCTTGTTTCACTTTCACTCATCTAGCTATAATATTTTTCAATTGGAATCAGATTATTTTTAGATTATGTATTTTCTTGATGAGATGTGTATTTGTTTTGTCAAACCTTTCATTGTTTTAAAACTAACTACACATATTTTAAGGAGAAGAAAATTGATTTCGTAAGTCTTTTGTACCCTTTAATGTCTGTATTTTATATTTATTGAGTCTAGGACAAAAATGTACATCAGGTTCGTATTGGCACTAGGAAACTCAAATCCATATTAAACCAGAACCTAGTCCACTCAAAACAGCCTGAACAAAACCAAACCTGGACCCAACATTCTGGAAACAGACCAACGGAGTTCGGACAGAACTCGGGGCGAACTTGGGATTAACTCGGCCCCCCCTAAGACCCAGTTTGCAATGTTACTCCGTGAGACCAGGATTCTAATGTTCGAATTTATGAACGTTGGGCATCCGAACTCGTCCCAAACTCGGTTCAAAAAAACCCTATAAATAGAGATTGAATTCCATATTCTTATTCACTTACTCACTCACTTTCATATTTCTATCTTCCTGAGCTATAAACCTTATCTATTCCCAAGATTAACTCCCAGCCTTCTAGTTCCAATGCGGTTCCGATTTAGAAGTCTGATCGAGTTGTAAAAGCTTAGTTTGTCAAGTTCTCTAGTATTTGAAGTCGGCGTGCCCTTCGAACCAAACGCACGTGTGAAGTCTTTCGAGCCTTCAGATCAAATCTCGATATTATAAGAAGTCCACAAGCCTTCAGATCAAAGCTTGTGATTCACTATTGGTGATTATAGTGGATACAACTCCGAGCAAGAGTTCTTGGGCCTAGAATAGTCGTCTCAGAGGAAAACCAGGATAAAATTGCGGTATTTGCATTTTCTCTTCTTAACTTTTACTTTACTACATATTCATAATTGATATATCAGTTGGTACATATACTGCCTTTACATAGCTTAATTTTTAATTGGGGTTTATTATTTTTGCTGCACACACACACACACACTCTCTATTCACCCCCCCTCTAGAGTTGCCCTAACGGTCCTACAACTGGTACTGATAGAAGATCTCAATGGATACTTCAGTCGGCTCATAGTACACTTAAGGCTCCGTATGGGGGAACCCAGAGAAGGCTAGTATATATATATATATATATATATATATATATATATATATATATATACACACACACACACACTTTAAATTTCATATAGGGAACCTAAAGCCTAATAAATGAATAGATAAGTAATAAGTAGAACATGCCCAGAGCACGATGAAGACTCTTCCCTCCCAATGTAACCTCACATCTCAATCAAGACATGCAAGATCATGAACTCTAACTATCAATACAAGTCATGGACACTATATATATAACTGGAAATACTCTATGTCATGCATCATGTAATCCTATCCAGAGTCTAATTACCACGAACTATTCGAGAAAGACTGTCATATGAATAACGTGTCAAGTGTCCTACGGTCAGATGTGCAAATAATATATGCACAAGCATGGGTTCGAATACTGATTCTCTAACTAAGATACTCGACTCCGTGGAGGATGTCGGTACCCGAATCTCGTTCGGACACAAAGTACCGTAAATCGGGCCTAGGGTAAGCAAATATATCAAGATTTTATATAAATATAATAACTAAAGCATAAGAAATAAATAAGAACTGTGAACATCTTGGCAATGTATACTTGTCAGGATCCGGAGGTTGGTATGGCAAAGTCCAGGTAGCGAGCTCGATACGTCAACTACTCCCAAAAAGGTAGAATTCGCACGAATGTATCCAGATGCTGCAACAGACATCACTAATATTTCCAAAATATGAGAAATAGCTAGGATTGACTACTCATAAGTCCAATTTGAACACATAAACTAAAACGATAATTTTAGGTCAAAGCGGGATCCACATGTGGCCCACTTCGCACCAAAAAATATGTCGGAGACAAAATTCTCCAAATTTGACAAACTTAGTATCTACGAGTCTAGAACGATGATATGAACCCAACGGATTATCCAGAACTGAATTCCGATAAGCTGGTCACGAAATCATCCGTTAAGTGGGACCGTGGGACCCACAAAATAGCATTTTGTCAACGTTCTCAGAATCCAACCAAACTTGGGCCACAGGACCAGCGTAATATTACGAGTCCGATGGCGCAAGTTTTGTTGCGAAAAAACATACACACAAAGTAATTGTATAACTTCAAAAAATGTCGATACGAGATTTTTGACGGATACGCGTTGATTCCGACTTCCACACATGTCCAAATCAAGTTCCGAAAAGCCCATATGTCTGCGTTTACGATACACGCCTTTCGGTACAATCCGTACTCGATGAAGTCGTCTCGTTCGGCGAGATGAACTCCGTATTGTGGAATTTTGTTTTTCAAAACCAACTTTTTCGCCAATTTCAACGCTGAATAATCAACAATATTTGACGAATAAACTAATTAATGGGATTAAGTCTTGGTTATGTTGTCTAAAATATTTTTCTAGTAGATTTTTTTAAATAGTCAACCGTTTTGAAGAAAACAGAACGTCAACATGGATGGTTGGGATAGTTTTGGAACTGTTGAACACCAGATTTTCTTCTCACTTTTGATTCATTTTTTTTTCTTAATATAAACCATTTAAAATAAAACTACTTGTGACTTCATGTTGTGAATGCACACGAACAAACGACTAGAAAAATAATCAAGCGAGAAGGCGGTTCTCATACCTCAAAGTTGGGGTCGATGACTGTTCTGCACGCGCGCGCGGGTGTGTGGGATGCTGTCTTCGTGGCGCTCAGGCGGTCGGCTGTTCGGAGGCGGCGGTCCAGGGCGACGCGCGCACGCAGGTCGCGAATGGGGGTGCGCCGTCGGTTTGATAGGAGGAGCTTGGTGGCGGTGGTGTTGAGTTTAGGGTTAGGATTTTCTTTTAGTTTTATATGTTGGGGGAGAGAGGTTCGACTGATGGGGAGCGGGTATGGGCCGCGAGGAGGTTCTGGGGAGGGATTAGGTAGGTTTAAGTTTATTTTTGTTTTGTTTTGTTTTGTTTTCTTTTCTTTTCTTTCGGTTTCTTCTTATATAATAGATTTATATATGTTGAAAAATCTTGAAAATTGTTTTGTGTACATAATAAAGTCTAAAAAATGTATAATATATTAACATAATTTTTCCACCCTAAATATTTTTGTCTAATAATTATAATTTTCAATTATAAATAAATATTTATATAAGTTAAAAAATCAAAGGAGTATATATATTTTTAAGTTAGAAAAAAAATAACCAAAATTTCTATAATTAAAATAAATTAATTTAAAGTTTTAAAAAATTTAGGGTGCTCACACAAGTGTCGTCGGATATATAAGTAGGTATGTGGTATATGTAAATATAGGTAATACTTGGGTATGAGTGTTGAGATCATTAAGTATATTATACTAAATACGTAGTTTTCACATCCCTAGGAGACTATCTATCTAAGTACTTCTTGTTCCTTCTCCTAGAACCGAAGACAGGGATGGTTATAGGCTTCTTATTCATATTCCATAGGATATATAGGAAACTCTTTCGGAGCTATTATAGTTGACTATATCCTCTAGTTATCTCCCATCTTTCTTGTCTTTTTTATATTCTTCACGATTTGAAAGATTTTTCTGGATTCTGTTTACCTTGAAGGGTAACATATAATCTCTTGATAATCTATCTCCTTCTCATACTAGTGTCTATCTTAAATTTTGAGGACAAAATTTTTCTAAGGGAGGTAGAATTTTAACCACCTAAAATTAGGACTAGGGTATTTTTGTAATTTTACTAGTAGTTGTTAATTTTATTGTTATATTTAATTAAGTAGTTAGTTATAATTAATTAGAGTTAGTTGTCATGTATAGAATATTCTCCTCTAGAATGATTAAATACCTTCCATAACTAATTAGATTCCTTCCTAACAAAAAAGAATCTATTCATGACAATTCTAGAAATCAAATTAGGAGTGGAGATGGGCAAAATTGACATTGTGTCACCACCTATTCCACCTAGAAGTGGCCGGCCCTAATTGAGGGGAGGGGGGGGGAAGCCAATCATTTATCACATCAATCATCACTTCTTCCTCCCCAAGTCATTCCAATTCCCACTCAAAATCACTCAATTCCTACTCATTCTCATCCCCATAGAGTCCTAGAGTATTAGATTACAAGAAGGATCATTGGAGAGGAGCTAAAATAGGAGACCGTGTCCAATTCACCCTCATTGTGTCTAATTTGGTGGAGTTTATTATGATCCAACTCCCAATAGATAAAAAAAAAATCCCTACCAATTTCTATGTTAGAATTTCAATTTGAACCCATATAAACCTACCCATAGTGATACCCAACCCCATAGGTGGACAATTAGATGGTAGAGTGCATATTTCTAGTTGTTACATGTGTTTTTCTAGGCCATTTGGTAGAATTACGAATCTGTGTCCACCAGGTGTTTGTGTGATATCCCTATGAGGATATTGGTGTCTACTTGAGTTTGTGATTATGTCCTTGAGTCCACAATTGGATACATAGAATCTGTATCATGATACGCCATGATACGTACGTAAATTTGATAATTTGGGGATATTTGGACTACTTGATGTTAATTCTATTTATTTGCACTATATTCATCTATCCTAACTATATATATATATATTGTGTTTCATATGTTTTTTGGGTTGATATGATGGTGGTGCTGGTGTATGAGTAGAGTATCATGGTGTATATGGTGTAGTTGTGATAATTGAGTATCGTAAGGGTGAGTGAATGTGAGATGTTTGATATTTGATATTTTATATTGAGTATCATGAGGAGAGTGGTGTTGAGTATCAATAGGAATTAGTATCCTATTGTGCAATTGGTTTGTGGATCATTGATATCAATTGGAGGAAGACTTGTGCACATATAGCTTGTGTGCATGAGGTGTGAAGTGAGTGTGAACCTTGAGGGTATTGTACATGTTTAGGGAGCTTGTGTATACTTTTATAAGTGTGTAAGTGATAGGATTTTGTGTAGGTGTTATGGTGTAAGAGGGGTTGTGGATTGTGTTCTGCACAATGAGAAAGTATGGTGTATTCAGCAACTGCTGAGTTCAGCCGTGCAAGGGGGGAACTTGTCGAGTCTGCAGCATGTATGGGTTGGAGTGTTGGATGCAGCAGATGCAGTAGGTAATTGGGGGTCTGGAGGAGGGAGCAACTGTAGCACACTTTCTTGTTGGTGTAGACAACAACACTGCAATGTGCTGCTAGTTGTAGCAGGGTATAAGGGGGTAGCAGTGTACTAGAGTTTGATAGGGTAGATTCACTGTTGCAGTTGCAGTTGCAGTGAAGCATTGCACGTCTGTAGGAACTTCACTGCAGCAGCTTTAGAGGGAAGCTTCCAATGTGCAGAACACTGCATGGTATGTTCTGCTGAATAGCAGCAACACCATTGCTACACTGGGGCAGCAGGCAGTAGGGACATCTACTACCTGCTGTAGGTAGCTGCTAGATGGGGCCAAGGATGTGTGGGTTTGTGAGTGATAGCATAGATAAGTGTGTTGGTGAATGTGAGATAGAATTTGTATGTGTGTTAAGAGTTTGGTTTGAATGTGTGTATATTAATGTCAAATAGTTATTGAGTTACCAAGGTAAGTCATTATGGTTAGTATCAAGGTATGAAATTAGAGTGGGTTTGAGAGTATCATAGTGTGGATATCAAGTGTTATATGAATGTCATAGGTATGTGAGGTATCATAGTTATTAACAATAGGTAATGGAATTAGAATAAGGTAGTATCAAGATAGTGTCTAGGATATGAGCAATGTATTGGGTATTGGTCTAGATAATAGTGAGATACGAGGATACGGACTAAGGTATTGGGTTAATATATATATATATATATATATATATATATATATATATATATATATAAGGAAGAGTGAGAGAGAGAGAGAGAAGGGATCGAGATCCTCACTTTTTTGTATCCCCTAATATCTCCTCTTTCACAGTCGTTGGATCTTGTTTAAGTCATATAATCTTAACCGTTGATTTGAACCATTCAAATCATTGGTTAAGATTAGATGACTTAAACAAGATCTAACGGCTGTGATCATGGGGATGCTTTGGAGATACAAAATACAGGGATCCCGATCCATCCTCATACTATATATATATATATATATATATATATATATAGTATGACACCTAGTATATACTTATACCTATATGGAATGACCTAAAAAATCTATAAATAACCAGTCTTAGCTAATATAGCTACATAGGTAATTGGTATTTGAGAATCCAAAATTAGGTATTGACCTAGTTTTATCCGATTGACCTAGTAACCTAAAATAGAACTAGTGAAGCTTGTTTATGATTCCAAATAATCTATTGACATAAAAATTCATATATAGGTCACTTGTACTCCAGTTCGAACACTGATTTGTGTTCACAATTCAGGACCACATGCGAGTACATTTTCTGATAGTTTTCTTTACTTGATAATTACTATGATACATGTACTTAGTGATATTATACTTGAATCCTAACACGATGGTACATGTATTGGTATATACTGGATCCTTAGTCATGAGATGTTACCTTCATATTTGGATATTGTTCATTGTATTGATATTTAGACATTGTTCATTGTGTTGATATTAGACATTGTTCATCGTGTTGATATTAGACATTGTATTATATTCATATGTTGTGACGTATCATGGTTGGATATATTGTACTACTTGGGGCGGAAAAGTGCTAGTTAGATATGTGATCATATCCTTAGACATTATGATAGTGTAGACATTGTGAGAGTTAATCATACACCTCACGTATGATTAGCTAGATCTTATTAGACATTGTGCAATTTTCCAAGCCGATCACTAGTATTTCAAAATACTTAGATAACTATAGTTATTCCATGTTTCAGTTCATACTTGATGATATATGCCATTTTGTTCCTGTCTATTTATTGTTTACTACTTGTCATGCCATGACTAAAGTGTACATATTTATCCTACTTGCTGTCACTAACATATTTTCTAGAAGAGGATATTTTAGTCATTTGATAATTAATTAAATATTGTGCATGTTAAATAATTATTTATTTTATTATTTTATTATTGTTACGTGTTAGTTTATTGGTTTGGACTTGTGTTAGTGGACCTAACTAGTTTAGTTTAGACTCATGGACCAACATGTATTAATTGTTAGAATTGAGCCTAACTAGAAGCCCTTTGATTATGAGGCCATTGATTAGGATGATGTTTAATTTAATTAAACCATTAGAATAGAACATTCCCTCCTTAATTATTTCTTCATGAGAGGCCCCAAGGGGTATAATGGACATTATATAGTAGCTTGAGGAAGGGGCAAGAGGGGCCGGCCTACTTAAAGAGGGGGGGGGGGGGGAGTTTCTCTCTCCTCTTTTCATTTGAAATATAGATCTAGAATTTTCCTCATTTTTACATCATTTTCCTTATCAAATTTCATCCAAATTCCTTCCCAAATCACCATTGGAGACTAGTGGAGCAATGATCTAGAAGGAGGAAGCAAGGATCTACAAAGAGGAGCAAGGATCTACAAAGAGGAGCAAGGATCTACAAGTTGGAGGCAAATTTCATCATATTTGGAGGTTGCATTGGAAATCCATCTCCCAATAGGTACAATTCAGTTTTTTTCCTTCATTTAGGTTCTAAATCTGAGAATTAACTATGAGAAACCAACCCATATGCATAGACTACACATAGGAATTGGAATTTAGTTCATAGGAGGCCTATTGAGAAAGTTATGGTACTTTTTGTGTCAATTTTGGAAAAATTCTGAGATTGACACTTGTTGTGTTTGTCAATTTGTCCTATAGATCAACTTGGCATGTGTTTGTGTGTTTGGGGCTAGTGTCGTGTCTACAATTGGGTACGTATAGGTCGTATCCCAACAATTTGATGATACGTGTTCATTTGGAGATTTTCTCTCCGACACGAGACTTTGTGCATGTCACATTTTGACACGGACACATAGAGATATGTTCGACTCTTCGTATTGTTCATAAATAATATATTAGACTTGCTCGTGTCCTTTGGGGTATGTTTGGTTGTGTGGTGGACTCATGTTGCAAACGTATCATAGATCTAGTGTGATATGAGTGCGATGCACTCCATGTGTTTGTTATGTTGCATTCCTAGATCTAATTTCCTGGTATATATATGTATCTAGAGAGGAGGGTGTATATGTATAATTGTTACATATAGATATAAGTGAGTATATCTATATATGTATATTTTTAGTGTAGTGATATCTATACATAGGTGGTGGTGTTTTGTGTGCGCAAAAAGAAGGGGGGGGGGGGGGGGGGGGCGCTCGACAGGAAATAGGAAAGAGTAGTAGCAGCAGCTACACCTAGTAGCCGAGGCAGTAACAGCCAGTGCTGCAACAGCAGCAGCCATACAACAACTTGGAACGACAACAGCAGTAGTATGAAGGTGCCCGAGCAGAAACATAAAGACCTTCAACAGCAGACTAGCAACGATGAGGTATCAGCAGCTGCAACATCTTACTGTGCCCGAGCAGCAACATGAAGACCTTCAACAGCTGGCTAGCAGCGAGAGGTATCAGCAGCTGCAACATCTTGTTGTGCCCAAGAAGCAACAGGGAGCAAGGGCCAACTGCAACAGCAGCAGCCTTCAGCAATTGCATGTCCAGCACCTTCAACGAGCAGTGCGGCCATGTTTCAGTGCACAGCAAGAAACACACTGCAGGAAGCCTACAGGGATCAGCATTTCGAGCACAACATTACACTGTCAGCAGGGTATCAACTAGGGGGGAGCAGTAGTTAGTAGTTTAGAGTAGTTTAGTAGTTAGTTGCTAGTTAGATAGTTAGTTGGTAGTTATAAATATATGTGTATGAATATAGTTTAGCTAGTTACCTAGTTAAAAAGCTATCTATATGTATGTATTATATAGTAAGTTAGATCTAATTACATATTTTTATGTATCTCTAAATTATATATATGTATGTATATATATAAGTCTATGTATTAGTATGTTATATTAGTAACTATTTGATTAACATATGTTTAAGTTTGAGTGTTAGTATAAATGAGGATTTGATTTTACCTTGAGATACCAAAGTAAATGCCAAGGTATTGAGGATACTCAAGGTATTGGGTTTGAGTATCAAGATAGGGGTTTAGTAGTGCGATACCGAGTTGGTTCAAAGCCAAGGTATCCACATAGCTTTTTGGTAATTAGGATTAGTATATTTAATATTGTTTGTATATTCATATATGCTATTCTATATCTTTTGTTGCGTATTTGGAGATACGGTATCTTAGTATCTTAGATTTATCTTGTATGACCTAGTTTCATAGTTTATGAACCCAACATCTTGGAGATAGACTCATACACCCTAGAAATAGGTAGTTTGACCTAGTTTGACCGGTTTGACTTGGAGTTGACCTAGTTTGACTGTTTTGACTTAGAAATGGCTCTTTGACTTAGAGGTTGACTAGTTTAACTTATTTTTATTCTGAAATCTTGTATTGATGTTGTATTCCATATCTAGGTCTTCGAGGCACCGTATCAGACATCTGTGAGACTATTCACTGGACTTCAAGCGAGTACATTCTCTGATAGTTTCTCATTTATGATATCCTCTATATTCATTGTATCTAGTGTAGATATCTATGTTCTCTTGACACGATGGTTACACGGATTGGTATATCCGAATCTCGTCATGAGATGTTATTCCTTGGTATATGGTGTATCTTGTGCAAGCCTTGTTTTATTGTTTATCTTGTACATGTACAGACACTGATTCTCGGGGAGAGTCGCTATCTTCCTGGAGAATCCCGTGCCATAGCGTACCATGGTTGGATCCCCTATACCAGTCGGGGGTGGGGAGTATTTTAGTGTAGATATGTGATCATACCCTCCTTGTGCATGTCTTGTTCCTTGTGAGTGTTGATCATACACCGCACGTATGATTAACCAGGCCATTTTACCCTACACATTACGGGCCTCAGGATGTTGTGGGCTTAGAGTCAGAGACCCTGGCTCAGGAGGGACTCATCCCAACTGAGACAAATGACCCGGGACTTGTAGCTTCTTAGATTTCTCTTGTACTGGATTTGTCTTCAGCTTATTGTTTAGTTTTTCTTCAGACTCATTGATGTTATTATTTTTGACTCATGAGTTATATGTGACTATTCTATTCTTTATCATATTCGTGCTTATTTCCATCTTAGATCTGTGATTGAGTATATTGATATTGTTGGTGGCTCATTATATTGCTAGATAGAATATCCAAACAACGTTCTACCGTCGATTCTGTGGCGTAGGCTGGACGTTGTTCCCGACTTGTACCCTTATACTGGGTGCGGGTCGTGACACTTGCTCGTCATGATTTTCCATTTTTACTGTTCTTTATTGTAGAAGCAGGAAAAAAATAGGCATGCCACATAAAGGCCATGCACCCTCAAAGGAACAACCAAGCCACAGAGAAGTCACATGCGGCCCGAACAACCAAAGCCACAGAGACACCACATGTGGCCTGAACAAACAAGCCACAAAGAAGCTACATGCGGCCTGGTCAAACTAAAGACCAAGAAGCCTCGTAGTATACTCTATGCGACTTGAACGATCGCAGAGTAGGGAGGCCACATAAAATCTCCTGACACAACAGTCGATGACTGTCAGACTCTGATACATCACTCATCATGCCGACGCTTCGAGATTCATGAAAGATGACAGCTCAAGAAAAGACAGACAGAAAGTCATATCAGTGCATTAATGACCTCGTCAGATGTGCCATGCCATGTATTCTCTCATATGCGGCTACTCCCTATGCGACCTCGTCACCATGCGGCCAAAGTATACATTCAACCAGGGCCAGACAAGAGCTTGCATGCAGCCATAATGCCATGCGGTCAAAGTGTCCATTCGACCAAGGCCATACGAGAGCTTGCATGCGGCCACAACGCCATACGACCAAAGTTTCAATTCGACCAAGGCCAGACGAGAGCTTGCATGTAGCCTTGTCAACATGCGGCCATAGCGTCCAGATGACCAAGGCCAAATGAGAGCATGCATGCGGCTACGACAATATGCGGCCAAGATGTTATGCGGCTCTCGACTCACAGGATTTTTTGTTACAACCGAAGGCGATTTCTCGCATAGTTAGTGCTGACTAAGTGTCCAGTTGACCAAGTCACGCACGCAACACCCCGAGATCTTTTTAACAACATATCCTAACCGAGACCACATGGCAGCTTGTTCGCAGCATGCGACTGCGGTTACAACCGTATTCTGTTGAAGGAATCATATGTGGCCACCAAACAAAGCCCTATGCGACTACCAAACAGAGCCATATGCGGGATCGATAGTCCGTCAACATGACTATAAATAGCACGGGTAGCATACCCTACAAACCCCTAGGCCAGCTACATACGTGCACACAAACTCAGGAGAGAGAAGAAATGAGAGCATCTGTATTCCCTCATCGGACCGTCAACGGAGTAAATGAGCCGCCACAACGCTCTTTATCCATCGTCACTACCCATCAAAATATTGTACTTAGATTTTCTGTTTAGGATCTCTTTGTACTTCTTTGTTTGTTAATTCAACGACCAAAACTTGCAATAACGAACAAGATGACGACTCTGCTGGGGACTAACTTCTCCTCTGATGAGAAGACAGTAACGCAGTCCGATGCGGCCAAGCTGGGCTTCACCCAAAGGATGCTGGTGGTTCACTTCGACCAACAAGCATTCAAGAACATGCTCTCCGGGGACAACGCGAGTCCTTCTCCATGGCAAGCAAATCCTAAGAAGATCCGCAGGACATAGGTAGAAAAGGCCGCTGTGCCTCACCCAGCTGCGGAGTATGCGCTCCCACTACTCTCCCTATTGCCGCAAACACACATCATGCATCCACCCAAACTGGCCATGTTCATGCGACAGTCGGGAAAGGCGCTCAGTGACAAAACTCTGGCAGAGAAAAATACTACAATGCCAGAAATTCGATTGCTGCGGCAAGCTTTAATCGGCATCAACAGAAGTCGTATTAGTCTACAACCGCAGGCAAAAGTCCACATGCGACACCGGTCGGTGGCCTCAGGCAAATGACAACATGCGGCCAGCACAGTAGCAAAACCTCCGTCTTCGATCGAATCTCACGCAACGCTGACTCCAATCGCCTTGCTGAGAAAGGAGAGGATGTGAACTTGGATTTTTCATTCTACGCACCGGTGCGTGCTAGATCGAAGGAGTCTAGGGCAGTGCGAGCTCGCCAAGCTCAAGTAATTGTTCATACGGCTGGACGTTAGCATGCTCCGATAGTAGTTGCGCGAGCCCCTGACGGGAAGTTATATGAGACTGACCCATGTGTCCGGCCCGCAGTGGCAAACGGACAGGGTCAGTCTCGAAAGTCTTCCATCTGCGACTTGGGGAGAGTTTTTGTACGAACCCGGGACAGGGAGCAAAGACAACACCTATTCACATGTAAACCCACTCACCCAAGAATAGGTATTTGTGTGTATTTTATATTTATTATGTTTATTTAGATTATTTTAAAATCAATTAAAATCCAATTGTGCATTAGGATACTTCACCGTAGTTTGGACATTAATGATATATAACGACCCTAAAATCTACATCGTCCTTCGTAGGAAGTAGCCTACACTGGAAACACTACTCGTAGGATTTTTGCGTGACACAAAATTCGATCAATCAACATTAGTGTAGCACTAGTGCAATAATCGTACTTTTTTTGTATTTAATATTTAGATATTTTAGATATAATTTATTATTGGTTACTTTCCAATCCAAATTTTCTACAATTAGCAACCTATAATTCAAATTCCACCATGATACCCCCATGCCAATCTAGACAATTTTTCTTTTTGTAAAATTTGTATTTACTTATCTATTATTTATTCCCTTAGAATCCCAATTAAATCTTAATGATTATTGGGTTAAAGATTTACCAAATATTTGCTACCAACCAAATTAGAAAACAACTAAAACTAATCATATTCCAACCGCATGACCAAACCCCCCCATAACCGTACGTATCCCCCCTTAAACCGCTGACCTCTCTCCCTCTCTATCCATCCACATCTCTCTCTCTCTCTATATATATATATATATATATATATCAACCTCTCATCTCTTCCTCTTAAACCCTAACATAATTTTCCCTCCTCCTCCCTCATCTTGCCGCCGACCCCATCCCCCCTAGCAGCCCGCTGACATCATCAGCCCAAGGCCGACCACCTCCTCCATCCAAGACCCATAGTCATCTTCTTCTTTCTCCTCCTAGTAAGTTCTTTCTTTAATCCTTCTTCCTCCAATATATATATATATATATATATATATATATATATATGTGTGTGTGTGTGTGTGTGTGTGTGTGTGTGTGTTTATGATAAAACTCCATTGTTTTATGTTGAAGAACACATGCCATGAAACCTAGTTTTGATGTATAATCCATAAGTTTTGTGCGTGTATGAAACCTTCTTTAAAACTTTCCTTAAATCTTGCTAATGAACGTATAAAGGTGTTATTAATATAGATTAAATTCAGTTTTTATTAATAATTTCAAAATTATTAATGAGTATTAAATTGGTTTTTGAGTATGATAGATGACTAGTTTCGACCTAGTTTTGGTGTATGTATATTGGAAACACTTATGCTTTGGACTTAATCGTAGATAGAAAAATTCTAATTTTTCTAGATGAATTATTATTTTTTTAGAAAATATATATTTTAAAATTATATTAAATAAATATTATTTTGATGTCTGTTATGTCACAACATACATGTACCATTTTTTGACATGCATACTAGCAAGGATGGTTGCCAATACTAATAGGATCAACTTGTAGAAGATAAAATCCTAATTAATTTTGTTTATATAAAAAAAAGGTATTTATTATTATTAATAATGATTTTTAAAAAATATATTCATATATATTTTTATTTATAAAAATTAGAATTCTAGGTATTTTACGTAACAAGTTGACATAGTTTTGACAAAACTTGACCTCGACAATTTCAAACTTAAACCTCGACCAAAAATCCATATTTTCTACATCTAAAATTATATTATTATATTTTAATTCTGATTTTTGAATATTTATTCTAGATTTACTTGTTTGTCAAAAAATGGGTTTGGTGACTAGTCGGTAGACCTATATGACCTAGTTTTGGTTCTTACTTGGTTTTTGGACTCATAAAATTTATATGAGATGACCCTATCACTAAAAATAATATTTTCCTAATAAATTCCAGAATTATTATTTTATTTATAAATAAATGTTTTTTATGGTTTTGGCAAGGTTAAATGACTAGTAATAGTTTAGTGTATAGTTACTTGCATGTGCAACCAATGTAGAGTTAATATCTCGATAATAACTTAATTTAACTAGAAGTTAGAGTCTAATTAGTGTAAATATTAATTGGTAGGTGTTCGAGACGTTCCTGTGGAAAGCTCCTGACCAGATTTGTTGTGCTCGCAGCTTGGCTTGGAAGGCAAGTACACCTTGCGTTATTGTATTGTTCAGTTTACATTATGCCTAATTTTATTTGTTTAGTTGTGCGCACGCGTCTTATAGTAGTAGACTTACCTGGTATATTATGAAGGTACGTGATATCTTCTGACCTGACACTTGTTCAACACGTTCACTGAGTGAGAGAGAGTGCATGGATTAGCATGTTGACTGGCCATTGATACGCGAGTTCGCGTCTTATGTTAGTAGTTGATGTTAGTTTAGTTCTGAAAAAGATTCCTTCTATTAGCTCCCTAGATTTTTTTGACGTTATTGCATTATGTCTACACCGCGTATATGGTTCAGATAGTATATTGGGATGGGAGAATCTACTGGTGAGCGTATGAGATTTCTATTTCTTACTGTGTAAATGGTGTACCCTCGAGTTCTATTTAATGCCTGGTGGGATGACTGATTCTTCTATTTCTCTCCACTCATGCGCTACTAGAGGCATCTCGAGTGCATATCACATAGATGGTTTAGTTATCCTATTTATTGTTCATTGCTTTACTTTTATGCATGTCGATTTTTTGTGTACTTGTTATGCTCCTCTAAGGACCTGACATATTTTCTTCTAGATCCAGACGAGCACTTTTATCCTACGGACTACGGAGTTGGAGATTTTGCTGACGAGAACCTTGAGGTGGAGCCACATGATTTTTTTTGAGCATTATGGATGATAGTTACTTAGTGTCTTAGGTGTTCTTATCTAGTTAGCTGACGCCCAGACTATTTCATTATTTTTTAATTGTATTTTCTCTCAGTTGTCTTTCATACTTTATTATCGTGGATTATTCTCCACCATACTTTATTTGTAGTGGGTTCTGAGACTTTATCTATTCATTCGGTTTCCTATTCTATGATATTTATGGATGAGACTAGATTATTACCTGTCTGAGATATTGTGTCATAGTTATATTCTACAGTGTACTACGACTGGTTAGGTCTATTAAATTGGGTTCCTATAGTTGTTTGTACAGCTGGCATGAGTACGTATACGTAGTCCTACATATTTTAGGACTGAGACATGACATTTTTTAGTGGTGGTCCATACAGGTCGAGTTAGCCGTTTCGGTTACGTAACTGTACTGAGCGGGCCTGCACCTAGGATTAGAGTTTTAGGTCTCATCCACAATTGACTATAACTCACCTTCCTTCCAATCCGTTCTATTTAAATAAATGTTTCCATCCTGCTTGATTTATGTATTTTTTCTAATCCTTCGTTTATCTCTTGCAGAGAAAAGAATTTGCGTAACAGACGTGTCGCTACCGGGGGCAACACGTCTCTAGGGGTCAATGGCCAATCACCAGGAGAGGCCTCGATGACTCCTCGACTTCTAGGACCTGATGGGCAGACTAAAAATCTGGTTCCACCAGCTCCTTCCACGGTGCCTAATTGAGCTTTTCCAGCTCCAACAGCACAGCAGGACGGCCAGACGCTGATGTTCCAATTCTTCCAAATGATGATGCAGGAACAAAGACAACAGGCCGCCATATTGGCTGTCGAGCAGAGGTAGCAAGCGACAGAGCAGAGGCGGAAAGCCGCCGAGATGAGGTAGGAATTCCTGACAGCACATAAGAGGTTGGCTGCACTAGCACCCGCACCAGCACAGGCACTAGTTCTAGTTCCACAAGCGTGTGTTAGATCAGTCACGGATTTCGTACAAATGAACCCCAAGCCATATAAAGGTAATGAGAGCCTAGAGGAGACCACAACTTGGATAACCAGCACCAATAAGATTTTGGAGACGTCACATCTTCCTACGAATTTAGGGATGACAGGCGTGAGGACTCAGTTAGAAAGGAACGCTTATCACTGGTGGGAATCGATGGAGCGCCAATTGGGTACTTGCCAGACTTGGGAGCAATTATTGGAGTACTTTGAGAAAAAATACTTTCTGGCCACTATGAAGGATGCATTGTACAACCAGTTCCTCCATCTAGAGTAGAGGAACAAGACGGTTGATGAGAACGATTCGGAGTTCAGCCGCCTTAGTAGATAGGGCACCGTTCTAATACCCAATGATTTGTAGAAAGCTAAGAGATTTCATCACGGGCAGATTCAGGAACTTCAGCACTATACCAGCTCACAGTCCCGGATCTCTTATGCTGAAGTATTGACAAAAGTCAGGATTCAGGAGGCCATTAGCAAGGGGAAAGGGAACCAACAGAGAATTCAGCAAGGACCAACAAAGATGCAACAAGGAGGGCCTATCAGACGACCAATGGGACAGCAGCGGCAACAGACGACAGGGCCCTACCAGCTCAGAGAACCTCCGACTTGCCATTTATATTGCAAGAAAGGGAACATAGAAAAGGAGTGTAGGAAGAAACTGGAAACTTGCTTGATCTACTGTTCAAGACAGCAGATCAGGCTCAGGATTGTTCGCATCATAGAGCTATTATTCAATTTGGAGGGCAGAAGCCAACAGTACCGGCACCAGGAGCAACCAACCAAGGAGGAGGAGGAGTGCTATCTACCAGCACCAGGAGGCCAGCACAGAGGACCACCCTTGGCACAACAAACAATGCAGTTCGAGAGAGCCAGAAAGTAGAAAGGAGCTCAGAGGAAAGGACGTGTGTTTTCACTGACTTTTCACTGACTCTATTGGAATCTCAATCAAATATGTTCCCTTTGATATACTGATTTGATCTCTACTATACAATGTTTAAACTATTAAATTGTCTGTATTCTTGTTCTTTCTTATCCTGTATTTCATATACCATGTCCTTTTTTTCCAGGACACTTTGTCCTCTTCAGTCGAGGCAACAGGCATGGCAAAGCAACCATCAGAGCGTTGTTGTGTAAAATTTAACATAATCATATCACATATCTATTACACACATTACATTTAATCCATCAAGATAAAATACTAGTTGTATCGTTGTGTTACACCGTGTCATACCTCATGTCTATGTTATACCCTTACACATATAGGGATTCATTATTTTCAGTTAAAACTTCATAATCTTAGAATCAAAAATTTCTAACTCTGTATAAACATATATACATCTAGAAGTTTGAAATAAAATTTTGGAAGAGGGATGGAGGACTTGCCTTGATGATCCTAAATTGAAAAGTTAGGGTTTGTTCTTGAATCTTCTTCCCCAAATTTCTTTCCTTCTTCTTATACCTTTAACTTCTTCTACTTCATGGTCTTTTGGTTTTGGTTAAAAATTTCGAAATAGGGTTTCGAATAAGAGGAGTTAAGAAAGATGATGAATTAATGGTTGAGAACTGTGGTGGAGAAAGGGTGAGGCGATCGCCGCTGAGTCGGGCGTCGCCATCGTTATTAGGGTTGGGGCTGGTCTGCTGCATGGTTGGGGTTGGCATCAATGGTAAAGGGCTTTTGATTGTTGCTGTTAGGAAGAGAACAACACCAGTAGCAATATGTACGAGGAAGAGAGAAGAAGGTGGTGATTTGAAAAGATGGGAAGAAGGAAGGTGAAGGTTCGGTTGTGAAGGGGAGAGTGGAGAATAATGAAGCCTCTCCCCCTCATTAAACCCTTATACTATTTAAAAATCAAAAGACATAATCATTATGCCTTATAATTGAAATGACAATCTTACCCTCCCAATTCTATGCATGGTAACACATGGATCGTGAGGTGTATAGGAAAAATATGAAAATGCAATAATTTCCAAAGGATCTAAGTAAGAAAATAGGTTTGCAAAAGTATAGAAATTAATTTAATTCTAAGATTAATTAAAATAAATAGTTATCTAATAATCAAAAGGAAAGAAAGATAAATATAAGCAAAATATTTATAAATTCTGAGGTTACCCTATAGTGAATTTTTCATACTACGAAAAGCGACTATGACATGCATGCATGGTCACATACAACTTGTGCACAAAGTTTTGGTTCCTTAAACAATTATTGGGGCACCAGAACCAGGTAGGCCTAGGGGAATAAGAATAATAAGTGTTGAGCACATATTTCGGAACCTTCGGTGGGACTAGCTACCTATACGCGAAAGGATCGTCGTCCTACCATGGATAGTCCAAAATGGTGTGTTCACCAGTAACATTTATATAGATAAATTATATAGCTAATGATGTATGCTTCACAGGGAAGGACATAGTAATTTCTGTTGCAGGAAAGAAAAATAAACCGTAGATAAAAATGATCGTTTGGTGATACATATTATGTTGTACATTTCTATCTTATGATTTATAAATTGATCTAAGAAAAAGATAGAAAGATCACTAATAATAATGTATACTTTTACATAATTACCGTGTTAATTTTGATAAGTTGGGTTAATTCTCAGCTCACCAGTGTATTTCAAATGTACTAAACTACGTTTTTCCATATGTTGGAACCCAAGGAGACATGACGAGCCATTAATGGCCCGTCCCGCCAGTAGAAGCTTGTGCATATTTTTGAAGCTTCCAAGTCACATTTTGAAGACTCCCACTGAAGGTTTTTATATTTTTATTTATAGTAAAGATATATGATGTATGAAATAATGTATTTTATTTTGTTGTTCAAGTTCTAAGCCAATTCGACACTCTTTACTTAGTTGTTTAAGAGTCTATGTATATATTATGAATTATTAATGAAAAGAGTTATTCTTCTGTGCCATGTTGTTATTCAATTTCTCTTCTTAATTCCACTGCAAACTTCAATAAATCAACGATAGTTTAAAATGCACACGAATATGACATGTACCAGCGTAACTTAGGCTTGTACGACATCATTTTCGATGGTGACTTATCGATTTGAAAAAATCAAGGTGTGACAAAATCTACAACACGTACAATTTGTCACTATCAATAAATTGAACTAACACAAGTATATCAAAAACACATGTAACACAAATCAGTGTATCCAGCCTAATATGTGTCAATAGATAATAGCATGCAATATGACTGAAAAGAATATAGTAGGATATAATAGTAATAGTACAACGAGAGAATGACTAATGAGATATATAAATATGTAAAAATTATAAATCATAAGGGCAATGAATACTTGCTTGGAATTTGTCTAATTCTGCTGAGTTTGCGAGACCAAAGTCTAGCCAATCTAATCATGAACCGTGGTTAGAGTGAGACATATCCCCCAAGAGGTTGTTAGTTAGAGAAACGGGGGAAGCATATTAATTCCATTGTGGGGAATTAATGTGAGGTGCAGGTGCGATGCAGGTGTGAGCCTTCGAGTTGGGATGTGTGAGGCATTCAGGCCAAGTTTGTAGGCCTTCGAGCCAGGAGTCTGTAACACAATTACCTTGTTCCAAAAAAAAAAAAAAATTTACCCCCCCCCCCCCCCCCCCCCCCACACACACACACACACACATATATATATATATATATATATACTTCTAACTAGTTTTTAGAATTAAAAAATTCATAAGTTCTACCGAACTAATTTTAAAAGGCTTAATTGAAACTTGATACCCTGAACTATTCTTGTTTTTGAACTTGAAGCATATCAAAGTTTAGGGCATCTAGTTCAAAAACTGGAATAGTTGAGGGTATCAAGTTACAATTAAGCCTTTTTAAAATTAAAAGTAATAGAGTTATGATTGCACATATCCCCATAATATATCCGATTTTTTCCAGCCTAATTCTCACAAAATATAGGTTTTAACATTTTCCTATAATTTTATTCAATCAAACAGGATAACAGATTAGGGAAGAATGATTTCTCCCAAGCCGCTAATCTGGAAGATCTAAAATTTTGGTCACAATATAATAACATATTAATGATAGGCATACACAATTTCTATGCAAATCCAACTAGGAGTTATAGTCTTTTAAAGTCGAATAAATTTTGAATAGATTAAAACAAGGAAGGATATGTTTTGAGAATCTTAAGTAATTCAAAAATATTATTTTTCTATTCTATTCTACTTTTAGATTCTTGTAGCCCTATATGTTAGGTTTACAACAAAATTGTTTCATTGCAAAATAATGAACGATCCAAGTGTTCTTACAAAATTACTAGGGACATGCTATGCTAAAACACATAGTTTTGCATGAATTTAAAAATTGCCACATTTTTATGACTTCTAATCCCCTTATTAGCTCATGCTACCTACTATTACACTTCCAATGTTTTATTTTATCGATTTGGAAATTTTTTGGTAGCGAATGCTACACATTTAGACACCTAAAACCCAATTTTAGAACTGAGCTAACCTCTTTTAACCTCTGAATTTAGGAAACTAATGGTTGCATCATGTCAGAAATTTAATTTTCATATAATTTAGAGCTTTGTAAAGTCGAATTCAGAGTTAAAACATAGTTTTTATGGCTCAAATAAATTTTTAGTTGTTTGAGCTCACACTAATTTCGAGTTAGGTTGTATACTGTCAATAAACAGTCGATATACTGCTAGTATACATTTGCTATATCATCTTGGCTGAAATTTGCTAAATTTCCATCAGAATTTGGGTTTGTTTGTTTTGGGGTTTTTTTCATCGGATTTGTTTTGCTTCTTCCCAATTTTTAACTTATAATCCTACATTTATAAATATATTTCTTGACTAATTGTTCTTATTTATTCTTTCATTAATTACTTATTAAGTTATTCCTTTTCTAACTCCGTATAGCCATAACATGATTAATGGCATAAAATAAGATATCCTCAATGAATTAAGAATTGATTTGTTCCTAGTTGATAAATTCCAAATTCCTTGATGTGTATTAGACTAATTGCCTAGGAAATCCTTGTGTCTATCATGAGCCCTATATGTTAATTGCACAAGCTCAAACTGTAAAACCCCTAATTCTAAAAATCATATTTTACCTTTTTAATTAATTAATAATTTGATTATAGTAATTATGAGCTAATTAGAGAAAATATAATTTATTTAATTTTTACTTTAGGTGTTTGTGCATTTAGGGGATTTATGGAGCCATTAGAAATTTTTTCTAATTTATTCCATGTAGGAGACCCTTTGGACAGTTGCTAGCTTAATGGTATGCACAAATATAATTTTTAGATTTTTTTTCTAGGTATATATATATATATATATATATATATATATATATATATATATATATATATAGTTAATTAGAAATATAAAAGAGAATAATAAAAGAAATTAGAAATAAAAAGGAATAAGAAAAAGAAATAGATAAAGAATTCCTTATTGAATCTTAAACCCAAACCCGTTTAAGCCTCTACCCTACCCGCTGGCAATACCCGACCCAATAAGAATAAGAAGCAGCAGCAGCGGTTTTTCCAAATCTCCCCCTCCCACGCGCTGCTTCAGCGCCCCCTCTTGATCTCTCTCTCTCCCCCTCTATATATATTACTCTTCCTTAATCCCAAACCCTAACCCAAATCCTCCCTCTCTCCGCCACGCGACCTCCGCCAGCCAGCCCGTCGCCCGGAGCCACCCCAGACCGCCGGAAAACCCCGGTCGACCGCACACGGCAACGTCGATGCACCACGACAGAATCTGAGCAACAACATACCTATGTCCACGTCCCGTTTTCCGTCTCCTTGCTCGACCAAACTCGACCCAGTCTTCACCGGTATGATCCTCAACTATTCTCCTTCCATATTTTTATGATAGTTGACCTCAAACAATGCGTAAACCTAGGCTAAAATCGACGCCAAGTTGAAAAAAATAACAACTTTATAAATTCCAGAAATTATGTTGCAACCACCCCTGTTCACGGATTCATATCTCCCACCACAGAGATCCGAATCCGGTTTTTCTTTTTGGTATGCGAAGACCACCCAACCTAGTTTAATTTCTGTCATTTATAATATTTTATTTGTTGCTATATGTAAAATTAAAATAGGTTAAAAAATCATGAAAATACACTTTTCTCCAACTTCCAAAACTTGTGATACGGAGTGCGCCCCGCCAAATAGGACCGTTCCGAAATGTACCAAGTGTACCAAAAGGTGCGCGCGGTATACCCAGACGTGTGGGATTTCGCGTAAACTGATTTGGACGCGTGTGCGCGTCGGAATCAGCCCGTATCCGCGGACAATCCCAGTGTCGTAACTTTTGCAAAAGCCCTACATATTTAGTGAACGCTCGTCAGAATGCGATAAAACTTGCGCCACTGGACTCATAGTTTCGCGCTGGTCCTGTGACCCAATTTTTACGCAATTCTGAGACAGTTGACCAAGTCGCTAATTGACGGGCCCCACGGTTGACTTTTTGGGCGAAATTGTGTTCGGCTCACCGGAATCCATATTTGTACATACAATTGAGTTTGTACTGACTTTTAGAGTTTGTTTGACCTATAATTTGTCCCATTTAGAGATCTTTACCCTTGGCACGCTTTTCGGTACAAAGTAGCCCACATGTGGAGCCCACTTTGATCCGAAATTACCGTTTTGCCCCTGTGTCCAAATTGGACGAACGGGTAATATTTTTTAGCTATTTTGCTTATTCTGGGAACGTTGGTGATGTTTATTTCAGCATCCGGAGACGTTCATTCTGAGGCCGTAGTTTCTGACTCTTGGTGTTTGACATCCGGAATTACTCTCTGCAGCTCTCTTGCCAGGCAAGTATACCTTGCCTTGTTGTACTGTTTAAATTCTGTATTATTAGTTGCATGTTTATATTATATAACTGTGCGCGTCCGAGAGAGACTCGGGTGCAGTCAACGGAGGCGTTGACATTAGGACTTATGTCTGACCTAGTGTCTAGTAGACCCATCTAAAGTTATGGAGTTATGGGTATAACTCCCCAGGCCTTGACACATTTCTTACACGTGTTGTGAGTCTCATGTAGGGCACAGACCTGCGTATGCGGTTGGCCACCTGTACGTGTAGGTCGTGCGACGGATAGGGTATAACTGCTAATAGTAATGCATGTTAGAAGACTTAGCAGTTATTAGTAGGCGGAGCATAGACTATCGTGGTACGATGGTCCAATCATTGTCTTTGTTTGGTTGTAAGGTTGGACTATTGTTCTAATGATAGACTATGAGCCAGAGTTACGACGTCGCAGCGTAGTAGCTAAGGCGTGTTGTGGATACAACATGCATAGATCATTGGACGAGGAGGACGACTACTAGGCATATGGGACACCCACCTCCTTTATACAGATATCGCACTCGACGGAGTGATACGGACGTATATATTTACAGATACCATGTTCCCTAGAGTGTTGGACATTACTTGGTGATTTTACAGATACCTCATTCTTCGAAATGATGGACGTTACAGACACCACACTCTAGAGAACGTTGGACGTTATATATTCATGTGTCCATGTTATAGGGGGCATATGTGGCATATACTAGCCAGTTGTCACTATTAGTGAATTACGTCAGCATATGTCTAGCCTACACTTTTCCATACACTCAAAGTTGTCCTCAAAGTGCATTTCACTTAGATGGTTAGCGCACCCCTTTATTTATTCAGTATTTACTTTATGGCATGCTTCTATGTATCTTGTTATGTCTCTCTGAGGACCTGGTCCCTTTCCACGTGTATTGTTCATGAGTATTTGTAGGAGCGCAGACCCGGACTAGCTACTTATATTGCGTGAGGTCTTCTCTTCGAGCCTCGTGATTGTTAGAGGTTGTATTTACACTGTATTTGTCTTGTTTATTCTCTATTCTGGTTCGGCAGTGGATTTGTTTCCATCCGACTGTCATCTTAAGATACCTTATATTGAGATCTAGTTCATAGATACTAGTCATTTATTTATATATAATTTCTGTGGATGAGATTTAGTGATGCTCTGAGATATATATGTTTACCACTTGTGAATTATTATTCATATTACAACGTACGTGTGATATGGTTTCCATATATTGGAGTGCCATATTCATACGGCTGACATGCTTACGTGTCCTAGTCCTACGTATTTTGGGACTGGGGCGTGACATGTTTTTAGTGGTGGCCCATGCAGGTCAAGAGCATATTGTCTCAGTTACGTTACTGTACCGAGCAAGCCTGCAAATATGATTAGAGTATAGGATCTCATCCACAATTGACCATAACTTATCTCCTTCCAGTCTGTTCTATTTATATAATTGCATCCTGCTTGATTCATGTGCTTCCCTATTAGTTCCTTGAGTATAGCCCCTGCTAGAGTATAGGAATCATTGTTGTTAGAATGATAATTAGGGTAACACACCTACTAAGAATACGACTAGAGTACTGACACATCACTAAGTTTAGAATATTCAGTAAACCCAAATATCCCTATCTATAGACTGGTTTACCACTGTCCCTTGCTTTAAATATGAATGACTTGAGAGTAGCATGGACACTACTAGAGTTAGTTAGAAAGTTGACCATACTATTTTACCCTAGCATTGAGGAACCAATAGAAATTCAAGGTAGAATATTAGGACCAACCCTAACTTTTATAGTGAGATAGTATTATAGAACTACATATTTAGATTCTTGTCTTGATATTAGCAGACAGTACCCTAGGAAGCCGAGAGGAATGAACATAGTAATTCCTCGATCATACCTTGAACACAGAGATTAGCATATTACTTTTCCCTTAAGAAACCATGATCTTATCTAGAGTCTTCCTATTTTTTTTTATATCTTGTTCTCTGTAACCTTAGCACTCGTTATTTGTGCGACGACTAATTATTCTTTTCTTCTTCACCTTTCAACTCGTGCCACCTGACACTTCTGATTTTTGACCAGATGAATTCTCTTATGTTAAGGATATGTAGTTTGCTAAGATTATAGTTGTCAATGTTAAGCTTTGAAAAGTTGTGCTTGATAGATAGGATTTGATAAGTTTTGAGTTGTTCTGATAGATTATAACTTGATGATTACCCCTAGTTTTAAATCGCATAATTCGTATCCATAACCCAATATAGGTATATCCATTTTTCACTTAAGAACCAGTAGCTCTTCCATTCTTACTATTGGCACTTGCTCTATGAGCACTATGATTAAAACTTAAGGTGACCATTACCGATATAATGCAATAGGATGATTTTCTCGTAAACCTCAATAAGAGTTTATGCTGTATTTACAAAGACAATATTATTTTGTAGAATCCCCTTAAGACTGTCACAGTAGTACATAATTATTTTAAGTTGGGAAGTATGGCTCCCAACCTAGTACCACATAGTCCTTTTGACATATTATTGTGGTATATTTGAATGACATTACCTATATACTAGCATAAGACAATAGTGCTTACTCTGATGGTAGAACTTAAAGGCCATACCCCTATTTTGTCGACTAGCATCTTAGACAAGGTGTTAGTACTACAACTGTAGAGGCTGTAGAATCTTATTTTGTTTTGTTTGTGAATTTGAATTATTTGTACCTTATTTCATCATGATCTAGCGCATCTATATTTTATATACTACCTTGACTTATGCTGCTATTTTATAGCCTAGTTTTGCAAGCTTATTCTTTTATCGAGCTTGTTCACAACATATGTATTAGTGGATGCATACACTAATATGTTTCAGAATCAGTATTAAGGTCTAGCTAACCTTAGTGCGCTTGGTTCACCCTTCGCATAACTACTTTACGTGGATTGAGATATATAGTGTCTAGTAGATGAATGTACTTGCCCTCTAGACATGCCTGAGCATATCGTATCAGTTACATAATTGTACTGATACGAGCATGCAAATAAGAAATTACCAAATAAGATTTCAATCCACAACTGCCTTGACAATTCTTTTTGAATTCTCTAAATGCCTTGATCCCCATACTTGTATTCTATTACCTCCCCCTTGAACTCTTCATCATTGTTTTCCGTCTTCCCTTATTTCGGAAAGACGAAACCTCGTGCTCGGTATAAGTTTGATATACAGATAGTACTAGATATACCAATAGGCCAACCGCATTAGTTGATGATGATTTTCTGTAATTAAGGGCATATCATAGGTAAAATATTGGTGTTCAAACTTTTGAGGATCGAATAGCATGACTAAAGAAGTTGAGGAATATTTTCTTAAGTGTATAGCCTTATATGATAGATGGGTAAATTATAAGTTGGGTAGAAACTGCATTGTCAACTTGAGAGGAATTTCTTTTAGATTGTGATCAAGCAAGTTTAGATGGGGAGATTCAAGTCATTTTAATTTTGAAATTTTTTTTTAAAGAAGGACTAAGATGATGAGGATTTAATGAATTTTGAAATCTTGATAGTGAGAACCAAATAATTATACTTTGAGCGCATGATTTAAAGTTTGAATGTTGAAGATTGAATCATCGATTTAAACCTTGAGGATGAATATAATTCTAGGCTTTAACAATTGGTGAAGTAGATATAAAATTTTACAATTTGATGATTGAATTAAAAGTTAAATTTTGATTGCTGGATTACCTATAGAAAATATTGAGGATGTGAATTAAATTTAAAGATTAGAAGGATACAAAATTCATAAGTGAACAATAGGAATAATATTTGATTAGAATTATTTTCTAAAAGAAGATTATAATAGTTGGAGAGCGGGATAAAATTTAACATTGCAAAGTGTCACGCCCCAGTCCCAAAATGCCGAGGGACTGGAGATGCGTGGCAATGGCCAGCAGCACGCACCGATGGATAACCCAATTTAATGGAACCATCAGGGCGTACTTAAGCTGTAAATAAGGTCTACTACACAAGTCACACTAATCTCATCCATAAAAATAAAGAAATAAACTGCATACTGAATGAAAATAAGTAGCAACAACAAATCACAGCAAGTCAGTCGGAGAAACAATCCGACTTAAGTCTGAATAAACTGGCTCTATAGGCCAGGAACAAAAGAGATAACATGAAATAAATGAGTACTGGAACAGGCACTCAGGAGAAGTCCTCGGCAGTCACCTCGTCTTCAGTGTTCGGTTCTGCTCCAGCAATAGTCTCAGCTCCGGTCCCGTATACCTCGGGATACTGCTCCTCAGCTAAACCTGGGGACATAATCCATTCCAGGTCCTCAGTGGACATAGCAAGGCACAAAATAAAACAAGCCAAATAAAAGCAGTGCAATTAAATTAAATGAAACAGCAGGGTAAACTATGTAACCATCTATGTGATATGCAAATGAGAGCAACACTAGTACTCAGGCTGAGACCGCTACAAGCTCTGTGTCGGGGAGCCGGTAGCAGTAATAACACGTAAAGGGTCTAGCTCTGCTGGAGAGTCTACAACCTCACAATAATAGTAGATATATATATATAGAATAGCCTGTAGCCTGTGTGTCTCTCCCCACCCAATGTAATCACGCAAGCCATGACCATAACGTCTTATGTCTATGTCAGCGGGATTATGACTAATGCAACAAGTCATACTGTCTATAAATAACTGTCTCTGTCAAGTCCTGTATCCTATTTAGAATCACCATGAATACCTCAGGAAGATTCTGTCCATGATAGTGTCAAGTGTCCTGGGTTGTAGGGTACTTGATAGGTCAAGTACAAAGTAAGGGGATCGTAAATCCATCTCTAAATGACGAACCCAACACCGCGTACGGTGTCGGCACCCGACTATGATCGGACACTAGGTACATCATACGTTCCCTAGGTTAAGCAGTTAAAATCAGTTTATATGAATTTGCACAAGACATCCAGCAGAGTATTTTTACAGAAAAAATATGAAAATAATGACTGCAAGTTTGGCAAGGTGCACTTGCCTGAGGTTTGGATTCCACTTAGGTCCTGGTTTCGGAAATTTCCAGAGATGTCTCCGAAAGCTGAAATAAACAGTACCATCATGCTCAGAAGGTGTCAAACAGCTAGGATCGCCTGTCCTTGGGTCCAATTTGGAGACAAGGGCAAAAACGACAATTTCGGACAAAAACGGGGTCCACCGGTGGGCCCGCTTTGCACCGAAAAACGTGTCAGGGTCAATGGTCTCCAAATTCACCAAACTTAGTGTCAACAGGTCAGGAACGCTGATACGAACCCAACAGAACTTTCATATTTGAATTCCGATAAGCCGATCACAAAATCGCCCGTCGAGCGGGGCTTGTGGGGCCCACGACACGCGATTTTGTCAACGTTCTCAGAATCAGACCAAACTTGACCCACAGGACCAGCGTATCGCTATGAGTCTGATGGCGCAAGTTTTGTCTCGATCCGACGTGTGTGCACGAAGTTAGGGTGAATTGCAGAAAAGGCGGATATGGGGCGATGTCCGCGGATACGCGTTGATTTCGGTGTGCACGCACACCCGAATCAGCTTCCGTGAAATTCCACACATCCGTATCGATGAGGCGCACGTATCTGTGAAGACCGCACACGACCAAGTCGTCCCGTTTGGCGGGGCGTACTCAGTTCCGGGGTGAAACAGGGTCTGATTTTTCCTGTTTTTGGATCGCGATGTGCGATCACCACAGGACGCGATGCCCCGAGCGGTTTGTCCGGGCACCGAGAGGGTCATACAGGCTTCGCGTAGAAATTTACGGAATCGAATTCCGAGCTACGAGGAGGAAATTACGAGTACCTGAACAGAGCCTTGCAAACGGGTTTCCTCGTGTCCTCGTGTCAATTTGACACTGTGTCCGACACGAAGGGCCGTGTCCGGCCTAGGGCTGGGTTCTGCTGAACCGCGGTGGCCGGAGGGCTGGGGGACTGGCCGACCGTCGGCGAGGCACCGCTGGGGGGCTCGGGATGCAGGTGGCGCTGGCAGAGGGTTGCCGGAGGCGGCTCGGCAAGGGTGGACGGATGGGGAGGAGCCGCTGGAGGGTTCTGGAGAGGGGGAGACGCTGGAGGGTGGTGGACGGCGGGCTCCGGTCGGCGAGGAGGAGGGTGGTGGACGGCGGGCTCCGGCGAGTTAGGGAGGAGGAAATAGGGCTCCGGCGGGGGTTTGAGGGAGGAGGAGATCGGAGGGGAGAGGGTTTTATAGGCTGGGGACGGGGGTGAGGTCGGGGACGACGTGGGCCGAGGGAGCCGGCCGAGGGGAGCGTGGGAGGAGGTCGTGGCCGACGGGCACGCGGCGGGCGGCGGGAATTTCGGGCGGCGTGGGGGTGACAGGGGAGAGGGGATGCGGGTCGGGTCGGGTCGGGCGTGGATCCGTGTTGGGCGGACCCGCCCGACCCGCTAGGCTCGGTTTGGGGCTGGGCTGACTAATGGGCTCGGCCCACTGGGCCGGGCCGGGCCCCTAATAAAATAAAAATAATAATAATAACAGTAAATTATAATAATAATAATAATAAATTAATTTAATTAGAAATTAGTTTTTTGGCTTTTAAAAATAGGTCTGAGGCCCAATAAAATCCCAGAAAATTACCCTAAGTCCGGTTTTCTATTTTACACCATAAAATTATATTTTTATTTCATTTTAATGTTATTTATTGGCAACTAAAAATTACAAAATCACTACAGGGCCTATGTAAATTCCTGAAAAATTGCATATTAATTCTAAAAATTAATTTTAAAAAAACTAAAAATATAGGGTGTTTACAATCTACCTCCCTTAAGAGGATTGCGTCCTCGCAATCGAAGGGTAAACTATAAAGGCAAGATTTACAGAATTAAAGAATGCTTAGGTTCTACCTGATTCTGCAAATAGGTGTGGATAACGCTGCCGCATAACATCTTCTCGCTCCCAGGTCGATTCGCCAGGAGAGTGCTGCTTCCAAGCTACTCGAACCAGCCTGATTGTCTGCCCTCGCAGTGTCTTCTCGCTGGTGTCGAGTATACCCACTGGCTGCTCTTCGTATCTCAGGCTAGGTCCCACCGAAATCTCAGAATGATCAACTATATGGCTTGGGTCCGTCACATACCTCCTCAGTTGTGAGACGTGGAATACGTCATGCACTCCCTCTAAGGACGGAGGTAATGCAAGACGGTAAGCCACCTCACCGATGCGCTCCAAGATATCAAATGGCCCAATGTACCTTGGGCTTAACTTGCCTCTGCTGCCAAATCTGATAGTACCTCTAGTGGGCGAGATCCTCAAAAATACATGCTCTCCTTCCTTGAACTCCAGGGGTCGTCGGTGTGCATCGGCCCAGTGCTTCTGTCTATCCTGGGCTGCACGGAGATGGTTCTGAATTTGTTTTACTTTCTCCACTGTCTCTGTTACCAACTCTGGACCCAGTATTTGACGTTCGCCAACGTCGCTCCAGCATATAGGCGATCTGCACTTCCTTCCGTACAACGCCTCGAAAGGTGCCATCTGAATGCTTGCCTGATAGCTGTTGTTGTAGAAGAACTCCGCTAAGTGCAGATGATCTTCCCAAGATCCTCCAAAGTCCAGTATACAAGATCGCAACATGTCTTCTAGGATCTGAATTGTGCGCTCTGACTGTCCGTCTGTCTGAGGATGATAGGCAGTACTGAATTTGAGCCTGGTGCCGAGACTCTCTTGCATGCTTCGCCAGAAGTGAGATGTAAATCTTGAGTCTCGATCTGAGACAATACTAACCGGCACTCCAAGTAATTTTACGATATGTCGCATATACATGTCGGCTAGTACTTCCGTGGATTGTCCGACTCTGAACGGCAAGAAGTGAGCCGACTTAGTGAGCCGATCCACGATGACCCATACTGCATCCTTTCCACTAGGGCTTCTTGGAAATCCAGTGACGAAGTCCATGGTAATATGCTCCCACTTCCATTCAGGGATGGGAAGTGGCTGCAACATACCTGCAGTCCTTTGGTGCTCGGCCTTCACCTGCTGGCAGACTAAGCATTTTGCCACAAATCGGGCAATCTCCCTTTTCATTCCATGCCACCAGTAATATTGTCTCAAGTCCCGGTACATCTTGGTTCCTCCTGGATGAACCGAGTATATGGAGCTATGGACTTCTGTCATCAACTCCTGTCTTAATTCTCCATTTGGAATATATAGGCGATTTCCGCACCTTAATGTTCCGTCCTCGTGGATGCGAAGTCCCGTCTGCAGGCCTGCTTCTGTTCTCTCTTTCAGCCTTCGGAATTTGGCATCATTAGGCAAAGCTTCCTTGATTCTCTCCACTAGCGATGACTTCACTTCGAGGTTAGCCAGCAAACTATTTTGTCCAGGTAAAACAACCTCTATCTGAAGATCTTGCAAGTCTTGTAATAGCTGGGGCTGCTCCATCAAGAAATAAGCCGAGAGTTTTCTGCTGAGGGCGTCGGCTACAACATTTGCTTTCCCCGGGTGGTACTGCAGATCGATGTCAAAGTCCACCATCAACTCAAGCCAACGCCTTTGCCTCATGTTGAGCTCCTTCTGTGTATAAACATACTTCAAGCTCTTATGATCAGTGAATATCTCGACCTTCTCTCCATACAGATAATGTCTCCAGATCTTCAATGCAAAAATCACTGCAGCTAGCTCCAGGTCGTGTGTTGGGTAGTTCTTCTCGTGGACCTTCAGCTGCCTCGATGCATAAGCGATAACCTTGCCATGTTGCATCAAGACACAACCTAGTCCACTACCGGACGCATCACTATATACAACAAAACCTCCTGACCCTGAGGGAAGAGTCAAGACTGGTGCTGTTGTTAGACGCCTCTTTAATTCTTCGAAGGCATTCTGGCATTCTTCCGTCCATATGAACTCCTGGTCCTTCTGTGTCAGCTTAGTCATCGGCTCTGCGATCCTTGAAAAATTTTCTACGAACCGCCGGTAATACCCAGCAAGTCCAAGAAAACTTCTCACTTCCGCAACAGAGGTAGGGGTAGGCCAGGTTTCTATGGCAGTGACTTTTTCTGAGTCCACAGACAGTCCTTCACCCGAGATAATATGCCCTAAGAATGGCACCTTATCCATACAGAACTCACATTTGCTGAGTTTGGCATATAGCTTCTCCCTTCTCAAGGTTTCTAGCACAATCCGGAGGTGTTCCTCGTGCTCTTCGTGGTTCTTGGAGTAGACTAGGATATCATCAATGAATACCACCACGAACTTATCCAAGTACTGATGGAAGACCCCGTTCATCAAACTCATAAATACGGCGGGTGCGTTGGTTAAACCAAACGGCATAACTAGGAACTCATAATGCCCATACTTAGTTCTGAAGGCCGTCTTTGGGATATCTTCCTTCTTCACCCTAATCTGGTGATAACCGGATCTAAGGTCAATCTTTGAGAATACCTTAGCACCACTCAATTGGTCAAACAAATCATCAATGCGTGGTAATGGATACCGGTTCTTAATAGTTACAGCATTAAGGGCTCTGTAATCAATGCACAGCCGTACAGATCCATCCTTCTTGGGTACAAAAAGTATAGGTGCTCCCCAAGGTGAAACACTGGGCCGAATAAATCCTTTCTCCAAAAGGTCGTCAACTTGTGTTTTCAGCTCCACTAACTCCTTAGGTGCTAGCCGATATACCGATAAAGTGATAGGTTCGGCTCCTGGAGTTAGGTCTATTGTGAATTCTATCTCCCGATCAGGTGGTAAACCTGGAAGATCGTCGGGAAACACATCCACAAATTCCGTTATGACTCTTGGGTAACTTGAATCTTCTTCTACAGTCAATACCCTAAGAGTTGGCTGGACCCCTTGTTCTACAGCTCCTCGTAGAAATTCAAACTCAGGAAGGCTAGGGGGTCTAAATATCACTTTTCCAAGCCGGCAATCCAGTGTCGCATGGTACTGACTTAACCAGTCCATACCAAGTACAACATCGTAATCAGGCATAGAAAAGATCATGAATTGGGCTCGCATCTCTCGGCCACAGACTACTACCGAACATGATCTACAAGTATCACTAACCGGGATAATTTCACCTCCCGTTAGAATTCTCTTCATCTTCGAGAGAGGTGCGGTAGCTATTCTATGTGTGGCTACGAAGCTAGCAGCAATAAATGAATGTGAAGCTCCAGAATCAAATAATGCTATAGCAGGAATTGAAGCTACTAATATGGTACCTGCTATCACTTCGCCTGCAGTAGCTTCCTCAGTGCTAGTGCATATGCCTGACCTCGTCCCTAAGCGGGACCCCTTTGCTAACGAGCTTGTTGGAATAATGCTGCCTGAGGTGGTAGAGGTGGCCTGGCTCCTCCAGGCCCTGTCTGTGTTGCTCCCCCAGCTGGAAGAGCTGCAGGTGGAGCGGGTCGATTCGGAACTCCCTCTCGACGTTCCGAGCAGTCCTTTGAGAAGTGTTGTCCAGATCCGCAAACCAGGCAGAGTCCCAGCTTGCGTCGACATTCCTTTTCAATATGTCCTACCTTGCTGTAGTAATGGCAAGTAAGCAGGTTCTTAGTTGCTGCTCTTGGAGGCGGGCTCTTCTGGGGCCGTTTAGCAGATTCCCCTGGTGATGACTTGGACGGTGCTGAGAAGAAGGGACGTTTCAGGCTTGATTCCCTCCGAGTAACGCGCTCCAGCCGACGTGCTGCAGCTAGGACGTCGGTGTAAGAGGTGGGCACGACCGATCCGATTAACTTCTGAAGCTCGAACCTGAGCCCATCAAAGAACTTTTCTGCCTTCTCCTTTTCGGTAGGAATTAGCGAAGGGGCGAAGCGGCTCAGGCGAATAAATTCGGCGTTATATTCCTCCACCGTCATGTTGCCCTAGATCAGGCGGTTGAATCTGTCTCGGAGTTCTGACCGCGCCACAGCAGGGATGTACATTTCCTGGAAGAGTCTGGAGAACTCCTCCCAGGTAACCTGATCATGTCCGAGCCTTCTTTCTTCGGACAACCACCAATGATGCGCGTTGTCCGTCAGTTGCATCCTGACGGCAGTCATCCATTTGTCCCTCGGTAGTTCGGCGGCCTCCAACTGATGCTGTGTGTTCGTAAGCCATTCATGCACTTCAGTTGGTCCTTCCTTGCCCGAGAAGGTACGGGGCTTGAGTTGGCAGAAATCCGTAATAGATCCCGTCGCTGGCCGCCTATTTGGTGGATTTGCATGCTCTAATGCTGCGACTAGGCTGTTCCTTAGGTTCTCGGCCTCTCGGCGTTGGGTCTCCTGTTGAATCTGTTGTTGTGCCTGCATCATGGCGTAGAACATCTGGAACATTTGCTGGCCGTCCATTGCCTGTCCTGGGGGAAAGACAGGCATCGCAGGAGGGAACTGGGGAGGAGGCGGGATGTCATCACGCCTGAACCTGGAACTTGGCTGGCCAGTTTGATTGCTCTGAGAGGATTGTCCTCTGGTATCTGGCGTCGTTCCAGCTTCGCAGGTAAACCCTGCTTCAGTCGGTGTACCCAAGGGGGTCTCGTCACCACTTCTGGGATCCATAACTCTACACCAAAAGGAAACAATGAGAACGTACAGAGGAATCAAAACAGGATGCAATTCAAGCAATTAAATTGAATTCGACATAGAGTTCAAAAACGATTCAATCAATGGATGAGATCCTATAACCTATCTTATTGCAGGCCTGTCCGGTCCCTAAGTTGAAATCCAACAATTTAGTACAGACCTGCATGGGCCACCACAAAAACCATGTCACGTCCCAGTCCCAAAATGCCGAGGGACTGGAGATGCGTGGCAATGGCCAGCAGCACGCACCGATGGATAACCCAATTTAATGGAACCATCAGGGCGTACTTAAGCTGTAAATAAGGTCTACTACACAAGTCACACTAATCTCATCCATAAAGATAAAGAAATAAACTGCATACTGAATGGAAATAAGTAGCAACAATAAATCACAGCAAGTCAGCCGGAGAAACAATCCGACTTAAGTCTGAAAAAACTGGCTCTATAGGCCAGGAACAAAAGAGATAACATGAAATAAATGAGTACTGGAATAGGCACTCAGGATAAGTCCTCGGCAGTCACCTCGTCTTCAGTGTTCGGTTCTGCTCCAGCAATAGTCTCAGCTCTGGTCCCGTATACCTCGGGATACTGCTTCTCAGCTAAACCTGGGGACATAATCCATTCCAGGTCCTCAGTGGACATAGCAAGGCACAAAATAAAACAAGCCAAATAAAAGCAGTGCAATTAAATTAAATGAAACAGCAGGGTAAACTATGTAACCATCTATGTGATATACAAATGAGAGCAACACTAGTACTCAAGCTGAGACCGCTACAAGCTCTGTGTCGGGGAGCCGGTAGCAGTAATAACACGTAAAGGGTCTAGCTCTGCTGGAGAGTCTACAGCCTCACAATAATAGTAGATATATATATAGAACAGCCTGTAGCCTGGGTGTCTCTCCCCACCTAATGTAATCACGCAAGCCATGACCATAACGTCTCATGTCCATGTCAGCGGGATTATGACTAATGCAACAAGTCATACTGTCTATAAATAACTGTCTCTGTCAAGTCTTGTATCCTATTTAGAATCACCATGAATACCTCAGGAAGATTCTGTCCATGATAGTGTCAAGTGTCCTGGGTTGTAGGGTACTTGATAGGTCAAGTACAAAGTAAGGGGATCGTAAATCCATCTCTAAATGACGAACCCAACACCGCGTACGGTGTCGGCACCCGACTATGATCGGACACTAGGTACATCATACGTTCCCTAGGTTAAGCAGTTAAAATCAGTTTATATGAATTTGCACAAGATATCCAGCAGAGTATTTTTACAGAAAAAATATGAAAATAATGACTGCAAGTTTGGCAAGGTGCACTTGCCTAAGGTTTGGATTCCACTTAGGTCCTGGTTTCGGAAATTTCCAGAGATGTCACCAAAAGCTGAAATAAACAGTACCATCACGCTCAGAAGGTGTCAAACAGCTAGAATCGCCTGTCCTTGGGTCCAATTTGGAGACAAGGGCAAAAACGACAATTTCGGGCAAAAACGGGGTCCACCGGTGTGCCCGCTTTGCACCGAAAAATGTGTCAGGGTCAATGGTCTCCAAATTCACCAAACTTAGTGTCAACAGGTCAGGAACACCGATACGAACCCAACGGAACTTTCAGATTTGAATTCCGATGAGCCGATCACGAAATCGCCCGTCGAGCGGGGCCTGTGGGGCCCACGACACGCGATTTCGTCAATGTTCTCAGAATCGGACCAAACTTGACCCACAGGACCAGCGTATCGCTACGAGTCCGATGGCACAAGTTTCGTCTCGATCCGACGTGTGTGCACAAAGTTAGGGTGAATTGCAGAAAAGGCAGATACGGAGCGATGTCCGCGGATACGCGTTGATTCCGGTGTGCACGCACACCCGAATCAGCTTTCGTGAAATCCCACACGTCCGTATCGACGAGACGCACGTATCTGTGAAGACCGCACGCGACCAAGTCGTCCCGTTTGGCGGGGCGTACTCAGTTCCGGGGTAAAACATGGTATGGTTTTTCCTGTTTTTGGATCGCGGTGTGCGATCACCACAGGACGCGATGCCCCGAGCGGTTTGTCCGGGCACCGAGAGGGTCATACAGGCTTCGCGTAGAAATTTACGGAATCGAATTCTGAGCTACGAGGAGGAAATTACGAGTACCTGAACAGAGCCTTGCAAACGGGTTTCCTCGTGTCCTCGTGTCAATTTGACAGTGTGTCCGACACGAAGGGCCGTGTCCGGCCTAGGGCTGGGTTCTGCTGAACCGCAGTGGCCGGAGGGCTGGGGGACTGGCCGACGGTCGGCGAGGCACCGCTGGGGGGCTCGGGATGCAGGTGGCGCCGGCAGAGGGTTGCCGGAGGCGGCTCGGCAAGGGTGGCCGGATGGGGAGGAGCCGCTGGAGGGTTCTGGAGAGGGGGAGACGCTGGAGGGTGGTGGACGGCGGGCTCCGGTCGGCGAGGAGGAGGGTGGTGGACGGCGGGCTCCGGCGAGTTAGGGAGGAGGAAATAGGGCTCCGGCGGGGATTTGAGGGAGGAGGAGATCGGAGGGGAGAGGGTTTTATAGGCTGGGGACGGGGATGAGGTCGGGGACGACGTGGGCCGAGGGAGCCGGCCAAGGGGAGCGTGGATGGAGGTCATGGCCGACGGGCACGCGGCGGGCGGCGGGAATTTCGGGCGGCGTGGGGGTGACAGGGGAGAGGGGATGCGGGTCGGGTCGGGCGCGGATCCGGGTTGGGCGGACCCGCCCGACCCGCTAGGCTCGGTTTGGGGCTGGGCTGACTAATGGGCTCGGCCCACTGGGCCGGGCCGGGCCCCTAATAAAATAAAAATAATAATAATAACAGTAAATAATAATAATAATAATAATAATAAATTAATTTAATTAGAAATTAGTTTTTTGGCTTTTAAAAATAGGTCTGAGGCCCAATAAAATCCTAGAAAATTATCCTAAGTCCGTTTTTCTATTTTACACCATAAAATCATATTTTTATTTCATTTTAATGTTATTTATTGGCAATTAAAATTTATAAAATCACTATAGGGCCTATGTAAATTCCTGAAAAATTGCATATTAATTCCAAAAATTGATTTTAAAAAAACTAAAAATATAGGGTGTTTACACAAAGACGTTGTATGGATTAACTTAAATTAGATGTTGATGGTTTAAACATCAAGAAAAGGTTACAATATTTTGATTTAACAGAGGTTACCTTAATTTCGAAAGTGATTGCGATGGATTAGAATATATTTTAAATCTTGGAAGAGATTGTGATTGACTTGCCTTACATGCGAACGTGAAGAAATTAACAAATGATGCCTTATTTTAATTTCGAGGATGGCATATTTTAAGTTGGGTAGATTATAAACCCCCTCACCCAAAATTAGACCTACTTGGCTTAGATAGCGAGACTAAGGCTAGTCTGAACCCAATTAGAAATAGAAAACGACATTTTATTAATTATACGAGATTTATATCACTTAGCGCACCTTACCGTTGTTCCGATAATTAGAGCACTACACTAGCCATTGCCTTCCTACAAACTTCACATCCTTGCCCTAGACATGACCGCCTTCTATTCTGACCCTTGTGTAACTTATAAATATGCTCTCTTGTGTTATATTTTAGTCGCACAATATTCGTTGCAGACGTTATTATTTAATCCTAAATAATACGACTTTGTATCCTTGTATATTCCAATCAAAATTGGAGACACAATCTTGACCCATTTTGTACCACCCAAATTTTGACAATATTCTACTCCGAGTCCCCTATGTCCATGACCCTGGTACCCCACCTAATTTCATCCCCATGTACTTCTAATTAATTCCAGAACATCATGCGTATTATTTTTAATTCATTTAACCAAATTCTATCTTTTTGTAATTTTCCAATTGTTGGGCACTTTTATGCAAGAGTGCATTAGGGTGTCCACACCATTGGACATGACACATGAAGAAACCTAATTCTCTTCCATATGAATCTTTTTCATGAATTTTTGGAATGTGCAACGCAATATTGCCCCCTCAAATAAGCCTAGCCTTGCATTTTAAACAATGCAAATTATAGCCCTCCCAGCATTCCCATGTCAATCGAAAAATCATGAAGATTAGGATGGAGGAAGGTACATAATAAGCTGCAAATCTCTATCTTATACCAACCTTGACTTTCTATCATGGCTTAGTTTAATTTTGAGGACAAAATTCCTATAAGTTGGGTAGAATGTAAAATTCCTAATTCTAAAAACCGTATTTTACCTTTTTAATTAATTAATAATTTAATTGTAGTAATTATGAGCTAATTAGAGAAAATAGAATTTATTTAATTTTTATTTTAGGTGTTTGTGCATTTAGGGGATTTATGGAGCCATTAGAAAATTTTCTAATTTATTCCATATGTGAGACCCTTTGGACAGTTGCTAGCTTAATGATATGCACAAATATAATTTTTAGAAATTTTTTTTAGGTATATATATATATATATATATATATATATATATAGTTAATTAGAAATAGAAAATAAAAAAGAGAATAATAAAAGAAATTAGAAATAAAAAGGAATAAGAAAAAGAAAGAAAAAGAAAAAGAAATAGATAAAGAATTCCCTATTAAATCTTAAACCCAAACCCCTTTAAGTCTCTACCCTACCCGCTGGCAATACCCGACCCAATAATAATAATAAGCAGCAGCAGCGGTTTTTCCAAATCTACCCCCCCACGCGCGGCTTCAGCGTCCCCTCGCGATCTCTCTCTCTCCCCCTCTCCCTCTATATATATTACTCTTCCTTAACCCCAAACCCTAACCCAAATACTCCCTCTCTCCGCCACGCGACCACCGCAAGCCAACCCGCCGCCCGGAGCCTCCCCAGACCGCCGGAGAACCCCGGTCGACCGCACACCACGACGTCGACGCACCGCGACAGAATCTGAGCAACAACGTACCTGTGTTCACGTCCCGTTTTCCGTCTCCTCGCTCGACCAAACTTGACCCCGTCTTCACCGGTATGATCCTCACCTATCCCCCTTCCAAATTTTTATGATAGTTGACCTCGAACAGCGCGTAAACCTAGGCTAAAATCGACGCCAAGTCGAAGAAAAATGACCACTTTCTAAATTCTAAAAATTATGTTGCAACCACCCCTGTTCACGGATTCATATCTCCCACCACAGAGATCCGAATCCGTTTTTTCTTTTTGGTATGCGAAGACCACCCAACCTAGTTTAATTTCTGTCATTTATAATATTTTATTTGTTGTTGTATGTAAAATTAAAATAGGTTAAAAAAATCATAAAAATACACTTTTCCCCAACTTCCAAAACTTGTGATACGGAGCGCGCCCCGCCAAATGGGACCGCCCCTTGGTGTAACAAGTGTACCAAAAGGTGCACACGGTATACCCAGACGTGTAGGATTTCACGAAAACTAATCTGGACGCGTGAGTGTTGGAATCAGCCCGTATCCGCGGATAATCTCCCGTGTCGTAACTTTTGCAAAAGCCCTGCGCATTTAGTGCACGCTCGTCAGAATACGACGAAACTTGTGCCACTGGACTCGTGGTATCGCGCTGGTCCTGTGACCCAAATTTTACGCAATTCTGAGACAGTTGACCAAGTCGCCAATTGGCGGGCCCTACGGTTGACTTTTCGGGCAAAATTGTGTTCGGCTCACCGAAATCCATATTTGGACATACCGTTGAGTTTGTAATGACTTTTAGAGTTTGTTTGACCTATAATTTGTCCCATTTAGAGATCTTTACCCTTGGCACGCTTTTCGGTACAAAGTAGCCCACATGTGGAGCCCACTTTGATCCGAAATTACCGTTTTGCCCCTGTGTCCAAATTGGACGAACGAGTAATATTTTTTAGCTATTTTGCTTATTCTGGGAACGTTGGTGATGTTTATTTCAGCATCCGGAGACGTTCATTCTGAGGCCGTAGTTTCTGACTCTTGGTGTTTGACATTCGGATATTACTCTCTGCAGCTCTCTTGCCAGGCAAGTATACCTTGTCTTGTTGTACTGTTTAAATTCTGTATTATTAGTTGCATATTTATATTATATAACTGTGCGCGTCCGAGAGAGACTCGGGTGCAGTCAACGGAGGCATTGACGTTAGGAATTATGTCTGACCTAGTGTCTATTAGACCCACCTAAAGTTGTGGAGTTATAGGTATAACTCCCCAGACCTTGACACATTTCTTACACGTGTTGTGAGTCTCATGTAGGGCACATACCTGCGTATGTGGTTGGCCACCTGTACGTGTAGGTCGTGCGACGGATAGGATATAACTGCTAATAGTGATGCATGTTAGAAGACTTAGTAGTTATTAGTAGGCGGAGCATAGACTATCATGGTATGATGGTCCAATCCTTGTCCTTGTTTGGTTGTAAGGTTGGACTATTGTTCTAATGATAGACTATGAGCCAGAGTTACGACGCCGCAGCGTAGTAGCTAAGGCGTGTTGTGGATACAACATGCATAGATTATTGGGCGGGGAGGACTACTAGTAGGCGTATGGGACACCCACCTCCTTTATACAGATACCGTACTCGACGAAGTGATACAGACGTATATATTTACAGATACCACGTTCCTTAGAGTGTTGGACGTTACTTGGTGATTTTTCAGATACCTCATTCTTCGGAATGATGGACGTTACAGACACCACACTCTAGAGAACGTTGGACGTTATTATATTCATGCGCCCGTGTTATAGGGGGCATATATGGCATATACTAGCCAGTTGTCACGATTGGTGAATTACGTCAGCATATGTCTAGCCTACACTTTTCCATACACTCAAAGTTGTCCTCAAAGTGCATTTCACTTAGATGGTTAGCGCACCCCTTTATTTATTCAGTATTTACTTTATGGCATGCTTCTATGTATCTTATTATGTCTCTCTGAGGACCTGGTCCCTTTCCAGGTGTATTGTTCATGAGTATTTGCAGGAGTGCAGACCCGGACTGGCTACTTATATTGTGAGAGGTCTTCTCTTCGAGCCTCGTGATTGTTAGAGGTTGTATTTATACTGTATTTGTCTCGTTTATTCTCTATTCTGGTTCGACAGTGGATTTGTTTCCATCCGACTGTCATCTTGAGATAACTTATATTGAGATCTTGTTCATAAATACTAGTCATTTATTTATATATAATTTTTGTGGATGATATTTAGTGATGCTCTGAGATATATATGTTTACCACTTGTGAATTGTTATTCATATTACAGCGTACGTGTGATATGGTTTCCATATATTGGAGTGCCATATTCATATGGCTGACATGCTTACGTATCCTAGTCCTAATTGTTTTGGGACTGGGGCGTGACACAAACTATCAGATGTAGTCACTCTAGTCTAGTTTAAGTTGTGTTCTAAGCTCGTTGTATGATACTCAATGAATTTGTAGTCTATGTGGACTAGATATATTGTTTGTTTGTATGATAAACCACTTGAATTCTTGGTCCTGAATGATATAAAAAAGGGTCTCAAAGTGCCTAAAATCGATCTATAATCGACTTATAGCACTTTTTGTGTCAATATTCATTGGATTAAAAAACTGAGCATGTAACTCATTTTTTAATAGAACTCCCCGTGATGCGCTCGTACGTGCATCCGCTCCTAAAGTCGCTCTTGTTGCTAGCTTAACTAGAGGGGATAGTGCCCCCCCGGACCTCTTTTCCTTTAGCCGCTCGCTCGGAGCTTGCTACAATATGTATCTAAAAGGGATTAGTGTGGACCTAAAAGGGTTTGGAGAATATAAGAAACCATAACCTCCCACTTCTATTGGTTGGCACCATAACTGGTGTATCTTCAACGGAGATGACTGGAGTATGACCCTCCTCTAGTGAATCGGTCAGTTCGAAAGATGAAGGGGGTTTTGGCCTAAGGGAGTCTCGGTACTGGGAGTAGTGGTTTGGGTAGGAGAATGTATTGTGGGTGGAAGGACTAGGCTGACTGTGGGAGAATTAGTTTGGTCAGGAAAGGCTTGGGAAGCTTGGGTGTGGAGATAGGTTGAATAGGTTGGCTGGGAGAAGGTTGTGGAGGAGTAACGGGTTGAGGCATGGATAAGTTAAGAGATTAGTCAGCATGATGGATTATATAGGAGGGTTGGTGGGGTAAATAGGGATGGTTGATTTTATGGATGGTACCAAAAATGGGAAAGAGAATAAAAGATGGACTGGGTGCAAGGCCTAAGCTAAAGGCAGAATAAAAGTCAAGAAATGTGGCACGAAAGAAAATCGAATATGATTCTCCAAAGCAGATTGGCTTGAATTCATGTCATACTTTCGGACTGCTTTCAAGCTAGTCCCACCCCATATTATTCCTTGTCTGACTTGATAAGGGGAAGCAAATAGACCAGGAAAGGACACTTGCTTTGGTTCATTCAAGACATCCAGCTTATCTCTTAACGAGTTAGTTTGAGATATTTTATTTCACTCTTTGTCGTCAGAATCACAACATGTTCAGTACACTAGAAGCTATAATGAATTAGGGCTATGTTCTCTCACTTTCCCTTTCCCTTTTCCTTTGCCTAGACTCATAATTAAACGACTAACCAATCTGTTTATATGAATCGCTTAGGTTCCGTGAACTCTATTGCTTACCATAGACTCCCCCATTAATAAGCCATCCATGCCTCTTAGTCCTCTAACTACTATAGAAGCATGAAAAATACGCTGGAGAAATTATACGCACAATCTGCGTAAAGCAGAGTTTCAGTGCTGGGCAGCGGAAAGCATGACTTTAGAGCCATTGGCGTAACAAAAGAGCTTCAACGCTATACAGCATAAAATACAGCTCCAGAACAACCCGCGTAATGTAGTATCTCCAGACAGCTTCAGCGTAAAAAGGTTGCTATATCGCCACTTTGGCGTAAAAACCTATCGGCTTTTAATGCAGTGATGAGTTATACGAGGAACACTTCGCGTCCCTCGAATGAACTGTACGAGGAACGCTTCGTATCCCTCGAATGAACCTGTCAGACAGTACAATGAACCTGACTCCTGACAAAGAGTACTTCACAACTATCAAGAGGACGGCTGTAATGATGATTCTACACAGAGTCCCAGACTGTCGTTTAGTGACAAAGCCTTGATTTAAGTCGTCGTTTACGCATTCAAGGAATACGCTGCCTATTTTACACAGGCTGAGATGAGCTTTTACGCTCAGGATGAGACAAAGCTGACCGCCACGTCAAAAGCTGCTCTTCGTACAGAACTCGAGGCACATCTCTGCAATTAATGCGCGAGATGGGGGCAGATCTCTGCATTAAATGCACGAGATTTGGTTCTACTTTTAATAACTGGGTGAGCTATAATTAGGGCTAATACGTCCACATTACCATCCCTGCACATTACGCCATCAGGCTATTTTCAGTTATAGGAGTACGTCGTATGCTATCTCCTCGAAATATGCTGACTGGGCTATTTTCAACTATAGGAGTACGCCATATGCTATCTCCTTGAAATATCCCAACTCAGGCTATATTTGTAAAGGTATGTGAACAGGCTATCTGGTCCAGAATACGCTCAATACCTCAGTCAAAGAAGGATACTTGGATTCTACGTCAACCTAATGCCTACTTGGCTTTTACGCCAACCTGACAGCTATTGGGCTTCTACGCCTATATGTCAGTCATTAGGCTTCTACGTCTATTTTTGGCTTCTATGCCAACCTGACAGCTACTTGGCTTCTACGCCATGGTGACAGTTATTTGGCTTCTACGCCAACCTTTTCTACGCAAGGAGCAGTTACCTAAGTGGCTTGTATGTCGTGATCTTCGCAGCAGTTATACGTATTATCTCTTAATGGGACACGCGTCACACGCTTATTCGGAAGATCATTTATACGTGGGTGGCAGTTATTATAACCGCCGCGTAAAAAGTGCCACACTCTCCACTGTTCGGCTTCTACGCTGACTGGACGGTTACTGTCACTGAACTCTATAAATAGAGACCTCTGTCCATAGAGGTCGAGGGTCAAAAAGGTCGAAAAAGGTCGAAAAGGGTCGAAGGGTCGAAGGTTGGACAAGAGGATCGGATTTGAATTTGAGAAGGAAGATCCTAGAGCACAGACAGAGGAGGGTGATTGACGATCTTGGTATCAAGCATCTAATCCCTCTTGTGATTTTTGAAGCTTCTTTCTCTTCTACAACACTTCTTCGTCATCGTGTGGTCCAAGGGACAAAGTGATCGACTGTAGATCAGACTCCTATAACAATATTTCCCCAGAATCAAACTTTTGTACTTAATATCCTCATATAGGATTAATTGTACTTCTTTTACTTGTTTGTAAACCTAAGAAAGGGTTTCGTATAAACCTATTTTCATTTCTTTCGTTTATTATCAAACACTAGATGGTGACTCTGCTGGGGATGACTTTCTCTTCTAACGAGCAGGCTATTGCTCAACACGATGCTGTATCCGTCGGAGCAACGAAGAAGACATTGGTCGTCCAATTCGACCAATCTGCTTATGAAGACATGCTTCGCGCAGGGGGTAGCTCTCATTCCCTCTCTGTTCAGGATAGCAGGAAGCTGCGTAAAGTGTGGATGCCCCAGACATCCTCTGCTCTTCCTACAGACTCTCTATCTCCGATCAACCAAGTTGTGGCATCCCAACCTATACGTTCTATGCGTAAAGACCCGTCTCCCGTTGCTGACGTGGCTGACACAACTTCTGGCAATGCCTCAGTGCCAATACAGAAGTCAACTCCGTGCCTTGCGCGTAAAACTCAGTCTCCCGTCGCTGGTGGGGCAGACAAAACTTCTGGCAGTGCCTCAGCGCCAATCCATAAGTATACAACGCGCTCTGCGCATAAAAACTCGTCTTCCATCGCTGACGTGGCTGACACAACTTCTGGCAATGCCTCAGTGCCAATCCAGAAGTCGACTCCGCGCCTTACACGTAAAACTCAGTCTCCCGTCGCAGACAAAACTTTTGACAATGCCTCAGCGCCAATCAAGAAGTATACCACGCGCTCTGCGCGTAAAAATTTGTCTCCCGTCGCTGGCGGGGTAGACGTAATTTTTGGCAAGGCCTCAGCGCCAAGTCAGAAACTTCAAATGCGCTCAGCACGTAAAAATACATCTCCCGCCTACAAGGGGGCAGATGGTCCCTGCAATCTCCGCAAGGGAAAACAAGCAGCGGATTTCTTGACCTCTCGGTTTTTACGCCATCAAAAGAAGAATCTGTCCGCTCTTCAGATTACGTGGAACGCTGATGGCCGTTTGAGGACTTCCTCAGTTTTACGCCAACCTGAGCAAAATTCTAAATTACGCCAGGAGAAGCCCCTCGGCGTAAAGAAAGCCCAGTCTGTGGATAGATACGCTCCTCATGGATCATGTGCTACTCACATGGCTGAACTGCTGTATACGTATGGCAGGGAGAGAGTTATGATTCCCAATATTCATACCCCAACTGATGTAAACAGGCAGCATAAGCCTTTATTTTCTTCTGTTTGTCCCCCTGATTTGCGTAATTTCTTAATCCATAAACGCAAAGACAGGGGTCAAAATCAAGGTTTAGTGCCCCTAACTACCAAGCATGGGGAGATTAAGTGGGAAGTATAGTCAACATCAAATGTCGTCACGACATACGGGCCACATAAAGATTCTATCTTTATCATCCCGCCTACTCATAACAATCAGCATCCAATAGTCTTCGGTCGCATGCGGAACAGACCAATTGTACAAGAAGATTCTCACGAGTCCGATGCTGGGAATATGCAAGTCTACAGATATAGCCCACGGGCTTTGAAGATTATGCAGAACATGGGCTATGATTTGAAGTTAAAACAAGGCCTCAACTGTGGGAAAGGCAGGTGAATACCGTTGCATGGTAATCCCTACTGTCAATAAACTCATTTTGGGTTAGGGTATACCACATCTCCTGCAAACTCCAAACCTCCAGAGGTAGATCCTTCTAAACCAACTTCTGTAGACAAACGCCATAACATGTCTGGGGTAGTCTCCTTCGACAAAATAGGGCAGCATCCAAAGCTGGGGGTAGAATTCCCTCTAAGTCTGAAGATGATGTAGCGATGACCGTCTTCCCGGAAGATTGTAAAACTCAGGCATCGGGAGCCCGAAGGCCGAAGGGCACTTTCTCCTTCAATGAAGATGACATCATTGAAATCTTCAACATATTGATGAAAGAAAACATGCTCCAGCTACCCAACATCAGACACCCTAAAAAGGCTGGCAAAGTCGATGACCCAGAATATTATCTCTTTCATCGGTATATTCATCATCCCACAAAAGCGTGCTACATACTGAAAAGGAGAATCCAGGAGTTGATCAATGCCTTAGTCATCACTTTGCATCTATAAACAAGATGACGGTTTTGGCAAATTGATATCTCTCCAACGTAGCAATTTTCCCCTAAGGAAGAATGGATGATGAGTCCCTAAAATCTTCCCAGAGGAACAACCTTCAGGTCTATCCCCATTCAACAAATCACTCTTCAGTGAATTTTCTGGATATCGGTTCACCTCCATATTACCACTGAATTGTTATCCAAACATTTTTCCCAGCTGAATCTTGCCACGTTCAAGTAACCTCTGAGCAAAACCTTCCAGCTTATGGCTATCGATTAGTTCATGTCAAATATTACCTCTGAAGTTCGTCTCGTCACTTTCTCCGGCAGGGTAAAATCTATCACCATAAAAATGGTCATATTACCTATGTCGTGTTTTTCTTTATCACCACAAAGAACTACCTTACTATGTCCATATTACCTCTGAGTAAGATATTTTTAGAACCTGCCATGTCCTTATTACCTCTGGCAGGGCTTGTCTTAAATTTATTACTTGTACTCTTGTGCGCAAGAAGTAATAAGTCCATAAAAGTTTGTCATGTTCTTATTACCTCTGAACAAACTTTCTGAATTTTCGGCTATCGATTATCATGTCCATATTACCTCTGATATCGGTTGTCATCTCAACTTAGCACACGTACTTAAACCCTAAGTACGCCAGTGGTGTTAGGTCCACAAAAACTGCCATGTCCATATTACCTTTGGCAGGGCTTGTCTTAAACTTATTACTTGTACTCTTGTGCGCAAGAAGTAATAAGTCCACAAAAGTTTGTCATGTTCATATTACCTCTGAACAAACTTTCTGAGTTTTCGGCTATCGATTATCATGTCCATATTACCTCTGATATCGGTTGTCATCTCAACTTAGCACCCGTACTTAAACCCTAAGTACGCCAGTGGTGTTAAGTCCACAAAAACTGCCACGTCCATATTACCTCTGGCAGGGCTTGTCTTAAACTTATTACGTGTACTCTTGTGCACAAGAAGTAATAAGTCCAATAAAAATGAATGGTTCATGTCCATATTACCTCTGAACTATCCTTAATTTCCCAGCGAAGAAAAAGTCAATCTCTGTTCATCTCCTCAGAGCTATATTTTACATGTTCCGCTAGGACTTGTCTCAAACCTATTATTTGCACTAAAGTGCGCAATAAATAATAGGTCCACAAAAAATCCCCCAATGGGATGTCCTCGACAAATATGGTATTGTACTACGTCCATACTACCTCTAGTACAACATCCGAAGTGCACACAAACGATTATAAAGAAATGGGAAGGCCTTTGTATGATTGCAAATGGTGCTTTCATCTTAGCCAAGCCTAATGGAATTTGGTAATGGCTCCTATCAACGGCAAATTCATGAAGAAGTATTATGCTTAATCTTCCTTGCTTAAACGGAGTATGGTGAAGATCTTATTCTGACAATACCACATAGAAAGGTTAGCTTGATCATATTCTATCAGGTTCATGTGACCTCCGAATAGATATCCTTAATTTATAAACCTATCATGTTCATATTACCTCTGATAGTGTTTTGTACACAAATTTTAGTTGGATCATATTCTATCATGTCCATATAACCTCTGAATAGATATATCCAGCTGAAGCTTACCGAAAGGATATCACGTCCATATTACCTCTGATATCACTTTCGCCCTAGCCTATCATTTCAAAAAATGATGGGTCCACAAAGTCAGATAAAGCTTCTTTATTTTCTCTGGGAAAAGAAAATTACAGAAAGAAGCAAAATAATACATTATTTGGGAGGAACAGCCAAATCGCGAATCTGTTGTGCCAGAGCAGTCATCCTCTAATTCCTGGAGTCCAAAATATTAGCTCGAGCCTGCTCCATTCGTGCCGTATCATCGCTCAGGAGAGATAGTTCAGACCGAGCCTGTACAAAACCTACGTGGATGACACCTACATGTGTCAGGTTCTGCTGAGCTGCTTCCATTCGGTCCTTTAGCACATCTCGAGCTGCCGATAAAGCGAGACCCCGCTCCTTTGCCTGAGCGAGTTCATCTTCCAATTGGCGGACCCTCGCTTCATTTTCCTTATATTCGGCCTCGCGCTCAGCCAGTTGGGGAATGACGTACCCCAATACGACATGCTCTTCATTCATCACTTGCTGCTGTGCCTCGATGGATTTGCTCAGAGTTTCCATCTCCCAAGCAAGTCTCGCAGTCAAGGAGTCGTACTCAGCCCGAATCCTATCATCGACATTGTCTCGAGACAATTGTAAATAATGGTTAATGGGTTCTTCCAAACCATTAACTATTTGCTCCAGAGCATCAGCTAGCCCAGTGTCATCAAAATTTCTAATCTGCGCTATGGTGAGATTGGAGGACATCTTTAGAGCATCAAAGCCCAGATTCTTCTCCAGCACCATGGATATCAACGACTTCAAAGTGGCATAGAATACACTAGTGAATTGTTCAACTAGCCTGGTAAAATGCGAATGGACGCTGGGAGTGGCCGCAATATCAGCAAACCCCTTTTGTGGAAAACTGGCAGAAGATGTGGCCACGGTCGTCACTTCAACAGATGGCGCGACAAAAGAAGAGACACCAACAACGGTTGAAGTTGCTAGTGTACTCAACGAAGGAGGCATAGCCGCAATGATAGGATCCTCCTCCTCTGATGATGTCTGGACTGTTGTTGGCGAGACAACGCCCGAAAATGCTGCAGACGAAGGAGCTACATCTTCAAAGTATGCCCCCTCGGTGTCAAGCACCGCTATTTCAGCAGCAGAATCTGCAACAAAGTCAAAAGTTGCGTCGACTCCGCCGTCCCCTGAGATGTCTTCCCCTGAAAAGAAGACAAGAGAAAGTTAATATCAATTTGATGTTAATTTTCCTAAAAAAGAGGCATAAGGACGATATTTACCCATGGCTGAGGGTATATATGTCGCGTCCGCAGCCAGTACAGCTAAATCATTTCTTAATGATGCAAAGCAAGCTGTCATACCTGGAGAAGAGGGTGCACCAAATGACGACTGAGGATAGTCATCCAAGTCTTCATCCAGATCCACTCGAGGTTCATCGGGTGGAAACTCGCTGGAGATACTTACAGATGAAGAAGGGACTGGACCCATTATTGGCCTGGATAAAGATATCCTTAATTTGCTCGGCCTCGAAGGTGACCTTACTGCACTACCAGTAGCGGTAGTAGCGGTAGTAGCGACAGCAGTCTCGAACAAAGAATCTTCGACATTATCAGTCGGAACTGTGGAGGTTCCCTCTCTAAAAGGCGAGGGACCTCTAATCAAAGAATTACCCTCAATAGGGGAAAGAACAGTCTCACCCCTAGGAGCCTCATGGTTGGAAGTCCTTTTAGGACCACTGACAGTCTTCTTTTTCTTGCGAGGGGAAGGCTCTTTTTGAGTAAGAGCCCTTCGCTTACTGGGGATAACGAGAGGCTCTGCAGGCAGAGGTATTACGCCTCTCGGTACTGTCAACAAAAACTCATCCGGACCGACAGCGTCTTTATCTTCATCAGAGGAGACTGATGGAACCTCCTCTCTTCCGGTGGACTTATGAGAGGAAATTCTAAAACTTCCACGCATATCAAAATTGCGATGGAGGGTATTGATGGCCACATAAAATTGTGCGTACGAATGGAGGATGCGCAACTCCATGGAAAGAGAAGTCGCGGGTACAGTAAAGGTTGCTCCAGTATAACCCATCATAAAGTACCGCCACCCTCTGGCTCCATCAATAAGTCCACCTCTGGACTTGAAGCTGGTGATAGCATTCCCCACATGTAATTGGTCATACCCAAACTGTCTAGCGAACCGACTGGGCAGATAAGGCTCCAAGAAGCAATGGTCTTCATTTCTGTATAATAAATGGGAAGGTCTAATGCAGACCAACCAGTAGAAGGCTTCGGGAGAAAGAACGGTTCTCCCATGACCTTTATCCTTGAGTTTCGTCCCCTGTTGATTAAGATGTACAGTAGGGACGATACAGAAGAGCTTCCAGCTATGAGCAAAATTTAATGCTCGCCGACAATCTGTGACGGTCAGCACGTTCCAAGAGAAATTTTTGTAATTCAACAAGAAGTTATTTCCTGAACTACTGGCGGAACCAGGAGACATCACCCTGGGGTTATGAAGAATTAGCCATCCCATCAGATATGGGAATGGTAATTCTACCCTGGAAAAGCTTTTATGCCGTGTCTCATCAGCGAGAAGCCCATCAGTTAGAGCCCTCAGGCCAGCTTGTATCCGGCATACCATGGCAGGGAGCAGACCTAGTCTTGCCCCAAATACCAAATACATTGCAGGCCATAAGGTATTACGATGAATGCGATCCGCAGATGCGATGTCAGGTACTACCAATCGGCGTATCCATACAGAGAGGAAGCCAGCCAGTTGAGCTTCCCTTGATAGAGGCTTGCGACAATGCCTCATATAACTGTAGGCTTTAGTGCCTGCAGGATAACCTTCAATCTCCTCATCGAAAACTTGATCTGAAGCCCCAATGTCTTCAATAAGATCATCGAATATTTGAGCATTAAGTACGCTCAGAAGATTCAAGGGCTTATCCATGCTATCCACAACTTTGTCTGGCTTAGCATCTCTGGCTTGATGAAAGAAGAGATAGGACGCCCATTTGTTGGTATGAGCCAAATCAGAGGGCTCATTGTAGAAGGTGGTGCACGCTAGATAATGGCACATTAGCTCCTGGTACACTGCCACTACCTGAGGGTTTGTATCCTTCAATTCCTTATTTGTGGGAACATACTCTTCGTAAGGAATATCCTCCATTGGCAGCCTTAAAATCTCTGCCATCTCATGAAGGGCCAATCCCAACTCCCCCAGCGGAGTGGCGAAAGTCCCAGTGAACGAGATATATCGCTCCATCAAAGCCAAAAATAGGTTGGTGTTGAGAGGTAACCCAACACTGGTAGCACCCACAGCCGCGAACAGACCAATGCTCTCCAGCTCTGTCTGAAAGTGCTTCAGGGCCCATGCAGTTAAACAAGCCCATCGAAGATTCCCAGGGCTAAGCCACCCGCTGGTCCGAGGATTAACCTTGGGATATACCCCTCCATGCCCCATGAAGTCATTGCAAAAAGTCGATAGTTGGAATGGCTGGAGCAGTACAGTGTCTTCACTCAGGATGCTACCCGGAAATAATCCCCTGAAAGGCATAACAGGACCTGAAGGATGGCTCACAAATAATCCTCGGTCTGATCCTTTCTGATAAAATATCTTCCCCGGCTGGCCGTGAAGATCAGGAGTCAGGGTCCATGACATCCTCCTGGGATGCGTGGCATGAAACAATGCCGAGATAGGGTAATCTCTAGGCATCCTGGGCAGGTACATGACCATGCCCTCAGTAGTAAAAACCTACTTTTCCTTCTTGGGCTTCGTCTGGGATTGTTTATCGATCATATCCCCGAATAGGAAAGATGGTTTTATATATTTGGTCCCATCTACATATGTCAGGGGCTCCCCATGATCATACTCAACAATATACGTTCTCCCTGGGACGAGATCAGGATTCTTCTTCCTTCAGGATAGTTGTCTCCATAAATAGGGAACGTCACATGGGACAAATCCTCCAGATAATTGCAGTTCAGCATCCCAGCAGCAGAACCCATCACTTCAGCCAAATGAGGGATCTGCAAGACCACTACAAAATGCAAGAAAAACAAGTCAGTTTCTACACTAGATATTACATTCTTGCAGCTTACGCCAAAGATCAACAGTCTGTGCTTTTATGCCAAGACTGCAAAAACTTGAGCTTTTACACTGGAACCTATTTCCGAGATGTAAAATTCAAGGTTGGCAATACACACAAAAATCTAACAGTCTATGCTTTTTACGCCAGACTGTCAAAATTTGAGTTATTACGCCGGAATTTTTATCCAGAGCGTAACACTCAAACTGTGTAGTATACGCCAAATTTTGACAGTCAAAGCAGTTACGCCAGACTGCGAAAATATGGAGTTTTTACGCTGACACATTAGGAATGTGGTCGTAAATGATAAAACATCTCCGTGCATCATCTTCCTCGAAGAGGCTCTCAGTACAGAAGATGACCTAGCGCGTTCACGTACAACGTGTGCAAAGGATTTTCTTTGTTTTCTTGTCCCAAAAGCTTTACCTATGACGCCTGGTGCACACCTTGACGGTGGGGCACTTCGTTCAGAGCGGGATTCGCTCAGCCCAGTGGGAGTTGCTCGTGCTTGAGCAGAGGAGCGATAAGAAGACGCAGCTTTCTTTTCCTTAGCAGTGGATGATTGTTTCGGTACCATGGCTAAAACTCAGAGTTCTCAGAAGAAGAGACGAAGAAGAGTTCTCAAAGGGTTTTTGCAAAAGATAGATGAAGAGTTTCTTCTCTGAAGGCCTTTGGATATTTATAGAGTTCAGATGACTCTTCGAATCCCTAACCAAATCCGATATTTAATATTCGGTTATGATTTGGGACCACGTCAGCCTATCATTTAAAAGAGAAAGACGGACAGTCAGTGGATCCACAATTCACTCGCAGAGCAGATCTATGATTTACTCTCAAGAGATTTTACGCTCAAGAGACCATAAATCTACGATTTTATGCTCAGAAGCTATAAGTCTATGGTTTTACTCCCGGATGCTTTTATGCTCGGTAGCTTTTACGCTCGAGAGACTACAAACCTACGACTTTACGCTCAATAGCTACAGATCTATGATTTCACGCTCAGGAGCTTTTTTACATTCAGAGACCACAAATCTATGATTTCACACTCAGAAGCTATAAGTCTATGGTTTTACGTCCGGATGCTTTTATGCTCGGTAGCTTTTACGCTCAAGAGGCTATAAACCTACGACTTTACGCTTAATAGCTACAGATCTATGATTTCACGCTCAGAAGTTTTTACACTCAGAGGCTACATATCTACGATTCTACGCTCAAAAGATACAGAAGCTACGGATCTATGACTTTCTGCATGTCTTAAAATACGCAGGCCAGAGTACGCGTACAATTTTCAAGAAGATCAATTACAAGGGTCTACGCAGAAAGTGCTCCTTTTGGCTACAAAATATTCTAAGTGCCTGAAATGCACAGAGTTCAACATTGAAGATGACTCTTCTTCTTGGATCGATTGGAAGTTTATCCTAAGCCCAGTCTTCTACACAAGTTCAAGTATGGCTTGATTGACGGCCATTTCTCGCCCTATTTTTAAGGGATTTTTGGGAAATCATTCTTGAAAGTGATGGTCTGAACAGCAAATTCTTCGCATCAGAGAAGTGACAGTTCAGAATTTCTACGCGACTCTCCGCCTAAAACAGCATGACAGTTTGATCTTCAAAGACAACTTAATGCCAAAGAACCTTCTGCACGCCTTTTATTTCGCATAAAAGTGGGACGTGATCATACACTCTCTTTTATCAGAGTCAGCGTAAAATATATTCAGCGTGTTGAAGCTACACATATCCAGACTTCCTCACAGCAAATATGGTAAATCATCAGATGCGTAAAAGAAGATAATTTTATTAATCATGATTACATATGATGGAAATCCAGTTTACAAAGGGTTTTTCATCTTTATGATTACATATGATGGAAATCCTTGTTCTACCAAGGGTTTCTTATTTTCATTTAAAGATCACACTAAGAATCTGCTGCGCCAGGTCATCATATTGGTGGAGATCTTTTTCCGTCTTCTTCAGCAGTTAATCGATTTTCTGCGGCCGATTAACAAGAAAATGATTAATGGCAGGAGGATACACAACTGGACCTATCTAAATTATTCAGAGCCCATCCTCCTTACGCCATGACAGATTGAGTTGGGATTCAGACCCAACTCAATACTGGAAGACATGGTCAAACTGCCTACCTTCGTCCACCGTCATGATGTGAGAAAATACAGCTTGCAAGCTGTGTGGTCGAATGTGACCCTTCCTCTCTCCTAGACGAATCGCTATATAAAATTGCTGATCATCCGGAGCAAAGAAAGCTATAATATTCTTCCATGATCCATCGTTGCAGAGGACATTTGCTCGAAGACTCCTCTTTTTACGGCTTCTTACATGTTGGAAGAACATGATCTTCTTCTTCCTCAAGTTGACCCGATGAAGCTCGGCAACCATCTCTGTATGGTGAAGGAAGTGTGGAAAAATGGGTTAACTCAGTTGCCTTTATATAGGCAGAGGAGATCACGTCAAATCCCAACAAAAATTTAAAATTTTGTCGAGAAATCAGCCTCATGGAATGAGTCAAACTTGACCGTTTCATGCTTCATTCAAAGTATTTCAAATTACGAGGAATTTGAAAACTTTGAAGGGGTCTTGTAGAAGCATAAAAAATACGCTGGAGAAATTATACGCACAATCCGCGTAAAGCAGAGTTTCAGTGCTGGGTAGCGTAAAGCATGACTTCAGAGCCATTAGCGTAACAGCAGAGCTTCAACGCTATACAGCGTAAAATACAGCTCCAGAACAACCCGCGTAATGCAGTATCTCCAGACAGCTTCAGCGTCAAAAGGTTGCTATATCGCCACTTTGGTGTATAAACCTATCGGCTTTTAATGCAGTGATGAGTTATACGAGGAACGCTTTGGGTCCCTCGAATGAGCTATACGAGGAACGCTTTGTATCCCTCGAATAAACCTATCAGACAGTACAATGAACCTGACTCCTGACAAAGAGTACTACACAATTATCAAGAGGACGGCGGTAATGATGATTCTACACAGAGTCCCAGACTGTCGTTTAGTGACAAAGCCTTGATTTAAGTCGTCGTTTTCACATTCAAGGAATACGCTGCCTATTTTACACAGGCAGAGATGAGCTTTTACGCTCAGGATGAGACAAAGCTGACCGCCACGTCAAAAGCTGGTCTTCGTACAGAACTCGAGGCACGTCTCTACAATTAATACGCGAGATGGGGGCAGATCTCTGTATTAAATGCATGAGATTTGGTTCTACTTTTAATGACTGGGTAAGCTATAATTAAGGCTAATACGTCCACATTACCATCCCTGCACATTACGCCATCAGGCTATTTCAGTTATAGGAGTATGTCGTATGCTATCTCCTCGAAATATGCCGACTGGGCTATTTTCAACTATAGGAGTACGCCGTATACTATCTCCTTGAAATACGCCAACTCAGAATATATTTACAAAGGTATGTGAACAGGCTATCTGGTCCAGAATACGCTCAAGACCTCAGTCAAAGAAGGATACTTGGCTTCTACGCCAACCTAACGCCTACTTGGCTTCTACGCCAACCTGACAGCTATTGGGCTTCTACGCCTATATGTCAGTCATTGGGCTTCTACGCCTATTTTTGGCTTCGACGCCAATCTAGTAGCTACTTGGCTTCTACGCCATGGTGACAGTTATTTGGCTTCTACGCCAACATTTTCTATGCGAGGAGAAGTTACCTACGTGGCTTGTATGCCGTGATCTTTGTAGCAGTTATACGCATTATCTCTTAATGGGACACACGTCACACGCTTATTCGGAAGATCATTTATACGTGGGTGGCAGTTATTATAACCGTCGCGTAAAAAGTGCCACACTCTCCACTGTTCGGCTTCTACGCTGACTAGACGGTTACTGTCACTGAACTCTATAAATAAAGACCTCTGTCCACAGAGGTCGAGGGTCAAAAAGGTCGAAAAGGGTCAAAAAGGGTTGAAGGGTCGAAGGTTGGACAAGAGGATCGGATTTGAATTTGAGAGAGAAGATCCTAGAGCACAGACAGAGGAGAGTGATTGACGATCTTGGTATCAAGCATCTAATCCCTCTTGTGATTTTTGAAGCTTCTTTCTCTTCTACATCACTTCTTCGTCATCGTGTGGTCCAAGGGACAAAGTGATCGACTGCAGATCAGACTCCTATAATAATATTTCTCCAGAATCAAACTTTTGTACTTAATATCCTCGTATATGATTAATTTTACTTCTTTTACTTGTTTGTAAACCTAAGAAAGGGTTTCATATAAACCTATTTTCATTTCTTTCGTTTATTATCAAACACAACTACTAGTGGGAGTGCGCATACCCTATGTATCATTTGTAGTAAGTCTTTTGCCTCTCCAAATCTTGCGCTATATGGAACTACTAAAATCAAAGCTAAGAAGGCGTAAATGGGAGCAAGAGAGGAATAAGTCAAGGTACTGATGGCTGGCTTTAGTAGTAGTGGTGTTGAGCATAATGGAGTGACCAAGCCAAGACCTTAGACGAAGAGAGTGTCCAGGCCAAGAAGTGAAATAAAAATGCCACTTAACACACTGACTTCAATTTTCTTTCCTTGGTCAAGCCCGGGGGAAGTTGAATCTAGCTCTATGGTAGGGAGGTCTTTTCTTTAGCTTTTTATGCCTCTACTCCTATTTCATTGTCTCTTATTTTTTTGTCGACTATTGCTGTTGAAAAAGAATAACGATTATTGAATCAGCGAGGAGATTGATTCTAACTCTTTCTCAATTCAAAAGATGTTGTGGCTAGGGAATGTGCTCCGCCTTCTGAGATGGACGTTCTCGTCCTTGTCCTTGAGGAAAAAAAGAAGCTAATAACTCTGCTCTTTTTTGGTGCAGATGAAGACGGTCTCTTGAATCTGTTGGTATTGGACTACTTTTAAGGTTTGGCTAAACTAAGCTTTCTTCGTACATCTCTAAGATTAAACTTTTGTACCAGCGAACACAATTCATTCTACACGGTCCAGTCTGAATGAACTTCGTAAAAGTAGGAATTCCTGGACCATGAGAACGATGATATAGCTTATAGCATGCAACATGTGATCTACCTTGTCACATGGATTTCTCAATGAAAGATTCAATCAACACAACAAGGCCCAGTCGCACAAAGGAATTGATGTGGTCTTGCCCCGACTAGGATAGGATGAAGCATGAAAGCTATGTTAGTTGGCTCTCAGTTTATTTGTTGATATGTGAGTTTCTCTGATCATTTTTCGCCATAAGCGAGACAAAGAGGCAGTCCGAGGTAAGTTATATGAAAGGAGCCAGCAGCCAAGATAAGAGCCTATTGCACCCAACAGATCAGATCAGGTGCAAAGTGAATTCCCACCACAACACTTTTAGAGTAGTTAATAGAGAGGTTATGAAAGAAACTATCTCAAAAGACAAAGATAATAGAATAAATTTTTGATGGATCAGCCTCAAAGAATAAGAGGGTGTCATCAGCACATGCCAATTTAACCCAAGAAAGACAAAGATAAGCTTTTGATCCATCTCACCAACTGTAGGAAAAGAGCCTAATCGAGAGGAAAGTCAGAATCTATTATGCTTTCTTCACTCTAGCTCGCTACAACCTACCAACAATAATGTTCTCAAGCGACGAATCATAGATGTCACCCTGACCTTGTAAACCCCCATATTTTCAAGAATTTAAAAAAATAAATTTTCAGATGTTTTCTGAAATTTTTTAACTAATTAAAATCAATGTTTTCTGGTATTAAATAATTTTAAATGATTTTATTAAATATTAAAATATTATAAAAATAATATTTTTGGGTGTAAAATAAAATAATAGACTTACAGCAATTTTTCTGGAATTTATTGGACCCCAGAACTATTTTTAAAGGCCTAAAACCTAAAGTTTTTAAATAAACCAAACAAACCCACCCGAACCAACCTGAATCGAACCATATCCTAAAACCGGACCCAAACCCTAGCGGGTCGGGTCGGATTCATACCCAAAACTCGACCCGTATCAACCCGACCTGAATCTTAATTCCTTCAGTAACTGAAAACCTCTCCCCTCGAAACCAGCCGACTTTCTCTCGGCCGTTCGCCGCCGCAGCCTCAACTCCCCGGCCAACGGCAGCGCCGTCTCGCCTCCCCGCCCCGGTTCCCCTCCCTAACCCGTTCGCCACCACCATTATAAAAACCCCGAACCCAGCCATCTCCACACAGCACCACCGCCATCCCCATCACCCTTAGGCGACCCGACGGCGCCGCCATCCTCCGGCGCCACATCGCAGGCCGACCGACCCAACTCCGCCGTACCCTCGCCGTCAGCAGACGCCGACCCCAGCAGCCGCGCTCCGCCGCCAGCGAGCTCTGACGCATCGCGCCCCCGCATACGCCCAATTTAGTCGATTCCGACGCCCTGTTTCGGTGAGTTTTTCTCTCTCCTTGCTGCCTCATTTTCTGTTCTGTCGGTTGCTACGCAAATACTGCGTGAACTTCTCGAACCCCATGCAAATTATTCGAGATATCGCATCCTGTGCAGATTGCAAACCGCGACGCAAAATCAGGAAAATAAATCCCCTTTTCTGAAAATTCAAAAAATGTCCTGAACTCCCTCGTTCGCGACCGTTTTGCGACCAACCTGTTAATTATTTCTAAAATCCACCTGAACAATTATTTAGACCTTATGACCAAGTTTTAAAACCCTATTTTAGTGTAATTTATTGAGCTGTAGATTATATTTAATTTGAGGGTAAAAATGACCAAAATATTGGTTATTTAAATACCATGTTTTTCCCGAAACTGGGTGTGCCCCGCTAAACGGGATGACTTGATCGTGTGCGAACTTCACCGAAAGGTGCATACTGTTAATACGAACGTGTGAGATTTCACAGAAGTTGATTTGGATGTGCGTGCACTCCGGAATCAACGTGTATCCGTCGACAACGTCCCGTATTGGCCATGTTCTGAAACTTATTATAACTTCGTGTACGCTCGTCGGTTTGAAACGAAACTTACGCCATTGGATTCGTAGTATTTTTTGGTCCTGTGACCCAAGTTTGGTTCGATTCTGAGAACGTTGACAAAATCTAGTATCGTGGGCCATACGGCTCCACTTGACGGGCAATTTTGTGATCGGCTCATCAGAATCCAGTTCTGGACATTCCGTTGGATTTGTATCGTCGTTCTAGACTTGTAGACACTAAGTTTGACAAATTTGGAGAACATTGTCTCTGGCACATTTTTTGGTGCGAAGCGGGCCACATGTGGACCCCGCTTTGACCAAAAACTGTCACTTTTGCCTATGTGTCCAAATTGGACTTATGGACAGACAATTTTAGCTATTTGATATCTTCTGAACATAATGATAGCGTTTATTTCAGCAACCAGAGGAGTACCTGCAGATCTCGCTGATACCAGAGCAGCAATTGGAGTCCGAACCCCAGGCAAGTGTACCTTGCCATACTTGCAGTAAATTAATTCATATTATTCTCTTGATCTATTCCTGTGATATATATGTTCAACCTAGGACCGTGTGACATTACTTAGCGTCTGAATAATATTCGGGTGTCAACACCGTGCGCGAAGTTGTGTAATGTCACTAGAGATGGATAACGAAACCCTATACATTCTCGTGCTTGCATCATCAAGAGCGTTATACCACAGGATACCTCACACTATTCATGAGACATAATCTTCCTGAGATATTCATGGTGATTCTGTATAGGATACAGGTTTCGTGACCTATACTTTATGCATATACCTGGCTATCTTTATAACTTACTGCATTAGATATGATCTTGCGTGACATAGACATGAGACATCCTGAACATGAGACGTGTGATTACATTGGGTGGAGAGAGATTTACCATACAAAAAGATGATTATCTATATATATATATATTACTTTACTGGAGGTGCCTTAGACTCGAACCAGAGCTTTGGCACATTACTGGCCCTTCGAGAGAATACTGCTATGGGTTTCTCCGACACAGAACCTATAGTAGTCTCAGCCTGAGTATGATTAATGCTCTCATATTTTATATCACTTAGCTAGTTATATAGTTTTTCCTATTGATTCATTTATTATTGTACTGCATTTATTTTGGCTTGAGTTATTCTTGTACCTTGCTATGTCCCCTGAGGACCTGGAATCCGGATTATGTCCCCAGGTTTAGTAGAGGAAATCTACCCCAAGGTGTACGGGACAGGAGATGACATTGGAGCAGTACCAGAGGACGAGGTGATCGCTGAGGATTTCTCCTGAGTACATGCTTATTCTACACTCAGTATTTGCTATTGTTATATTCTTTATTCTTGTCTCTTGACTATTGTATCAGACTTATCATCGGGTTGTTCCCCGAGATATATGTTATTGAGACTTGTTGTTGATTTATATTTTTGATATTGATGTATTCATTTCTGTGGATGAGATTAGTACCATAGCCCCTTATAGTTATTTTACAGCTTAAGTACACCCTGATAAGTCCATTAAATTGGATTTGCCCATCGGTGTGTGATGCTGGCCATTGACACGTGTCTAGTCCCTCGATATTTTGGGACTGGAACGTAACATGGTTTTTATGGTGGCCCATGCAGGTCAACGACTAAATTGCTTCAATTTTAACTGAGGGACCGTGCAAGCCTGCAATAAGGATAGGATAAGTTATAGGATCTCATCCACTTGATTGAATCGTTCTTGATCTCTATATTGGATTCGAATTAATTTCTTGAATTGCATCCTGTCTTGATTCCTCTGTGCGTTCTCATAGTTTTCTTTTAATGCAGAGTAATAGATCCAAGAACCGGTGACAAGAATCCCTTAGTTACACCACATGATGCTGTGGTCACCTATGATGAGGGAGTGACACCAGAAGATAGAGGATAATCTGCTCAAAGCAATCAAGCGGGCCAGCATACTTCAAGGTTCCAGCATGATAATATCCCACCTCCACCGCAGTTCGCTCCACCAATACCTATTTTTCTACCAGGTCAAGCCATGGATGGGCAGCAGATGTTTCAAATATTTTATGCAATGATGCAAGCTCAACAACAGGTTCAACAAGCGGCTCAGTGTCACGAGGCGGAGAACTTGAGGAACAACCTAGTAACTGCACTGGAGTAGGCGAAACCACCAGCACGATGGCCAACGACGGGCTCTATCACCGATTTTTGCTAGCTGAAGCCCCATCCCTTTTCTGGCAAGGAGGAGCCCACTGAAGTTCATGAGTGGCTCACAAACACACAACACTAGTTGGAAGCAGATGGGCTTCCAAGAGAGCGTTGGATGGTTGTCGTTCGGATGCAATTGACGGGCAATGTACATCACTGGTGGCTATCTGTGGAGAGACGACTCGGACCAGACCGAGCCACTTGGGAGGAGTTTCTCCAGACTCTTTTAGGAGATATACATTCCAGCTATTTCTCGATCAGAACTTTGGAACAAGTTTAATCGCCTCACTCAAGATAGTATGACAGTGGAAGAGTATAATTCAGAGTTTATTCGTCTGAGTCGCTTTGCCCCAACCCTGATCCCGACAGAAGAAGAGAAGGCTGAGAAGTTCTTCGACGGACTAAACTTTGAGCTACAGAGACTGATCGGATCCGTTGTACCTACTTCATACACGGACGTCCTTGCTGCAGCTCGACGTTTGGAGCGCGTCACCAGAAGAGAGTCCAACTTAAAGCGGCCTTTCACATCAGCACCAACCAAAGCACCGCATGAAGAAGCTGCAAAGAAACCTCACCTGCATCAAGCACCACATGGAGCTGTATCCAAATCCCTAACCCTTCCTACTTGTCACTACTGTGTCAAGGTAGGCCATGTTGAGAAGGAGTGTAGACGTAAATTCAGATTATGTTTAGCTTGCAGATCCAGTCAGCATTCAGTGAGGGAATGCCCTGAGCGTCGAGAAGGAGCACCAAGGGTAAACCAACAAGCTCTACCAGCACCAGGAGGATATCAACCGAGGCCACCATTAGCACCTCGAGCAGCACTCTTCCAGCAGGCCCAGCAGCAACAGAGGAATCCATCATAAGGACGCGGACAAGCTTATGCGATGACCATGGAAGACGCGTAGACTCGTGGAGTAGAGAACATGCGTAAGTTATTCATAGATGTCTATTCATAATATTGCTTTAGCACATGCTTGTTATTCAAATCCTTAACCTTAAAACTTGATATTTTGAACTTATAATTGATAACCTAGTATTTTGAACTTGTTAAATTTATAACCTAGTTTTTCTCAGCTGTAGTTTTCTTTGCTCTAACCAGATTTCCTTCACTCTTGAATTATCTAATTTTTATTGTTTAGGAAAATATTTTATTCATTCCCTATGAGTTTTGCTTAACTCTCATCATTCGATTTCTTCTAGATTATGATTACTTGATTATGTCGTGCTTCGAACAATTCTTGCAACCGTGTCATCTCTTCTGACCGGTTATTTCTTTGATTGCGATGAAGCAATCCTCTTAGGGGGGTAGATTTTAAACCCCCAGATTTTCAGAAATTTAAAAAAATTAATTTTTATATTTTTTAGAATTTTTTAACTAATTAAAATTAATGTTTTCTGGTATTAAATAATTTTATTAAATATTAAAATATTATAGAAATAATATTTTTGGGTGTAAAATAAAATAATAGACTTACAGCAATTTTTTAGGAATTTATTGGACCCCAGAACTATTTTTAAAGACCTAAAAACTAAAGTTTTTAAATAAACCAAATAAACCCACCTGAACCAACCTGAACCGAACCATATCCTAAAACCGGACACAAACCCTAGGGGGTCGGGTTGGATCCATACCCAAAACCCGACCTGCATCAACCCGACCCGAATCTTAATTCCTTCAGTAACTGAAAACCTCTCCCCCAGAAACCCGCCGACTTCCTCTCGGTCGTTCGCCGCCGCAGCCTCGACTCCCCGCCTCCCCGGCCAACGGCAGAGCCGCCACGCCTCCCCGCACCGGTCCCCCTCCCCAACCCGTCCGCCACCACCACTATAAAAACCCCCGAACCCAGCCATCTCCCAATAGACCACCGCCATCCCCATCACACTCCGGCGACCCGACGACACCGCCATCCTCTGGCGCCACCTCGCAGGCCGATCGACCCAACTTCGCCGTGCCCTTGCCGTCAGCAGCCGCAGCTCCGCCGCTAGCGAGCTCCGCTGCGCCGCGCCCTCGCGTACGCCCAATTGAGTCTATTCCGACGCCCTATTCCAGTGAGTTTTCCTCTCTCCTTGCTGCCTCGTTTTCCGTTCTGTTTGTTCTACATGAACCCTGCGTGACCCTCTCGAACCCTGTGCAAATTGTTCGGGGTATCACGTCTTGTGGCGATCGCAAACCGCGACGCAAAATCAGAAAAATAAATTCCCTTTCCTAAAAATTCAAAAAATATCCCAAACTCCCCAGTTCGCGACTGTTTTGCGACCAACCCGTTAATTATTTCTAAAATCCACCTGAACAATTATTTAGACCTTATGACCAAGTTTTAAAACCCTATTTTAGTGTAATTTATTGAGCTGTAGAATGTATTTAATTTTAGGGTAAAAATGACCGAAATATTGGTTATTTAAATACCCTATTTTTTCCAGAACTGGTGCGCCCCACTAAATGGGATGACTTGGTCATGTACGAACTTCACCGAAAGGTGCACACTGTTAATACGGATGTGTGGGATTTTACAAAAGTTGATTTGGATGTACGTACACACCGGAATCAACGCGTATCCGTCGATAATGCCCCGTATCGGCTATGTTCTAAAACTAGTTGTAACTTCGTGTACACTCATCGGTTCGAAACGAAACTTATGTTATCGGATTCATAGCATTTTTCTGGTCCTGTGACCCAAGTTTGGTTCGATTATGAGAACGTTGACAAAATCCCGTATCGTGGGCCCCACGGCTCCACTTGACGTGCAATTTTTTGATCGGCTCATCAGAATCCAGTTCTGGATATTCCGTTGGGTTCGTATCATCGTTTTGGACTTGTAGACACTAAGTTTGATAAATTTGGAGAACATTGTCTCTAGCACGTTTTTTGGTGCGAAGCAGGCCACGCTTTAACCAAAAACTGTCACTTTTGTCCCTGTGTCCAAATTGGACTTATGGACAGACAATTCTAGCTATTTGATGTCTTCTGAATATGATGGTAACGTTTATTTCAGCAACTGGAGGAGTACCTGCAGATCCCGCATATACTAGAGCAGCAATTGGAGTCCGAACCCTACACAATTGTACCTTGCCATACTTGTAGTAAATTGATTCATATTATTCTCTTGATCTATTCCTGTGAAATATATGTTCAACCTAGGACCGTGTGACATTGCTTAGCGTCCGAATAATATTCGGGTGTCAACACCGTATGCGGAGTTGTGTAATGTCACTAGAGATGGATAACGAAATCCTATACATTCTCGTGCTTGCATCATCAAGTACGTTATACCACAGGACACCTAACACTTGTAGAAGCATGAAAAATACGCGGGAAAACTCTACGCAGCATATTGATGCAGAGCAGCATAAACAGAGGCCTTCAGAGCCACCAAGTGTACAACAGTGCTTTTTTGTTAAACACAGCGTGAGATATAAGCTCAAAGGACCATCCGCGTAAGGCAGTATGTCCAAGCCGCTTCAGCGTAGACAGGGTGCTTCATCGCCTTTATGCATAGCATTGAAGTGTACGAGGGAGCTTCGTGTTCTCCAAAGTGAACCTGTCAGATCATGCAATGAACCTGACGTCTGGACTTCTGACAAAGGGATACTGCTCGACTACCCAGGCGACGGCTATAATAATGGCGTGACACTGCAACCCAGGCTATCATTTACCGCCATTTCCTTTGCGTAAACCGCTTTTACGTATACAGAGGAATGCGCTGCCTAGTTTTACACAGGCAGATAAGAGCTCCTTACGCTCCGCGGAAGACAAGCCGCCTGCCACGTCAAAAGGTGCACGTCCCTGCATTTTTATGCACAGAGCGGTGACAGGCTCTCAAGGCACGCCTCTGCAATTAATGCGCCGAATACTGACAGATACCCAAGGCACGTCTCTGCGTTCGATGCACAGAAGGGTAACAGACCGTCGAAAACACGCCTCTGTATTTAATGCGCAGGATGAGGGCAGATCTCTGCATTTAATACAAAAGATTTGATTATATCTCCAAAGCCGTAATTTCGGCTAAGACGTCCACATCACCTCGGCTTCTACGCCTGCCCGGCCTCTATGACCACTCTGGCACGTTACGCAGCGGCTTCTACGCCCATTCAGATTTTGTGACTGCTCGGCCTCTATGACCACTCTGGCACGTTACGCAGCGGCTTCTATGCCCATTCAGCTTCTGTGCCTGCTCGGCCTCTACGACCACTCGGCTTCTGCGCCACTCGGCTTCTACGCCTGTTCGGCTTCTACGCCTGTTCGGCTTCTATGCCAATTTGATAACTATTTGGCTTTTATACCATGGTGACAGACATTTGGCTTCTAATCCAACCTCTTCTACAGAAGGGATACCTACCTACATGGCTTCTACGCCATGATCTCCGTAGCGATTATATGCGTTTTGTCCCTTAGTTGGACCCGCGTCACACGCTCATTCAAAAGATCATCTATACACAGGCATTGGTTATTTTAACCATTATGTAAAGGGGTGCTGTACTTTCCACTACTCGGTTTTTACACCGATTGTGTGGTCACTGTCACTAAAACTCTATAAATAGAGACCTCTATCAACAGAGGAAAAGGTCAAACTTCCAAAAAAAGATCGCACCAGGTCGAAAAACTTTGAAATTGAAGATCGAACAGGGTCGACAAAATCGAAGATCGAACAAGGTCAAAAATTGGTCGAGGAAACCAATATCAGATCCAGGGTCGAGAGATCAGAGATTGAAGAGAGGTCGCAGAATCCTTGAGAGAGAGAAGAATCCAGAGATAAGGCAAAGAGCGGGGAGCAACGACTTTGGCATCGTACATCCATCCTCTTTTGCAACCTTCGGAGATGTTCTCCGTCTTCCACGGCACTTCTTCGTCATCGTGTGGTCCAAGGGCTAAAGTGATCGGCTACAGATCAGACACCTATAGCAATATTTACCCAGATTAAATAAATTGTACTCCCACATCCTTGCGTAGGATTAATATTGTACAAGCTTATTTGCAAACAAAAGAAGGAAAGGGTTTTCTTTCGCAATAAAGAACCCGTCGTTCGTTATTTCCTTTTAACGACCCCCTTTCGTTTATATTTTTTATCCGAAACAAGATGGCGACTCTACTGGGGACATCTTTCTCTTCTGATGAGGAAGCGATTGCTCAACACGATGCGGTATCCGTGGGATCCGTGAAGAAGACACTGGTCGTCCAGTTCGACCAGTCTGCCTATGAAGACATGCTCTGAACCAGGGGTAGCTCTCACTCTCTCTCCGACCAAAGCAACAGGAAGCTGCACAAAGTCTGGATGCCCAAGACATCCTCTACCATTCCTGGGGATTCTCCGACCTCTCCGATCTCTTCGACCAATGAGGTTGTAGCATTGCTCCCTCCGTGCCCTGCGCGTAAAATTCAGTCGCCTGCCTCTGATAGGACCGACAAAACTTCTGGCAATGCCTCAGTGCTAACCCAGAAGTATAAATCGTGCCCTGTGCGTAAAATTCAGTCGCCTGTCTCTGATAGGACCGACAAAACTTCTGACAATGCCTCAGCGCTAACCCAGAAGTATACTCCGTGCTCTGTGCGTAAAATTCAGTCTTCCGTCCCTGGCGGAATAGACAGAACTTCTGATGATGCCTCAGCGCCAAATTGGAAGTACAAAATACGTTCCGTACGTAAGACAACATCTGACCTCTACGGAGAACCAGATGATCCCTGCGATCTTCGCAAAGGAAAGCAAGCGACGAACTACTTAACTTCTAGGCATTTACGCCAGCAAGGAAACAATCTGCCTGCCCTCCGAATTACGCGAGAAGCTGATGGCAGCCTGAGGACATCCTCAGCCTTACGCCAACCAGAGCAAAGCTCCAAATTACGCCAGGCGAAGTCCTTAAGCATAAAGAAGGCTCAAGTTGTGGAAAGATGCCCTCCTCGGGGATTATCCGCCACCCAGATGGCCAACCTGTTGTATACGGGTGGCACAGAGAAGACTTTGGTCCCCATCATCCGCATGCCCGCCAATGGGAACCTGAGGAACAAGCCATCATCTTCTTCTTCAGCTACTTCTCCTGACCTGCGCAAGTATCTAATCCAAAAACGCAAGGAGAGGGGATCTTCCAGTATGGCTATTACGCCTCCTAGTGAGCACTGTTGTAATATTCATAGGGTTGTAATTAATTGTTGCTGTTCTGAAGCAAAACGGCTAGTTTTCGAACGGCTAAGCTACTCTCCATCTTTTCTAGAAGAATAGCCCACACATACATCTGTGAACATGGCTTCACGTATACCTGGAGGAAGCTCAGGCTCAAGACGTCCATCCTCTAGAACTCCGAGCCGAAGGAGATTCCACATGCCCCTTAGGGATACCGAATCTGGGGTGTTCCAGAACACTCGTTCGAGGTCACAACAGCTGACTTCGTACTCCTCTGATTCCGATGCTGGGGGTCGCCAGTCTCCCGAATCAAATACTGAGAGTATAGAGTCAACTTCTGCAGCAACCTATACGCATCCTTCGATGACGCCCAGGGAGATGGGAGTGTATGCCATTGGAGATGAACATAAGGAAGCTATGCCATCAGGAAACGCTGAGCAACGCATTACCACACTAGAGACATCTCTGAAACAAATGCAATCCATGATGGAGGATATGCACCAAATGATGCTAACTCAACAGGCGGCTGCTATGGCTCAAACATCGGTCCCGCCAGCGCAGATACGTGTGGGGGTGGACTTACCACCATCCAACACGGTCCAAGAACCTGCTCTAGATCAGGAGTCAGCTGGTCCTCCACTTCTCACTCGGAGAATGTATTACCTCCTGCGGGAGTCATGATACAACCAACTCCGCACCAATCCGTGGTCTCGCTACCGGCTGAAAATCCGATACAAGCAGTACGGGAGTTGAAAGCCCAATTCGACGCCTTGAAGCACAAAGATCAGCTCAAGAAATTGGGAATCAACCAGCCTTACCCAGCTATCTGGGAAGAGGTCCCTTTTCCTCCAAGATACAAACCTCAGACTATGGCTCCGTTCGAGGGAAAAATATCACCAAGTCAGTACATGAACTATTTCAGTATGATGACGGTGTTGCTACAAGGAAATGACGCCCTCCTCACTCGGGTGTTCAAAGGCTGTCTCTCAGGAGTCGCTTACCAGTGGTACCGCAGCCTGGCGGACAACTGCATTGCATCCTTCGAAGACTTCAAAGCTCTATTCTTTACACGATTCTACGAGGGAGGAATGGACATGTCTATGTCCTCTCTCATCGAAGTCAAGCAGAGGAAAAAAGAGGGCGTTCACACCTTCGTCGAACATTTTCGTCAAGCCACTTTGCAGATGCCTCCTGGAGTTCCAGACTCTGCGTTGGTGGACATTTACAGGAAGAACCTTCTTCCCGTGATCTCGGTGTTCACAGGACCATATCAGTTCCATGATTGGCCCTCGTTCATCATCTCAGCGGTAGCCGCCGAGGATAATAGTCGCAAGGCGCGCGACAATGGCATCATGATCTCTACCTCCGACAGAGGCAAAAGGTCATCCCCCAACGACGACCATCCTCGCAGTTCCAAAGGAAAAGAAGCTCTGGCAATCAACACGTCCAGACAGAAGACTGCAGCGACCATGCAGACGAAACCTGGTACTTCCAGACCCGTCGAAGTATACTCTTTCGACGACGACGATATTCTGAGTATATTCGAGTGTCTCATCAAAAGTGGCAAAATCACCCTTCCAGAGGAGAGGCGGCCCAGTGAAGTCGGCAGTGCCAACAACCCCAAGTACTGCATCTTCCACAGATACGTACACCATCCGACAAAGGCGTGTTACATACTGAAAATAAAGATCCAGGAGCTGATCGATGCTAAGGCCATCACTCTGCACAATAGCGAGAAGACGGTCACGGCCAACATGATCTCTCTGCAATTTGGCAATCTGCCTCCCCAAGAAGTACCGGACGGTGTTACGCCTATCTCCTAAGAATGGGAAAGTACGTATCTGCATCGATTACCGAGATCTGAACGCAGCCTGCCCCAAGGACGAGTTCCCTCTTCCCATCACAGACATCATGATTGACAATACATGCGGTTTTGAACGTATGTCTTTCATGGACGGATTTTCAGGATACAATCAGATCAAGATGCATCCTGAAGACGAGAAGCATACTGCCTTCCGGACACCACTGGGGGTATACTGCTATACGGTCATGCCCTTCGGATTAAAGAATACCGGGGCTACATACCAACGGGCTATGAGTAACATATTACACGAGCATTTACGCAAGACAGTAGAGTGTTACGTGGACGATGTAGCTGTCAAAAGCCGCCTCAGGGATGAACACATCCAAGACTTGAAGACAATATTTGAATTGATGCGCCAACATCAACTCAAAATGAACCCTACAAAGTCCTTTCTGGGGGTATCCAGCGGCAAATTTCTGGGATTTGTCATCACCGCCAAAGGCATTCAAGTGGACCCTCATAAAGTCAAGGCCATCTTAGAAATGCGACCGCCCCGTAATCTGAGGGAACTCAGGGGATTTCAAGGTCGTCTGGCTTATATCCGAAGATTCATATCCAACCTCTCTGGGAGATGCCAGCCCTTTTCTTGTCTCATGAAGAAAGGTGTGTCCTTCGTATGGGACGAAGCCTGTCAGCAAGCGTTCGGAGATATCAAGCGCTACCTCACTAGCCCGCCAGTTTTGGTACCTCCCGTCATAGGAAGACCATTCGTGCTATATGTTCGAGCAATGGATCATTCTCTGGGAGCTTTTCTCGCACAAAAGAACGATATGGGCCACGAGCAGGCTATCTACTACCTCAGCAGGATGATGGTCAGAGCCGAACACCGGTACAACCCCGTGGAGAAAGAATGATTGGCTCTGATGTTCGCTGTTCAGAAAATGCGACACTATATCACGGGCCAAACCATTCATATCATCTCCAGGATCAATCTCTTCGGGTACTGATGAGCAAGCCAAGTGTTCTTAATTCCCAACTCGCGACTTGGGCGGTGTTATTAACGCCATATGACATGGTGTACGTCCCTCAGAAGTCCATCAAAGTCCAAGCATTGGCTGACTTTCTAGTTGCTCATCCGATCCCGGAGGCCTCTAAACTATACGAGGACATTCTCGACGAAGTTGCAGAATGTGATTCCACAATGGAAGGTGATACATGGCAATTGTTCTTCGACGGTGCCTCAAGGACTGGTCCTAGGAGAAACGTAGTTTCAGGAGTAGGAATTATCCTGGTTACTCCCGATAAACTCGTCATCTATCGAGCATACTCGCTTAGCGAGCCCTGTTCCAATAATGTGGTGGAATATAACGCTCTACTAATCGGGCTCCAAGTCGCCAAAGAGCTAAGCCTTCGGTGATTCTCTGCTGATCATCAATCAAGTCAGAGGAATATATGAAGTCCGGAATCCAGACCTCATCCCCTATCACCAGGCAACGGTCGAGATAGCCATGACGTTCAAAGGATTCTTCCTTGAGCATGTACCTCGATCTCAGAATCTGGAAGCTGATGCCCTACCCAGTCTAGCTGCAGATTTAGCTACTCCTATAAGAAGGCCGAATTCGGTAATCCTTCTTAACAGAGATCTATTTTGTGTGAAGAACAACTTCCACATCGAACGCAGCCACGATGTGAACGTCGATCCTCCTACGAGAGATTAGAGAAGTCCCTTTATAGATTTTGTAGCATACGAAATCTTGCCGGAGGACCCTAAAGAAGCAATATCTGTCAAAAGATGATCATTACGCTTCTACTTCGACGCATCGTCATAATGCTATGTCGCCGGTCTTATGACGGACTATTATTACGATGTCTCTCTGGTGATGAAGCACAGCGGATTATCCGTGAAGCTCACGACGACATATGCGGAGCGCATCAACCCGGTCCTAAGCTGCAGGATCGCATCAGGAGAATGGGCTATTACTGGCCCACTATGATCGCAAACGCAATCAAGTATGCCCGACAGTGCAGACCTTGTCAGGTTCATGCAGACTTCATACATCAACCGTCCGAACATCTACATCCTACGGTTGCATCCTGGCCTTTCAAAGCATGGGGTATGGATATCATTGGTCCTATTCACCCGTCTTCTTCCAAAGGTCACCAGTTCATACTGGCTATCATGGCTTACTTCTCCAAATGGGCAGAGGCAATCCCTCTGGCTGAGGTAAAGACATCTAATGTGATCAGCTTCATCAAGCATCACGTCATTTATCGCTTTGGGGTTCCCCGAAGGATAATTTACGACAATGGACCTCAGTTCATCAGCCATGCGTTTCATCGATTTTGCGATAAAAATCGGATACAAAATGTTGCCTCTACGGCGTATTATCTAGCTGCTAATGGTTTGGCGGAAGCCTTCAACAAAACCATTATCAAACTCTTGAAGAATTTCTTCTCTTCGAACAAAAAAGATTGGAACGAGAAGCTGGAAGAATGTCTTTGGGCGTACCGCACAACGGTCCGAGCACCGACATGATGCACGCCATTCTCATTGGTCTACGGGAGTAAAGTAATTATTTCCATCGAAATTCAAATTACGTCACTCAGGATAGCCGTGACTAATGAGTTGACTCAAGAAAAGAATGACCTGTTAAGGCTTCAAGAGCTAGAAGGATTAGACGAGAAATGCCTCCAAGCTCAACAGCGCATAGCGCTCTACCAAGCACATATTTCCAAAGCTTTTAATCAAAAAGTAAAGGAAAGAGTGTTCAAAGTCGGCGAGCTAGTCCTAGCCGTAAGAAGGCCAATAATTCTTACTCACAGGAGTAAAGGCAAATTCCAGCCCAAATGGGAAGGCCCTTACGTGATCGAGACAACGTTCTCAAACGACGCTTACAGGTTAGCCCAGCCCAACGGAGACCTCATAATGGCTCCTATCAATGGCAAATTCCTGAAAAGGTACTATGCTTAAACTCCTCTGCTCAAGTGGAATAAGGCGATCTCATTCTGACAAACTACTTCCAAAACAAACTTTAGTCCAAGCATACCCTATCATAGGTATGCCCTGCTAAAGTTCACCGAGAGTATATCACGTCCATATTACCTCTGATATCACTTTCAACAAAACCTATCATTTATATTCCGAAATAATGGGTCCACAAAAGTCAAATGAAAAGCCTCTTTATTATTTCCAAAAGAGAGCAAGAGTACATTAGCAAAAGCAAAAGTACATCACTTAGGGGGAGTGGTCAGATCATGAAGCTGCTGCGCCAATACGGCCATCTTCTCAGCCTTGGAATCCAAGACATCAGCGCGGACCCGTTCCAGCCGTGCCTCGTCATCAATCAGGAGGGACAGTTCGGCTCTAGCCCGAAGGAAACCAGCTCGGGCGACTCCTGCACTCGCTAAGTTCCATTGTGCTGTGACCAGTCGGCCATTCACCACATCTAAACCTGCCAGCGACTGAGAAGCCCACTCCTTTGCTTGAATAAGCTTCGTCTCCAGTTTGCGGACCCTCGCTACGTTTCCGTCATGCTCGGCCTGGCACTTCGCTTGAGAGCGATGGTCTCCTCCAAGACGACTTTTCCTTCATCCATCTCCTGCTGGTTCGTCTGGATAATTTTATTCAGATCCTCCACCTTCTCAGCAAGATGCGCAGTCAAGGAGTCGTATCTGGCCTGGACCATAGCTTCGACGTTGCCTTGAGCCAGTTGCAAGTATTCGTTAATGGGTTGCTCCAAACCATTAACCATCGCCTCTAGCGCATCAGCTACCCCGGGGTCGCCGAATTCCCTGATCGCCTTTAACGAGAACCGAGAGGACCTCTTCAGCTGTGCAAAGTCCAGCTTCTTCGCAACACCATTGACATTAGCGTTCTCAGAGTGGTGTAGAAGATGCCGGCGTACTGCTCGGTCAGCGCAACTATGTCCGCATGAACGCGGGGAGTGTCCGCAATGGTGGCGACTTTCCTACCAGGAGTAACCACAGACGATGTCGCCACGGCCGTGGCCTCAACAGAAGGTGCGACGAAAGCTTCTTCACCAACAACGGACGAAACGACCGGCATACTCAAAAGAGGCGTTGTCACAATGACAGGCTCGTCCCCCTTTTAGGATATCTCAGGAATCTCCTCTACAGGCGATCTAGCACCCGAAGATATCTCCTCTTCAAAATCAAGCACCTCTGGGTCACCGCTAGGACCTGACACAGAATCGAAGTGCGCGTCTACATCACCCTGTCTTCCCCTGAAAAGAAGACAGAAGGAAGTTAATTAATTTTCCTAAAGAAGAGGCATAAAAGACAATATTTACCCACGGCCGACGGCATGTGTGTTGCATCTGCAGCATGTACAGCTAAATCATTTCTTAATAATGCTAGGCGAGCTGTCATACCTGGAGAAAAGGGTCTGCGAACTGACACTGGCAAGTAGTCTTCCAGGTCCTCCTCAAATTCAAACCGAGGTTCATCGGCTCAAATCTCGCTAGGTGCGCTCGAAGGCGCGGCAGAAGTCCCTCCCGATGCCGATCCGGCTAGAGGTACATGGAACTTTATCATACTCAGCCCCGAAGGCGGCCCCATTCCACTGCCTGAAGCAGTAACAGCGACGGCAGCATCCAGCTGAGATTCTCCGGCACCACCAGCCGGAACTGTAGAAGGTCCCTCTCTAAAAGGCGAGGAACCTCCAATCAAAGGATCATCCCCAACACGGGGAGATGCGAGCTCATGTCCAGGAAACTCAATGCCAGGAATTTGGAGAGGACGATTTACCGTCTTCTTCTTCCTCTTACGAGGGGAAGCCTCCTTGGGAGTAGGAGCCCTCCGCTTCCCAGAAACTACCAAAGCCCCTGCAGGCGGAGGTACTTCACCTCTAGGTACCGACACCAGAGGCTCATCGGAGTAACGGATTCCTCACCCTCGTCAGAAGAAACTGAGGGGACTTCGACTCTTCCCCCAGGCTTGGAAGAGGGCACCCTAAAACTTCTATTCATATCAAAATCGTGATGGAAGGCATTCGTTGCCACATAGAACTGGACATACGAATGCAGGATGCGCAGCTCCGTGGAGGATGTGACGACCGGCACAATAAAAATTGCCCCAGTGCAGCCCATAATAAAATATCGCCATCCCCTCGCTCCATCAATGAGTCCACATCTGGACCTGAAGCTGGTGACGGCGTTGCCCACATGCAGCTGATCATACCCAAACTGCCTGGCAAACCGACTGGACAAGTAGGGTTCCAAGAAGCAATGATCTTCGCTTCTGTACAGCAGATGAGATGGTCTGATATAGACCAACCAATTAAAAGCTTCGGGAGAAAGAATGGTCCTCTCTCTACCAGAATCCTCGAGCCTAATCCCCGATTGATTGCGGTGTACAGGAGGGACCGTGCAAAAGAGCTTCCAACTGTGACTGAAGCCCAGCGCCCGCCGACAGTCTAGAACTGTGTTCACATTCCAGAAAGACTTCTGGTAGTTCAACAAGAAACTACCCCCCGAACTACTGCCAGAACAGGGAGACATCACCCGGGGGTTGTGGAGAATTAACCATCCCATCAAATATAGGTATGGTAATTCCACCTTAGGGAAGCTATCACGCCGAACTTCATCGGCAAGCAGCCCGTCCGTCACGGCCCTCAGGCCAGCTTGTATACGGCACACCATGGCAGGGAGCAAGCCCAGTCTTGCTTCAAATACCAGACGCACTGCAGGCCATAGCGTGTTGCGGTGAATACGGTCCGTAGATGCGATGCCAGGTACCACCAGTCGGCGTAGCTATATGGAGAGGAAGCCAGCCAGTTGAGCTTTCCTGGACAGAGGCTTGCGGCAGCGCCTCAAATAACTATAGGCCTTAGTGCCTTCGGGATACTTTCCCGTCCCTTCGTCCAGGAGCCGGTCCAGAGTACCAGCATCCACCATGAGATCGTCAACTACCTGAGCATTAAGCGCACTCAGGGGATTCACGGACAGATCCTTGCCCTCCAATACCTTCTCCGGTTTAGCAGTCCTGGGCCGGTAAAAGAAGAGATAGGACGTCCACTTACTAGTATGAGCCAAATCAGAAGGCTCACCATAAAAAGCAGTGCAAGCAAGGTAGTGGCACATCAACTCCTGATACACTTCCACTACCCGAGGGCCTGAATCCTCCAGCTCCCGGTTCGTGGGAACATACTCTTCATATGGAGTATCCCCCATCGACAGTCTTGAGATCTCTGCCATCTCATGAAGGGCCAATCCTAACTCCCCCTGTGCAGTGGCGAAAGTCCCGGTAAGCGAAATGTATCGCTCCATCAGTGCTAGAAACAGGTTGGGGTTATGAGGTAACTGTCACTACCCAATTCTAGAAAATAGGGTTATTTTTTTTATTTTTATTTGGTAAATAGTGGATTGTATTTAATTAATTATATTTATATTTATTTAGTGCTTATATTATTTTTTTAATGATTGTTTTAGGATTTTGGCTAGCCTGGACCCATGTCAGACCCTAGTGGACCCATGTCCGACCCAGCCCACACCCTTGTGAGAATTATTTTGGGGCTTAGATTTATTTATTTTATTTTTAGGAGGTTAGTGGGAGAGATTTGGAGCTAGTTTGAGTGTTTTTGGAACCCGAAACCCAAAACCGAGTTAGGAGGGCATTTTGGACCTTTGTACATGTAAACCCCTATTTATTTACATGGCCGGCCCCCCTACCTACCCCACCCGACCGTGAGCATCCAGCAGCAGCCCCCTCTTCATTCTACTTCTTCTTCACTTCTTCTTCTTCTTCTCCACTTCTTCTTTCTTCTCCTTCTTCCTCCAAAGTAAGTTTCTCTCCCATTTTTCTTCTTCTTTCTTCCATTCCTTCTTCTTTATGCTAGCCCTAACCTTGATTTTTCCCTAACCTAGGTGTGAGGAGCTTAGATCTAGTGTGGGAGCTAGATTTGGTGGCTTGGAGCTTGAGGGAGGTGATTTCTAGGGGTTGTGAGACTTTGGCCTTGGGATTTCAACTCCCAAGACGTAAAACCTAACTTTCCCCTTGCTAATCATTTTTGAGTAGTGTAATTAGTGTTGTAGAACCTTCCTAGACCCTAACCCTACCCGTAGGAGAAAGTTGGAACTAGTTTGGGTGAGTTTAGAGACTTTGACATTAGGTTTTGTGTCAAATTCGGGTGGAATCCGAATTTGGCCCAATTTTGGATGATGCCCTAGGTTAGACGGATCTAGGTAGACGTTGTCGGGTGTCTAGAGGGTGAGTGCGTGTCTCCGTTCGGACACGGGAAGCCGTGTCGCGGAGAAACGGGCGTTTCGGGCAAAATTGGGACTTTTCATCGTCGCCGATTTTAAGTGCGTGTGCGTTTCTGCCACGGGCCTAGAATCGACGCGGGACCACTTTATCTAGGATCTAGACATCGTGTAGAGCGCGTGGGTAAATTTTGGGCCGATTCCGAGTTCGTTTGGTGTGCATTTCAGGAGGTTTTCCGAGCCGCGCACCACGTGTTCGTCGAAATGACCGAACGGCCATTTCGACTTGGTTTCCTCGTTTCGGGCTTGTACGCGTTGGATTAGTATCGGGGAGTGTGTGCTAGAGTTTTCGAGTTATATTTTATATATTTTAGGGTATTGGTGAGTGTCGGGGTCGTTGGGCGTGAGTGGGGCGTGTGGTTTGTGTGTTGTTGTGTGTTGTGTTGTGTTAGTGTATATGTGTCTATATATATATATATATATATATGTATATATTTATATGTATGTGTGTCTATTTATATATATTTATATATATATGTGTGTATATATATCTATGTGCTTGTGTGTGTATATGTCTATGTGTATATATATATATATATGTATATGTGTAAGTGTGTTTGTGTGTGTGTATATGTATATATATATATATGTGTATGTGTATATATATATATCTTAGAGTGTGTGAGTGTATTGGTATATATATATATATATATATATATATATATATATATATATATTTGTATTTGTGCATATATATATTAATATAGGTGTTTATATATATGTAGTTAGATATATATATTCATGTGTGTGTGTGTTGTTATGTGTTTTAGTGTGTGTGTGAGTGTGTTAGTGTGTGTTAGAATATAGAATTGTAGGTGTGTATATATATGTATATAGTTATATATATATATATATAGATGTATATGTATGTATATATATATAGGTATATATATAGGAGTGTGCGTGCGTGTATGTGATGGAGGGGGGGCAGCCAACTGCCACAGCAGACAGGCAGCATGCTGCTGCCTGCACAGCAGCAGGAAGCTGCAGCAGCAGCAGCAAAGCTGCAGTAGCAGCAGCATAAAGCAGCAGCATCAGTAGTAGCATGGAGCAGCAGCAGCAGGAATAAGAAGCCCCAGCAGCAGCAAGAATAGCAGGGAGCAGTAGCCGCTAGGTAATAGATAATAGTTAGAGTATTAGTTAGATAGATAAGTAGATAACTATATGGATATTAGTGTATAGATAGATAAATAGGTAAGATAGATAATAAGATAAATAGATAGTTAGATGGCTAGATTAATAGATAGATAGCTAGGTATTTAGATAGATAGATACTTAGATAGGTAGACAGCTAGATACTTAGATATACCTATCTAGGATATAGATATCTATATGCCTATAAGTTACATATATATATATATATGTTATGTTAGGTAAGATAATGGGTATTTGGGTATATGTGTGTGTGGATATATATGTATATAGGTAGATACCTACTTAGATATATATATATATATATATATATATGATAGATATCTATATTACCTAGCCTAGATTAATAACTAGGTGCATAATCAATAGCTAGATAGCTAGTTAGAGGGTTTTAGAGCGGAACCTCAATACCTTGAGATACCGAGGTATCTCAATACCTTGAGATATTCAAGGTATTGAGTTTCGAGCGGGGTATTTGAGCATTAGCCTAGGAAATGCTTTGGAATGATTTTTATATGTTTATATATATATAATTACGCGTGCTAGCCTAGGTTTTAGCGGGTTTAGGCGGGGTGCGTGGCCTAGGGCGAGGTATCGGATACCGAGGGTATCCCGGTATCTCGATTGGGCGAGTTTGTGAGTTTAGTAGCTTAATGAGCTCGGTTTGACCTAGAATTTCAGGGGCACCCTAGTTTGACCTAGATTTGACCATAATTGTCCTCGTTGACCGTAAAAGTCAACGTTTGACCTAGATTTGACCTAGAGTTGACTTTTTGGACCCCGGGTTGACTTTTTGACCCAATTTTCACCGGTTTGACCCGTTAGACCTAGAATAGCCCTAGAAGCCTGTTTTTAATTATTTTATATCAGTTTAAATGCTTAGAACCCTGTTTAATTCTGCTTTTCGCATTAGGTCCTTGCGACACCGGTCCGGATCTCGATCCTCATCAGTTGCTCAGGACATCAGGCGAGTACCTACCTCTGCTAGTTTCTATTTTATGATAGCGTTTATATCACTTGTTCTAGAACTGTAATACTTGATTCTGACACATTGTTACACGAGCTGGTACTAGTGGATCCCGTCATGAGATGCTATCCCCCTTACCGTGTTCAGCGGGTACTCTATCACGTGTATTTCATCATGTGCTTCGGGTATTGATTCTCATGTGCTATCATGTGCGTCTTGTGCTCTCGCCTTCGTGTGCGCGAGCTATTATCATGTACGTAGCATGTTGTGGTTGGATCCAATGGTATTAGTGGGGGAGGGGAGTAGTGAGTTGGTTATGTGATCAAAGCCAAACAGTATTCATGTGTATGTCGGTTATGCAACTCACGCATAACGGAGTTATCGTAGTGTTTTTCATGTGCAACCTAAGCCGATCACATAACGAACTTGTGCTCAAGGCACTTAGCTAGTATTCATGTTTCTCACCTGCAGTTACTTTTTTACTACTTGTATCGTTCTCCAGTTTATATTGCAGCTACCTATTGTGCTCCAGCATATATTTATTTCCTGTGCATCTTGATTACTTTTCTATTGCTTGTCATATACACCTTACCATGTATTTGGAGTTGCTTTCAGAGTTATGTACTTCGCTCCAGTCCTGACTGGGCATATTTTTTTCCAGAGGATCCTGAGGACTATTGCCCTACGTTCTACGGGCCGGGTGTTGACGACTGTTGTGACCCCGTGATCGAGGAGGAGTGCGCCGAGGAGATGCCTATAGCACCCTAGTTAGCTAGGTGGGCTTCCTGGGTTATTTCCAGTGGTTTGTATTTTGGATGACTGTACTTATTCTTTTGATGCTGTGATGTTGTAGCTATTTTGGCTTGGACTGTATTATTTTGGATTGTCTTGCTCTCTTGGTTCTGTTTCCTTGTTTATATCATATCGTGCTTTATTTCTTTCCCTAGATTTTGTGATTGAGAGTTTTGATATATATATTGCGTGGTTGCCCTCCTTTTGGAGAGGATTTTGATATATATATTGTGTGGTTGCCCTCCTTTTGGAGAGGTCATGCCGGATTTTTCTGTGAGATATAGATAGATATGGTTGACCTAGAACGGACCTTTACAGCGTTCTACCGCCGATTCTGCGGCGTAGGCTGGACGTACCCACGGCTCATGCCCGATTTTCGGGTGCGGGTCGTGACACATTTTTGTTGGTGGCCCATGCAGGTCAGCTTTTTAGGGTTACCTGCAATAGGATATAGGAGATAGGCTGAGAGAGAGTGTGCTCAATCACAACTAGGACCCTTCCTGCTTTCTTTTGCTATCTTTGATTCTTCTGAAATTGTTTTCTTTTGCAATATTATTGTCCTTCATTGATGTTATCGTTTCTTGCACTATATTGACTTCTTTTGATCCGTGTTCAGGATGCCTCCGAAGACCAGATCTCAGTGCACCGCCCCAGCAGCTGCCACCGAGAGGTCTGCCACCTCTCGACCTGCTCGACTTCCGGCAGCCGCTACCGCTCCACTCGCCACTCCTGCGGTTGAGGGAGCGTCAGTTTCTCTCGGAGATCCCCTTACTCCCATTGATCCGAGAGCCACCCCAGTTGTCCCGGTGGTACCTCCTCCACCACCGCCTGCGCCAGTGGATGCTACGCAGTTGTTCGCATTCTTCCGAGAGATGATGGATGCGCAGCACTGCCAGGCAGATGTTATGAGGATGGGCATTGAGAATGCTCATCAGGTGGCTATGACAGCGGTCGACAGAGTGGCTCAGATCCAGCCACAGCCAGAGCAGGCTCAGTATCCTAGGCCGGGTACTATCATCGATTTTCAGAGGATACGGCCTAAGGAGTTTTGCGGCACAGAGGGGATCCTGTACGCCGATGACTAGATCGAGCATATAGAGGGCATTTTTAGGCTGGCGATGATCCCAGCTAGCATGCAGATAGAGGCAGCGGGCAGCCAGATGTTCGACCTTGCCCTCACTTGGTTCCGTACGGATACACGGATAGCAGTTCCGGGATTGACTTGGGAGGCTTTCAAGAAGCTTTTCAAGGATAAGTTCTTCCCGGACGTGGCTCTCAGTGCCTTAGAGAGTCAGTTCGAGGCGCTCGTCCAGGGGAGTATGCTAGTGGACGAGTATGCAGCGGAGTTCTGCCGTCTGGGCAGATTTGTTGAGGGGTTGTCTGAGGCAGCGAAGGCACGGAAGTTTCGCAAGGGCTTGGTCATGGCGGTCAAGTGCTTGACTAGGAGCGACCGCGAGGCGACCTTCGAGCAGATTATCAGCGACGCTCAAAGGGCTGAGGATGATTTGGAGCTGAAGACAAAGAGGGGCAGAGATGCTTCAGGAGCAGGTAGCAGTGCAGGCCCAGCCAAGAGGCCATTCCAGCAGACCCAGCAGCACCAGGGTCAGGGTCGGGCGCCCTTCCGGCAGGCGCCCCAGCAGCAGAGGCAGGGTCAGCAGCAGGGCCAGAGGCAGCCCATCGTTTGCCCTTTCTGTAGGAAGCCAGGGCACGGATGGGACATATGCAGAAAGAGGCTGGGCAGATATTTATTGTGTGGTACCGCAGATCACCAGCTGAAGGATTGTCCTTCAGCGCTTGCCCGTACAGCTCAGGGCGGAGGAGCCGCTCAGAGGGCACCAGCCAGAGCACCTGCAGCGCAGCAGAGAGGTCCGCCTTTGCAGACACAGCAGCAGAGGTTCGCCCAGCATCAGCAACAGCACCAAGGAGGACAGCAGGGGCGAGCTTTTGCCCTGACAGTGGTCGAGGCCGAGCCAGTTGGTGACGTTATCTCAGGTTCTGTTCTCCTTGATTCCATTCCAGCACTTGCTTTATTTGATTCTGGTGCTTCCCATAGCTTTGTGTCTGTATCTTTTGCTGTTAGACATCATCTTGTTGCTGAACCTTTAGCTAGACTCTGCAAGATCACGACCGGGGGTGGTATCATCCTAGTCCGTGATGTCTGCAGAGACCGGAGAGTTACCTTGGGAGGCCGGGAGTTGAGTGTGTGCCTACTCGTAATGCCACTTCCGAGCTACGATATTGTACTCGGGATGGATTGGTTGAGTATGCATTGTGCTAGTATAGATTATCGTGGAGGCAGAGTTTTATTCAGTCCGCCAGATGAGCCAGAGTTTCAGTTTGCTAGAGGAACAGCGGAGCAGACCGAGGGAGTCTTCTGCGGAGCCCTAGTGGTAGAGCCGAGGTCGCTACATCCACTGATAAAGGAGTATATGGATGTCTTTCTGGAGGAGTTGCCAGGATTACCTCCAGACAGAGACGTGGAGTTCTCTATAGACTTGGTGCCAGGTACGGAGCCGATATCCCAGCACGTCTATAGAGTCAGCAACAGTGAGCTGATAGAGTTGAAGAAGCAGGTGGATGAGCTTCAGGACAAGGGATTTATCAGATCTAGTTCTTCTCCGTGGGGTGCTCCGGTACTTTTTGTGCCGAAGAAGGATGGGTCGATACGGATGTGTATCGACTACAGGGCTCTGAACAGCCTCACAATCAAGAACAAGTATCCGCTGCCGCGTATTGATGATCTTTTTGACCAGTTGAGCGGAGCGAGGGTATTTTCCAGGATTGATCTGAGGACAGGCTACCACCAGGTGAAGGTCAGAAAGGAGGATATTCCGAAGACAGCTTTTCGGACCAGATATGGACAGTATGAGTTCTTGGTGATGCCGTTTGGGTTGACTAATGCCCCGGCAGTGTTCATGAATCTGATGAACAAGGTGTTCCATCAGCATCTGGACAGGTTTGTGGTGGTGTTTATAGATGATATCTTGGTGTATTCGAAGACCCCAGAGGAGCACGAGGAGCATCTGAGGATAGTGCTGGAGACTCTCAGGAAGGAGAAGCTTTATGGAAAGCTTTCGAAGTGTGAGTTCTTCCTTGACAAGGTTGAATTTCTTGGTCATGTGGTGACTGGAGAGGGTATCTCGGTGGATCCGAGAAAGATTATGGCAGTTGAGGCATGGAGTGCTCCGAGTTCAGTAGCTGAGGTCAGGAGTTTCTTGGGACTGGCAGGTTACTACAGGAGATTTGTTCAGGATTTTTCCCGGATTGCAGAGCCGTTGTCCAGGCTGACTCGGAAGGATGTGGAGTTTGTTTGGTCAGAGGAGTGCCAGATCGCCTTTGATGAGCTGAAGAGGAGGTTGACGACAGCTCCAGTGTTGACGTTGCCATCAGGTTCTGGAGGATTCACTATCTATAGTGATGCATCGGGAAAGGGACTGGGTTGTGTGTTGCAGCAGAATGGGAGGGTGATTGCCTATGCTTCCAGGCAATTACGTCCTCATGAGAAGAACTACCCTACCCATAATTTGAAGTTGGCAGCGGTCATCTTTGCTCTGAAGTTGTGGAAACACTATTTATACGGAGAGCGTGTGGAGATCTTCACAGACCACAAGAGCTTGAAGTATGTGTTTACCCAAAAAGAGCTGAACATGAGGCAGAGGAGATGGTTGGAGTTGATGAAAGACTTCGACATATCGTTGCAGTATCATCCAGGGAAGGTGAACGTAGTTGCGGATGCATTGAGCAGGTATCCGGTAGCTATGTGCCTGACTACAGATCATTATCTTCTGGCAGATCTAGAGAGCTTGGGCATTGAGGTGATAGTGCCTGGAGTTGAGATACAGATGTGGGGACTGCAGATTCAGTCAGAGTTGGTAGACCGTATCAGGACTACACAGTTTGAGGATGAGTCCCTGAGGAGCATCAGGGCGCAGGTTCAGATGGGTTTAGCAGACGACTTCACCATTGCTGATGATGGTTCATTGCGGCACGGTACCAGGTTGTGTGTGCCGAGTGGGTCATTGCGCGAGGAGGTTCTCCAGGAGGCACATCGATCCCAGTACTCTATGCATCCCGGTGCCAACAAGATGTATAGAGATCTGAGACAGCATGTATGGTGGTACGGGATGAAGCGGAAGGTAGCGCGTTTCGTATCCTGATGCTTAGTGTGCCAGCAGGTGAAGGCGGAGAGGCAGAGGCCAGGAGGATTACTCCAGCCGTTACCCATTCCGGAGTAGAAATGGGAGCATGTGACCATGGATTTTGTTTCTAGACTTCCCCGTTCTCCAGGCGGAAAGGATGCGATTTGGGTCATCGTGGACAGGTTGACCAAATCGGCCCACTTTCTACCATTCAAAGTAGGTACGTCTACAGAGAGACTAGCAGAGATGTATGTGCGCCAGATAGTCAGACTGCATGGAGTTCCAGTGAGCATAGTATCAGATCGGGACAGTCGCTTTACTTCACATTTTTGGAGGAGTCTGCAGGCTAGCTTGGGCACCCAGCTCAAGTTTAGTAGTGCATATCATCCACAGACAGATGGTCAGTCAGAGAGGACCATACAGACACTTGAGGACATGCTTCGGACTTGTGTTTTGGATTTCAGAGGCTCTTGGGAGGATCACTTGCACTTGGTAGAGTTTGCTTACAACAACAGCTACCAAGCCAGTATTGAGATGTCACCTTTTGAGGCGTTGTATGGACGGAGGTATCGCACTCCGTTGTCATGGGATGATGTAGGTGAGAGAGCTTTGCTTGGCCCGGAGATGGTGGTTGATGCAGCGGAGAAGGTCAAGCTCATTAGAGATAGACTTCGGGTGGCGCAGGACAGGCAGCGGCATTGGGCCGATAGCCATCGGAGACCTTTGGAGTTCGAGGTATAGCTTAGAATCTAGATTTTGTTTTTGTGTTTGCTTGTGATTGCTTGTTTTAGACTAAGTGCAGAGACCTTGTTTGTGCTAGGTTGGAGATCTGGTGTTCCTGAGGATTTCTCCGACGCGGGGCACTATTCGCTTCGGTGGAGGCGGGAAGCTTAGCCCACGTTTCGTCGGACCCGTGTCCTTGAGAGGGTCGGCGCCGAGGCGTATAGGCTTGAGTTGCCGCCTACGCTGGAGGGAGTTTATGATGTGTTCTACGTGTCGCAGTTGAGACGATACGTGGTGGATCCCAGTCACGTATTGGATCACTCGGAGATCGCAGTGGGCCCTACTCTTAGCTATCTAGAGCAGCCGGTGGAGATTCTGGATCGGCGGGAGAAGGTGTTGAGGAACCAGACTATTCCCTTGGTTCGCGTCGCGTGGAGGCATCACTCTCCAGGGGAGTCGACCTGGGAGAGGGAGGATAAAATGCGCGAGCGATACCCCTATCTCTTCGAGTCCTGAGGTATGGTTCTTTTCTTGCATTCCTGTCCTAGTTTCGTCTTTTAATTTCGAGGACGAAATTATTTTAAGGAGGGTAGACTTGTCACTACCCAATTCTAGAAAATAGGGTTTTTTTTTTATTTGGTAAATAGTGGATTGTATTTAATTAATTATATTTATATTTATTTAGTGCTTATATTATTTTTTTAATGATTGTTTTAGGATTTTGGCTAGCCTGGACCCATGTCAGACCCTAGTGGACCCATGTCCGACCCAGCCCACACCCTTGTGAGAATTATTTTGGGGCTTAGATTTATTTATTTTATTTTTAGGAGGTTAGTGGGAGAGATTTGGAGCTAGTTTGAGTGTTTTTGGAACCCGAAACCCAAAACCGAGTTAGGAGGGCATTTTGGACCTTTGTACATGTAAACCCCTATTTATTTACATGGCCGGCCCCCCTACCTACCCCACCAAACCGTGAGCATCCAGCAGCAGCCCCCTCTTCATTCTACTTCTTCTTCTTCACTTCTTCTTCTTCTCCACTTCTTCTTTCTTCTCCTTCTTCCTCCAAAGTAAGTTTCCCTCCCATTTTTCTTCTTCTTTCTTCCATTCCTTCTTCTTTATGCTAGCCCTAACTTTGCTTTTTCCCTAACCTAGGTGTGAGGAGCTTAGATCTAGTATGGGAGCTAGATTTGGTGGCTTGGAGCTTGAGGGAGGTGATTTCTAGGGGTTGTGAGACTTTGGCCTTGGAATTTTAACTCCCAAGAGGTAAAACCTAAATTTTCCCTTGCTAATCATTTTTGTGTAGTGTAATTAGTGTTGTAGAACCTTCCTAGACCCTAACCCTACCCGTAGGAGGAAGTTGGAACTAGTTTGGGTGAGTTTAGAGACTTTGACATTAGGTTTTGTGTCGAATTCGGGTGGAATCCGAATTTGGCCCAATTTTGGATGATGTCCTAGGTTAGACAGACCTAGGTAGACGTTGTCGGGTGTCTAGAGGGTGAGTGCGTGTCTCCGTTCGGACACGGGAAACCGTGTCGCGGAGAAACGGGCATTTCGGGTGAAATTGGGGCTTTTCGTCGTCGCCGATTCTAAGTGCGTGTGCGTTTCCGCCACGGGCCTAGAATCGACGCGGGACCACTTTTTCTAGGATCTAGACATCGTGTAGAGCGCGTGGGTAAATTTTGGGCCGATTCCGAGTTCGTTTGGTGTGCGTTTCAGGAGGTTTTCCGAGCCGCGCACCACGTGTTCGTCGAAATGACCGAACGGCCATTTTGACTTGGTTTCCTCGTTTCGGGCTTGTACGCGCGTTGGGTTAGTATCGGGGAGTGTGTGCTAGAGTTTTCGAGTTATATTTTATATATTTTAGGGTATTGGTGAGTGTCGGGGTCGTTGGGCGTGAGTGGGGCGTGTGGTTTGTGTGTTGTTGTGTGTTGTGTTGTGTTGTGTTAGTGTATATGTGTCTATATATATATATATATATATATATATATATATATATATATATATATATATATTTATATGTATGTGTGTCTATGTATATATATTTATATATATATGTGTGTATATATATCTATGTGCTTGTGTGTGTATATGTCTATGTGTATATATATATATATGTATATGTGTAAGTGTGTTTGTGTGTGTGTATATGTATATATATATATGTGTATGTGTATATATATATATATCTTAGAGTGTGTGAGTGTATTGGTATATATATATATATATATTTGTATTTGTGCATATATATATTAATATAGGTGTTTATATATATGTAGCTAGATATATATATTCATGTGTGTGTGTGTGTTGTTATGTGTTTTAGTGTGTGTGTGAGTGTGTTAGTGTGTGTTAGAATATAGAGTTGTAGGTGTGTATATATATGTATATAGTTATATATATATATATAGATGTATATGTATGTATATATATATATATATATATATAGGTATATATATAGGAGTGTGTGTGCGTGTATGTGATGGAGGGGGGGGGGCAGCCAACTGCCACAGCAGGCAGGCAGCATGCTGCTGCCTGCACAGCAGCAGGAAGCTGCAGCAGCAGCAGCAAAGCTGCAGTAGCAGCAGCATAAAGCAGCAGCATCAGCAGTAGCATAGAGCAGCAGCAGCAGGAATAAGAAGCCCCAGCAGCAGCAAGAATAGCAGGGAGCAGTAGCAGCTAGGTAATAGATAATAGTTAGAGTATTAGTTAGATAGATAAGTAGATAACTATATGGATATTAGTGTATAGATAGATAAATAGGTAAGATAGATAATAAGATAAATAGATAGTTAGATGGCTAAATTAATAGATAGATAGCTAGGTATTTAGATAGATAGATACTTAGATAGGTAGATAGCTAGATACTTAGATATACCTATCTAGGATATAGATATCTATATGCCTATAAGTTACATATATATATATATATGTTATGTTAGGTAAGATAATGGGTATTTGGGTATATGTGTGTGTGGATATATATGTATATAGGTAGATACCTACTTAGATATATATATATGTGATAGATATCTATATTACCTAGCCTAGATTAATAACTAGGTGCATAATCAATAGCTAGATAGCTAGTTAGAGGGTTTTAGAGCGGAACCTCAATACCTTGAGATACCGAGGTATCTCAATACCTTGAGATATTCAAGGTATTGAGTTTCGAGCGGGGTATTTGAGCATTAGCCTAGGAAATGCTTTGGAATGATTTTTATATGTTTATATATATATAATTACGCGTGCTAGCCTAGGTTTTAGCGGGTTTAGGCGGGGTGCATGGCCTAGGGCGAGGTATCGGATACCGAGGGTATCCCGGTATCTCGATTGGGCGAGTTTGTGAGTTTAGTAGCTTAATGAGCTCGGTTTGACCTAGAATTTCAGGGGCACCCTAGTTTGACCTAGCTTTGACCATAATTGTCCTCGTTGACCGTAAAAGTCAACGTTTGACCTAGATTTAACCTAGAGTTGACTTTTTGGACCCCGGGTTAACTTTTTGACCCGATTTTTACCAGTTTGACCCGTTCGACCTAGAATAGCCCTAGAAGCCTGTTTTTAATTATTTTATATCAGTTTAAATGCTTAGAACCCTGTTTAATTCTGCTTTTCGCATTAGGTCCTTGCGACACCGGTCCGGATCTCGATCCTCATCAGTTGCTCAGGACATCAGGCGAGTACCTACCTCTGCTAGTTTTCATTTCATGATAGCGTTTATATCACTTGTTCTAGAACTGTAATACTTGATTCTGACACATTGTTATACGAGCTGGTACTAGTGGATCCCGTCATGAGATGCTATCCCCCTTATCGTGTTCAGCGGGTACTCTATCACGTGTATTTCATCATGTGCTTCGGGTATTGATTCTCATGTGCTATCATGTGCTTCTTGTGCTCTTGCCTTCGTGTGCGCGAGCTATTATCATGTACGTAGCATGTTGTGGTTGGATCCAATGGTATTAGTGGGGGAGGGGAGTAGTGAGTTGGTTATGTGATCAAAGCCAAACAGTATTCATGTGTATGTCGGTTATACAACTCACGCATAACGGAGTTATCGTAGTATTTTTCATGTGCAACCTAAGCCGATCACATAACAAACTTGTGCTCAAGGCACTTAGCTAGTATTCATGTTTCTCACCTGCAGTTACTTTTTTACTACTTGTATCGTTCTCCAGTTTACATTGCAGCTACTTATTGTGCTCCAGCATATATTTATTTCCTGTGCATCTTGATTACTTTTCTATTGCTCGTCATATACACCTTACCATGTATTTGGAGTTGCTTTCAGAGTTATGTACTTTGCTCCAGTCCTGACTGGGCATATTTTTTTCCAGAGGATCCTGAGGACTATTGCCCTACGTTCTACGGGCCGGGTGTTGACGACTGTTGTGACCCCGTGATCGAGGAGGAGTGCGCCGAGGAGACGCCTATAGCACCCTAGTTAGCTAGGTGGGCTTCCTGGGTTATTTCTAGTGGTTTGTATTTTGGATGACTGTACTTATTTTTTGATGCTGTGATGTTGTAGCTATTTTGGCTTGGACTGTATTATTTTGGATTGTCTTGCTCTCTTGGTTCTGTTTCCTTGTTTATATCATATCGTGCTTTATTTTTTTCCCTAGATTTTGTGATTGAGAGTTTTGATATATATATTGCGTGGTTGCCCTCCTTTTGGAGAGGATTTTGATATATATATTGCGTGGTTGCCCTCCTTTTGGAGAGGTCATGCCGGATTTTTTTGTGAGATATAGATAGATATGGTTGACCTAGAACGGACCTTTACAGCGTTCTACCGCCGATTCTGCGGCGTAGGCTGGACGTACCCACGGCTCATGCCCGATTTTCGGGTGCGGGTCATGACAGTAACCCAACACTGGTGTCAATCATAGCGGCAAATAGACCAATACTCTCCAACTCGGTCTGGAAATGCTTCAGGGCCCAATCAACTAAGCGAGCCCATCGGAGATTTGTGGGGGTGATCCACCCGCCGCACCGAGGGTTCACCTTAGGGTATACTCCCCCGCGCCCCATAAAATCATTGCAAAAAGTCGCCAATTGGACCGGCTGGATCACCAAACTGTCTTCACTCGGGACACTGCCCGGGTACAGCCCCCTGAACGACGTTATAGAGCCGAAAGGGCGGCTAACAAACGACCCCTGATCAACTCCTCTCAGATGAAAGATCTTCCCCGGCTTCCCGTAAAGATTGGGGGTCAGCGTCCACGACATCCTCCTGGGATGCATAGCGTGGAAGAAGGTCGAGATGGGGTAGTCTCTCTGCATAGTGGGCAGGTACAAGACCAAACCCTCGGCAGGGAAAACCCAGAGTTCCCTCTTGGGCTTCGTCTGGGACTGCTTGTCAATCATGTCCCCAAAGAGGAAAGCCGACTTCAGATATTGTTCCTCATTTACATACGTCAGGGGCTCCCCGTTGATCAAATTCAGCAGCGTCCGCTCGCCCTGAGCCAATATCAGAAATTTCCTTCCTTCGGGATATTGGGGCCCGGAGATAGGAAATGTCACGTGCGACAGATCCTCCAAATAGTTGGGGTGCAGCATCCCGGCGGCAGAGCCCATCACTTCAGCAAGTGGAGACTCATGCAAGTTAACTATAAAAGTGCAAGAGAAACACGTCAGTTCCTAGACATTACAGGACTTGCAGCATCCGCCAAGAATCAACAGTCTGTGCTCTACGCCAAGACTGTAAAACTTGAGCTTTTTATGCTAGAATTCATTTCCATGATGCAAAAAAAATCAAGACTGGCAGTATACGGTCTGTGCTCTACGCCAGACTGATTAAATTGAGTTGTTACGTCGAAATTTTCATCCACACGCGTAAAACTCAAATTTTAATAGTATACACCAAGTTTTCGGCAGTCAAAGCTTTTACGCTCAACGGCAAAAAAATGGAGTTTTTACGCTGACACATTAGAAATGTGGACGTAAAAGATGAAACGTCCCGTGCATCATCTTCCTCAAAGAGGCTATCAGCACAGGAGACGACCTAGCGCGGTCACGTTCAACATGTGCGAAGGAATTTTCAGTCATTCTCATTCATCCCAAAAGCTCTACATTTCAAGCCGGGTGCACTGCTCATCGGCTGGATGCTCCGCTCAGAATGAGGTTCGCCCTGTCCAACCAGAGGCGCTCTCGCTTGAGCCGAAGAATGAGAAGAAGAATCAACCTTCTTTCCCTTAGAGGAGGAGGATTGTTTCGAGGCCATTACTGGAAACTTTGAAGACTCGGAGAAGAACTCGAACAGTTGGGGGCTTTCTTTCGCAGAAGACGGATGGAAAATTTTCCCTTAGAAAACTTGGGATATATATAGAGTTCAGATGGACTCCTCGGACCCCGAACCAAATCTCCTAATTAATATTCGTTTATGATTGGGTCCTACGTCAGCCTATTATTCAGAGAAGGCGGACAGTCAGCGAATTCGAAAAGTTTTTTCGCGCAAAGCAGGTTCGTGGTTCCTACGCTAAGGAGCTTTCTACGCTCGACAGCTACAGATCTACAGTTTTACGCTCGCAAGCTATAAGTCTATGGTTTTATGCCCGGATGCCTTTGTGCTCGTTTGCTTTTATGCTCGAGAGGCTACAAACCTATGACTTCACGCTCAGCAGATACCAAATCGGTGATCTCACGCTCGGTGGCGCTTAGTTTACGCTCAGAAGCGACAGATCCACGACTTCACGCTCGAAAACATTTTCTTTTCAGAAGCTACAAATCTACAGTTCTACGCTAAAGGAGCTTTCTACGCTCGACAGCAATGAATCTACGGCTTTACGTTCGACGGCTACAAGTCGGATTTTACGCCCAGATGCCTTTGTGCTCAGTAGCTTTTATGCTCGAGAGGCTACAAACCTACGACTTCACGCTCAGGAACTACAAGTCTATGATTTCATGCTCGGTGGTGTTTAGTTTATGCTCAGAGGCTGCAGACTAATAATTTCACGCTCCACGACTTTTCGCACATCTGAAAGATACGCCGGCCAGATTACGCGTACATCTGAACGGTCCTCAAAGCGGTCAATTGCAAAGAGTTCACACAGAAGATACTCGTTCTTGACCTCAAGATATCCCAAGTACCCGAAGCATACAGAGTTCAAACATTGAAAAATTACTCTTATTCATGGGTCGATTCGAAGTTCATCCAGACTCCAGTCTGAATATTTCTTCTATCAGGATGGCGACTCAGTTTGACAGCCATTTCTTGTCCTGTTCCGAGGGATTCTTGAGAAATCATTCTTGAAGATGATGTCTGAAACAAAGAATTATGTTCAGAATTCTACGCGGTTCCTCACTCCTAAACAGCAGGACAGTTCGAACACTCGAATGCTAAAGCGGCTTTCTACGTATCTCTAGTTATGCGTAAAAGACAGGACAGGACATAGCACTCTTTCTAAATAGAGTCGGCGTAAAGAATCAGACGTGTCGAAGCTACATATATTCAGACTTCACAGCAACAAAGTATGGCAAGATGATCATATGCACGAAAGAAAGACAATTTTATTAAAAAGCAAAATCATGATTACATATGAGGGAAATCCAATCTACAAGGGTTTTTCTTCGTTTTCATGATTACATATGAGAGAAATCCCGTCTACAAAGGACTTCCTCATCGTCACCAGAAGATTGTGCCCAGAATCTGTTCTGACAGGTTCTTGCATGGGCGCCAATTCTTCATCTCTCCTCCAACAGTTGGTCAGTTTCCACAACCGACTAGAATGATGAATGGAGGGAGAGTACAAACTGGGCCTACCTAAATTAGGCAGATCCCATGCTCCGTGTGCCGTGACAGTTTGAGTTGAGTTTTTCACCCAACTCAATACCCGAGGTCAGAGCTAGTTGCTGCTCTCACCCCCGGAGGTAACGGGAGAAGGCGCCACTTGCAAGCAGCGTGGTGAAATATGATTCTTCCTCTCTCCCGAAGAACCACCATACAAAGTTGCTGATTATCCCGAGCAAAGGAGGCTATGATATCCTTCCATGATCCATCGTTGCAGAGGACATTTGCTCGAAGATGCCATCTTTTTTGGCCCCTTACATGCTGGAAGAACATAGTCTTCTTCTTCCTCAAATCGACCCGACGGACTCCGGCGATCATCCTTGTATGGCGAAAGAAATGTGGGAAGAACAGGTTAACTCCTCAGCCTTTTATAGACGAGAGAGGTCACACCGGTCCCCAATAAATCCGCCATAAAGTCAGCATCGACCGTTTCGAAACTCCATTCAAAAATGTTTCGAGTTACGAGGAGCGGTTCATGCTTCATTCAAAGCGTTTCAAATTACGAGAAATTTAAAAACTTTGAAGGGGGTCTTGTAGAAGCATAAAAAATACGCTGGAAAACTCTATGCAGCATATTGATGCAGAGCAGCGTAAACAGAGGCCTTCAGAGCCACCAAGCGTACAATAGTGCTTTTCTGCTAAATACAGCGTGAGATATAAGCTCAAAGGACCATCCGTGTAAGGCAGTATGTCCAAGCCGCTTCAGCGTAGACAGGGTGCTTCATCGCCTTTATGTGCAGCATTGAAGTATACGAGGGAAGCTTCGTATTCTCCAAAGTGAACCTGTCAGATCCTACAATGAACCTGATGTCTGGACTTCTGACAAAGGGATACTGCTCGACTACCCAGACGACGGCTATAATAATAGCGTGATACTACAACCCAGGCTGTCATTTACCGCCATTTCGTTTCCGTAAACCGCTTTTACGTATACAGAGGAATGCGCTGCCTAGTTTTACACAGGCAGATAAGAGCTCCTTATGCTCCGCGGAAGACAAATCGCCTGCCACGCCAAAAGCTGCACGTCCCTACATTTTTATGCACAGAGTGATGACAGGCTCTCAAGGCACGCCTCTGTAATTAATGCGCCGAATACTGACAGATACCCAAGGCACGTCTCTGCGTCCAATACACAGAAGGGTAACAGACCGTCGAAAATACGCCTCTGTATTTAATGCGCAGGATGAGGGCAGATCTCTGCATTTAATGCAAGAGATTTGATTACATCTCCAAAGTCATAATTTTGGCTAAGACGTCCATATCACCTCGGCTTCTACGCCTGCCCGGCCTCTATGACCACTCTGGCACGTTATGCAGCGACTTCTACGCCCATTCGGCTTCTGTGACTGCTCGGCCTCTATGACCACTCTGGCATGTTACGCAGCGACTTCTACGCCCATTCAGCTTCTGTGTCTGCTCGGCCTCTACGACCACTCGGCTTCTGCGCCACTCGGCTTCTACGCCTGTTCGGCTTCTATGCCAATTTGATAACTATTTGGCTTTTATGCCATGGTGACAGACATTTGGCTTCTACGCCAACCTCTTCTACACAAGGGATACCTACCTACGTGGCTTCTATGCCGTGATCTCCGTAGCGATTATACGCGTTTTGTCCCTTAGTTGGACCCGCGTCACACGCTCATTCAAAAGATCATCTATATGCAGGCATTGATTATTTTAATCATTGTGTAAAGGGGTGATGTACTTTCTACTACTCGGTTTTTACACCGATTGTGTGGTCATTGTCACTAAAACTCTATAAATAGAGACCTCTATCAACAGAGGAAAAGGTTGAACTTCCAAAAAAAGATCGCACCAGGTCGAAAAACTTCAAAATTGAAGATCGAACAGGGTCGACAAAATCGAAGATCGAACAAGGTCAGAAATTGGTCGAGGAAACCAATATCAGATCCAGGGTCGAGAGATCAGAGATTGAAGAGAGGTCGCAGAATCCTTGAGAGAGAGAAGAATCTAGAGCTAAGGCAAAGAGCGGGGAGCAATGACTTTGGCATCGTACATCCATCCTCTTTTGCAACCTTCGGAGCTGTTCTCCGTCTTCCACGGCACTTCTTCGTCATCGTGTGGTCCAAGGGCTAAAGTGATCGACTACAGATCAGACACATATAGCAATATTTACCCAGATTAAATAAATTGTACTCCCACATCCTCGCGTAGGATTAATATTGTACAAGCTTGTTTGTAAACAAAAGAAGGAAAGGGTTTTCTTTCACAATAAAGAACCCACCGTTTGTTATTTCCTTTTAACGACCCCCTTTCGTTTATATTTTTTATCCGAAATAACACTATTCTTGAGACAAAATCTTCCTGAGATATTCATGGTGATTCTGTATAGGATATAGGTTTCGTGACATATACTGGTTATCATTATGACTTGCTGCCTTAGATATGATCTTGCGTGACATGGACATGAGACATCGTGAACATGAGACGTGTGATTACATTGGGTGGGGAGAGATTTACCATACAAAAGGATGATTATATATATATATATATATATATATATATATATATATATATATATATATATATATATATATATATATATATATATTACTTTACTGGAGGTGCGTTAGACTCGAACCAGAGCTTTGGCACATTACTGGCCCTTCGAGAGAATACTGCTATGGGTTTTCCCGACACAGAGCCTATAGTAGTCTCAACCTGAGTATGATTAATGCTCTCATATTGCATATCACTTAACTGGTTATATAGTTTTTTCTATTGATTCATTTATTATTGTACTACATTTATTTTGGCTTGAGTTATTCTTGTACCTTGCTATGTTCCCTGAGCACCTGGAATCCGGATTATGTCCCCAGGTTTAGCAGAAGAAATCTACCCCGAGGTGTACGGGACAGGAGCTGACATTGGAACAGTACCAGAGGACGAGGTGATCGCTGAGAATTTCTCCTGAGTACCTGCTTATTCTACACTCAGTATTTGCTATTGTTATATTATTTATTCTTGTCTCTTGACTATTGTATCAGACTTATCATCGGGTTGTTCCCCGAGATATATGTTATTGATACTTGTTGTTGATTTATATTTCTGATATTGATGTATTCATTTATGTGGATGAGATTAGTACCATAGCCCCTTATAGTTATTTTACAGCTTAAGTACACCATGATGGGTCCATTAAATTGGATTTGCCCATCGGTGTGTGCTGCTGGCCATTGACACATGTATAATCCCTCGATATTTTGGGACTGGGGCGTGACAGACCTAACCAGCACAACTGCTAGCAACAAGACTGCTAGCAACAATCGTTCTATTCGGACATAGTCAAAGAATAGGAATCGAATGCAAGTTCATGCTTATCCGGTCTTAGCAGCAAATCCTTCTCTATTTTACGATCTCGGCTGTTGAAAATCGTCTGAAATTGGACCCTCTCCTTCTGGGCATCTACTAGTGTCCTCGGCACCTTAATAGCTTATGCAAACAAAAGAAATTTCTAGAGGAAGATGAATGTGCAATAGAATTGTAATTGGATGGTTGTACTGCTATTGCTTCCTTTAGTTGTTCCGGTATCGGTATCGACAACATTCATAACTGAGCTCCGTAGCATGAGGTGGATGCCTATTTTTACGAGCCACTACAAGGAATTATTCGAGATAGTGCGTGTAAAAAGATATGAGAATACTAGCCAATACTAGCTCACGACTATTCTCATTTCACCCAAACACATTTAGGGTAATTCTCCAGTATCCCATCTCGAGAATTGATAAATGAATGTAACAAGATAATCAACTAATATTTTCATATATCTAGATTATTGGGAGGAAGAGTACTCCACGTTACGCGTAGCCTCGCTAGATAGGATGGTGGAACATGGTAACCCCGATTGACGAGGGCCCATGATACTATGCACTACAAGCTACAACTTATAAGTTCTTTTACAAGTTTATGCGCATTCACCAGCTACAAGTATATGTATATATTCAAGTATAACAAGATAATAGCCCGGACAACCTGGGTGTCTACACCGAGTGTAACGAAGAAGTACTCTATTTTTGTATATGTTAGTATAGGAATTTGATAACCCTAGTAAGCTAACTACAATAAGCTGTAGAATAATGTTTGGTCGTGCTAGGATGATATGCCCTATTTCTTTTAGTCTAGACCAATATATGCTTGTGTAGGTACGTGACACATGAGTGTAGTTCTACTTAAAAATTGGTCTGCAACCCCAATCCTTATTTGGTTTAAGGGTTATGGGCTTATTCCAAGTAGTTCACACACCTTATGCCAGGATATGAATTCCCTATGCTTCTAGGTTCTTACATGTATTTATCTACAGTTTATTTTAGCCTTGTATATCAGTATAATGCCTTGGTACTACGCTTGCCTATACTTTTATTGTCATCACTATTATTATTATTATTATTATTATTATTATAGTTTATTAGTTGTTATCATTGTGAATTATTTTATTGACTTCGACTTCTTCAACCTCAAGCTTCCTTGTGATACTTGTTGCTTAGGGTTTTTACCCCACTGGTTTTGTTTAGCTAGATTTACCTTAGGCACCCGAATATCTCTCGTACCTTCCGCTTGATGGCTCACACACATAAATCATCGGCTTAGGGGCGTGAGTGGGTTTCTCCGCCATCTCCCATTCTTTTAATGTATTCATTTTGTGGTGTATAGCTAGGGCAAGTGTTAGTCTTTATATTTTGGGAGCATGTTCCCTCTGCTTATAGGGGACGTGGTTATATATTCTAGACTATGGCTACCTATATGATCATATATATGTCTTCTACTATATAAATGCAAAAAATTGTATTCACTAGCTTCATGATCATATATGATATACTGTTTAAGATGTCTTACAACTTTTCATGTACGATATACTATTGTGTTTGATATTTGATGGATTAAGATATTAGGATTTATTGGCCATAACGTTATTGCATGCTAGAGTCATCCCACTTGTATGTTGGTACAACTATGCATAATCGTCGTATGACATTCAGGAGTACCTCGTACGACTTAGTTGGCCTCTTCCATCCCTATATTTCCCTACTTTCAAAAAGCGAGACGTGATATATACTCATATGAATATGAATATCGAGAATGAAGAGTTACAAGTGCAATAAGATGATAAATCTTATAAAGCTCTATAATAAAGTGAATCCGATGGACATGTTAAAAGGTGATTCCTATGGATAAATTCAAGTCTTTCTTGACTTTTACTCAAGTACTAAAGTGTGAGGATTATTTGTGACCTTGGTATAAGGCTTGTGGCCGATTTTTAGTTCTGGAAAAGGACTATGTCAATGAGCAGGGGGATACTAAGGAGAAACTAAAGTCACAAAGACATTAGCAATAGTTCCAAAAGGTGGCTAATTGAGCAAAAAGTCAAGGTTGTAGTGTGGTTTCTATTCAACTATTGAGTGCGACATGCGTCGTTTGTTAATCAAAGAAGTTCGGGAAGAGTCGAAACAACATAAAGGACTCGAAACAACTAATACTACAAGAACAACTACAATATCGAAATTACTGTCGGTATGTTAAATGCGAAAAAAATTCAATACCGCCAAAGGTATGCATTTAGGCATGCGGGTCACATTTAAGCGGCTGTTTAAAAGGGGATAAATTTCTCCTGACTTAAGTAAGATTTGAAGAGAACCCTAATCCACAGAGCTTAAAGGAAAAAAGAACTAAGGAAATCTATAGAGAGAAGAATGATACTCGTTGAGGTAGAATTTCATTGTAGGATGTTGTTTGTGAAACTCTTGTAAGATTTTTCTCTCGTGATTCAATAAAACTTTCGCTTCTTGCCTTATGAACGTAGGTCGATCTTGACCGAACCACGTTATATTTGTATCTATTTGCTTGTATGATGTTGTTTTAGTTGTTTGCTTTGTTAATTGTCATGGTAGAGTGAACTCTCTCGTTCCACGATGCATAAAAGATAAATAAGCCAGGTTCATGTAGAACATGAATTAACCAAGGTTTAACTTGGCTCGACTATGGCCCCAACCTTTAGGGGGTGTTTGGTACGCGGAATACCATATAGCCGAAAAATCTATATTTCCGAAAATCAAATTTTCGGTAATTAAATTTCCTGGAAAACATAAAATTCATGAGAAAAGAAGGATAAAAAAAACTAAAATAAAAGTAAAAAATGATAAAAAAACTGTGAAATTTTTTTTTAAAAGAAAAAAGATTAAAAAAATTAAATGATTTAAAAACTGCAAAACTCGAAAAAAAAACCCCCAAAATAATCTTTAAAAAATGAAAAAACAAATTATTTTTAAAAAAATGAAAAAGGAAAAAAAAATGAAAAAAAAAACCCCAAAAAAGGAAAAAAATATTTAAAAATTTTAAAAAAACGAAAAAAAAAGGAAAAAAGGAAAAAAATTTAAAAAGAACAAAAAATTAAAAAAAATGAACAAGCATAAAAACGAAAATAATATTAAAAAGAATGTGCTTTTAAAAAAATATAGAAAAAACAAGAAAAATAACAACATAAATTTTTTTGTCTGAAAAAAATATACCCACATATTTTTAAGGAATAATATTTCATTTTTATTGGATTAAATTATTTATCCAGATATTCATAATTTTTGAAAATAATTTTTTTATTTTAACTCAAACCAAATATAAAAATAGACTTTCCATCCTAAATTTGTCCGAAAATAAAAATAAAATAAAATAATTCTCGCGTAACACTTAGTTGATTGAAATATACTGGATGAGATGAAAGATACCCGCCCCCCTCCAAATCCAATTTTGTAGACATGAACGAGTTGCAAGTAAGTTCAATCCCTGTCAAGTTGTGTTTGGCTGAAGTGGTTGCACTAGCTTGAAGTAGCAATGCCACAAAAAGCCTATTAGATATCAAATGGATTCATGCTTCTATTAGTAGGAAGACACAAGGAAGCTTCGTATATTGTCTTTGGAGAGTGATGCCAATTATTTAGATATGTATGTACTTTGATACCTATTTTGGACCAACCCAAACCCAAACCCAAACCCAAATCCAAACCCAAATCCAAATAAAGACATGACATGAGCTTTTTGTTTTTGTCTTTTTTGTCTGTGAGGCCATGCAGCAAGCAATGGATACAGTGAACAGCAGAAAGATACATGAGTAGGAACCTTGGTGGAAGCTTCCTCCATAATCATCACCCAACCAAGAGTTGTAGAGAAAACTCTATTTGCATCTACTAATTAACTTTTGTACAACTCTAGATGTAAAACTACATTGTACGTATTAATTGCTCATACATACTTTTTACATTTCCGCATCAAGATCTTACTCGACTGTTCTATCTAAATTCGCATACTCTGTGAGCTGGAAGCCGGTGAGATATAGGAGATATATTATTTTTTCATCAATATATTTTATTTTGTAGTTAGTATCTTTAATTTAATCCAACATAGAAAAAAACTGTATATCCGGATGTCAAATAGCATGATTGTAAATGAGAAAAAGTACTTTAATGCATGAAGAGAATTTGAGAGAGAGAGAGAGAGCGAGCGAGCGAGCGCAACAAATAGTACAAGGACCACACCTCCTCACAAAAAAAGACGCGAGTGTACAACAATAACGGTACACCACTGCCATATTCTTTGCCGTTTTCGGCAGGAGCGTTTGTACGGGTGGTCCACGTGTGGGCTCCACACTCCTCCCACACAGTTCGTTTGCCTATTAAAGAAAAGAAGAAGATCAAGAGGAAATGCTCACAACTAGCCCAACACCACTCGCAAACTAAAACCTCTCCTCCTCCTCCTCCTCCTCCTCCTCCTCCACTTTTGTTAACATAAGAGCAAGGTTAATTGGCTTTCTCTCTCTCTCTCTCTCTCATATTCTCGATTGTCTACTTAATTTCAAATCTCTCTTATATGTTCATTCTGATTTGGTTTCTTGTTATTTTGATTCATGAGCTATTCATGTGAATAATAATGATAATAATAATAGCTCGGTAGGTAGAAGAGATGAATGATTAAGTTACCTGTATTACTAAATATCCATGTATGATGTACCTACCTACCTACTAACTTTTTGATTTTTTTTTTTTTTTTTGAAGAAGGAAGCTAATTGTTAGTCATGATTGTGAGACTATTCTAGAAATTCGAACACCGTTCTCTCGGATCTTATGTCTCCACTCTATTCACTTAAGTTACCAAGTCTTTTGACACCTACCTACGTACCAACTTTGGTCGATCCATATATATATATATATATATATATATATATATATATATTTATTTATATATTTCAATTCTTCTTTATTTAAATTTCTTAACTTGAAGGTAACGCCGCTCCCATGAGAGCTATTATAATTTATTTTTGCTTTCTAATTTTAGTATTAGAGGAAGCTTCATGTTCCTTGGATCTTTGCTCACACCAATTCTTCGGCTAGCTTAATTAATTTACTCTTGATGTACTAATCTCAAAAAATGTGTTTATGGAAAAATTATTCAGTGGGCCAGGCTCTCGATGAGTCTTGATTCTCCTTCACTTGATGGCATGAAGATTTGAGGACGGAGAATCAAGGCTCATGGTGAGCCGGCTCACGGAATAATTTCTCGTCTTTATGCCCATTTTTAGAATGACGGGCAATTATTATTATTATTATTGCTCGTTGTTATATATGTGTGTGTGCTCTTATGAATGGGTTTCTATTATCGGTGCAAGTGTTTTCGCATGTCAAATTCGAGTTCTCTGTGTGTGTGGTATGTATGCTCTCTTGTTTAACTTTTTTTTTATTACTTTTAATGGCTCGTTTAATTTTGAGATTCTTTATAGTTGCAGTTCCAAGATATTACGCAACTTTTACACATTTCATTTGATGAGTACTTGATCTATTATACGGATATTAATTAATCAAGCATTGCCATCTCTCTTCTTGCAGTTGCCTGGATTTTTTAGTCCAAAACAGGTTTGTTCTCTAATACAAGATTGTACACCTACAGTCTCGTATGTCCTAGTTTTTGTCTTTGTTTGATATCATTGAGTAGTGCTCTGTATAAGCGTTCATAACCAGAGTTGTTTAAATTTATGTAGTGAGATGAATAGAGCAGCAAGGAACACACCAAAATTGAAGCGTAGAGTAGGTAAGTACGAACTTGGACAGACGATTGGGGAAGGAGCGTTTGCTAAGGTAAGGTTCGCCAAGAACACCGAAACAGGAGAACATGTTGCTATCAAGATCCTTGGCAAGGAGAAGGTTCTCAAGCACAAATTGGTTGAACAGGTCAATTTTTCTGCCAATTACCAACTTTTGTATTTCTCATTATTTCTTATTGCCGTTTGTTTAATTAGTCTGTGATGAACAGCTTGTATTTATTTTTGTTGGTTCTTTATCGGTGTTTGTGTAAAACTTATTGGCTAATCTTCAATACATCATTGGAATATTCCTTTGTGGAAATTGAAAATGATAAAAGTATGCTTTAGAGGTGGGTCAACTATTACTTTCATATATTGATAAATCTTACCGATCGATAAACTATATTTATATGTTTCATAAATCAGTTGTTCCCAATTCTTGTTGTAAATATTGAAGTCAGCAGGGATGCATGGTTAGTTTATATTATTACATTTGTTAATCTTGACAATGAGTGTTTGTAAGATGAGAGGAGTATTTGATTCTTGGAATGAATAATTCTGTATTATGTTCAACCTCAACTTGGCCTTTAAATAGCAATTTACAAATCTAACAGAATGCATAAAGGTAGCACCCTCTAACCATTTTCTAACTAACAAATCAAAACAAATTAACGGCATAGAACAAACAAAATTTCTAAAGACTAGGAATTCATTGACAACCGCTTCAACCTCCTCAACAGGATTAACTCTAACAATTTACCCCCTAAGCCTGTTGCATGAGATTCACCTCTATGACGCCGAGCTTCTGTCTCATCTCAATGAACTTGACTCGCCCGAGCGCCTTGGTAAGAATGTCTGTAAGCTGCTCTTCAGTGTTGATGTACTCGACCTCAACCTTCCCTCTCTCAACACACTCCCAAATGAAATGATACCTTGTATCAATATGTTTGCTTCGGTCATGGAAGACGGGATTCTTGTTGAGGGAGATGGCGGACTTGTTGTCTACCTTGAGCATGACACTGCCGGTCTCCTTGTTCTTCAAGTCACCAAGGAGTTTTGCAAGCCAAATGCCTTGGCATGCCGTCGTTGTCGCGGCAATGTACTCGGCCTCGCAGGATGACAATGCCACGACCTTCTCCTTCTGAGATTGCCAGCTAATGAGGCTACTACCGAGAAAAAATAACACGCCAGTGGTGCTCTTGCGGGTGTCGATGTCACCTGCCATGTCACTGTCGCTGTAGCCGATCAGCCGTAGTTCCTCCATCTTCTTTGCGTAGAGACAACCAAAGTGACGTGTGCCGGCGACGTAGCGAAATATGCGCTTGACGACAACAAGGTGTTCAGTTGTCGGGTTCTCCATGAACCGACTCACGTAGCCCACCGCGTACGAGATGTTTGGGCGCGTGTGCACCAAGTACTGGAGGCTCCCGACGATGCTCCTGTAGGATGTGGCGTCAGTCGGAGGGCCTGAGCTTACCTTGCTTAGCTTGAACCTCGGTTCCATAGGGACGTGGCACGGGTTGCAATCCACCATGCCACTCTTCTCCAAGATTTTGAGCGCATATGCCTCCTGACTGAGGGTGATGAAGCCATTGGACTGCTGTACCTTGATGCCGAGGTAGAAAGTGAGCAATCCCAAGTCACTCATTTTGAACAAGGCCTTCATCTCCTACTTGAACTTGACAATATCTTGTGGGTCCGTTCCGGTGATGATGAGATCGTCGACGTACACACCCACAAGTAGGCGAGCTTGATCTTTGCCGCGTGTATACATAGCGTGCTCCTGTGCACTCTGGTGAAAACCAAGTGACAGTAGGCAACTTGTGGGTGTGTACGTCGACGATCTCATCATCACCGGAACGGACCCACAAGATATTGTCAAGTTCAAGTAGGAGATGAAGGCCTTGTTCAAAATGAGTGACTTGGGATTGCTCACTTTCTACCTCGGCATCAAACCAAGCCCTCGGTGCTTGCCGCATCCCGTACAGTGCCTTGTCAAGTTTTAACACTTTGTGCCCCTGTCCTTCGATAACAAAGCCGGGAGGTTGGGCGACGTACACCTCCTCCTTGAGGTCGCCGTTGAGCAACGCCGTCTTCACGTCCATGTGGTGCACCGCCCACCCCTCATGCACGGCGAGTGCGATCAACAAACGGACGGACTCGAGGCGAGCAACCGGCGCGAACACTTCTTCGAAGTCCACTCCTTGCCTTTGCACATAGCCTTTTGCCACGAGCCATGCCTTGTGCTTGAGGACGGCGCCGTGCTCGTCCTTCTTGAGCTTGTAAATCCACCTCAAACCGATCGGACGGTGGCCAGGTGGGAGGCCTACCAGGTGTCATGTATGGTTCTCCTCAATGGAGCTCATCTCCTCGAGCATCGCTTGGCGCCAACATCGGTGTTTCTCGGCTTCAAAGAAAGTGGCAGGTTCCTCGTCAACCATGAGGAGCAGCTCATCAACATCGAGCTCGCGGACGGTGGTCGTATCAAGCAAGCTCGCCAAGGTCCTGTACTTGCGCGGCCCGTCGTCATCGGTGTCGAGCATGGCCGAGGTGTTGGTGGGTGGCGAGACAAATTTCACTCCACGTTGTACCACCGAGTCGTATGTTTCTGCCTCGGATGCTGGCGTCAACGGCCCTGAACTGGGTGCCACTGGTATTGATGGATCACCACCCCCATGCACTGGCGTGCCTGCGTGTTCAAAATGTGGTATAGTATACTCAACAATAAATGTCTCACCTACGTTGTCTTGCACGCCCTAATCCTACTTGGCTTCCTCATCGAAGACAACGTCGCGTGTGACGTGCACGCGCTTGCCGGCGGGGTCGTATATCCGGTACGCCTTGGTGCCAGGCTCGTAGCCGATGAAGACCATGTGCTTGCTGCGATCTTCTAGCTTCTGTAATTTCGGCTTGACCACCTTGACGTGTGCGACACAGCCGAAGGTGCGAAGGAAGTGCACGCTTGGCTTGTGTCCGTGCCATGCCTCGTATGGCGTCTTGCCGTTGACGCTTCGTGCCGGTGAGCGATTGAGGATGTAGACAGCCGTCGTGACCGCCTCGCCCCAGAACTTCCCGGGCATATCCTTTGCCTTCAAAAGACTACGCGCCATCGCGATGACCGTCTGGTTCCGGCGCTCGACGACGCCGTTCTGCTGTGGTGAGTACGGTGCTGTGAGTTGTCGTTTGATGCCGAGGCCCGCGCAATACTCGCCAAATACTACAGATGTGAACTCGCCCCCACGATCAGTACGGAGCGTGCGCAGTTTGCGCCCTGTCTCTACCTCGACATGGGCTTGAAAGTGTTTGATGGCTGGCGGCGCTTCATCCTTCGAACCAAGTAGCGTCAACCACATGTAGCGGCTGAAATCGTCGACGAGAAGCAAGAAGTAGCGCTTACCACCAGGTGTCACCGGTGTGATCGGCCCGCAGATATCACCGTGAACGAGATCTAGCAGGTTGTCAGCACGGTACTTGGTCTCCTGCAGAAATGGCGTGTGGTGCTGCTTCTCGACAAGGCAACTATCACAAATTTGATTGACTTGTTCGATCTATGGTAGCCCGTGCACCATGTTGCGGCGAGCTAACTTCCTGAGTGCTTCAAAGTTGAGGTGGCCAAACCGTGCATGCCACCGCCATGCATTGATATTGAGTCGTGCTGCTAAACACACTGGTTGTACAATATCAAGAGATAGAATGTACAGTCGGTTTCGAGCACGTTTTACCTTGGCTAGGAGGGATTGCTGACGATCTCGAATCGAGAGCACGCTGCCTTCGATCAAGACTTGGCAGCCGTTCTCATCGAGCTGCCCAAGGTTGATGATATTGCTTCGTAGCTTCGGGATGAAGTAGACGCCGGTGAGGGCGCGGTGTTCGTCGTTCTGGCACGTAAACATCACCGTGCCACGCCCTCGGATGTCGAAGACGGATCCGTCCCCAAACTTGATGGAGCCCGTGACTCCAGTGTCCAGCTCGGCGAAGACCTCCTTGCAGCCAGTCATGTGGTTGCTGGCACCGGTGTCGAGGTACCATGCTTCGCCGTGGTGGTCGTCCTCACGGCCCAGATGCACCTAAGCGTGCACCTCGTCGAGTACGACATTGTTGGTCGTGCCCACGGTGGTCTCGGCGAGCGTGTACTCCTACGCCATCAGCAGTGCAGACTCATCGTCGTCGACTTGCTTCAGATTGGCACGCTCATCGCGTTTCGGCTTGCAGCAGTCCTTCGTCCAGTGACCGAAGATGCCACAATTATGGCACTTACCCTTCTTGTCGTACGTGTTACCGGACGCGTTGCCGTGCCGTAGTTCGTGTTGCTGCGGCCAGGACCTCTTGGCTTGCCGCGCCCTCGACCATAACTTCTGCCACCATTGGAGTAGCCTAACCTTCCTTCCTCTGCTTCGTGCGAGCGAGCCACTCCTCTTTGGAGAGGAGAAGGCGGCTACTTGTGTCGCCGGAGTTGCTGCCAAGATCGTACCGCTCCTCGACGGCTAAAAGATGACCGGTAAGCTCTTAAATTGACAGCGTCTTGAGATCCACTAAAGTCTCAATGGCGATGGCGACTTGCATATACTTGGATGGAACGACTCGAAGAAATTTTTTAACTACCTTCTCGTCGTCCATTTCGTCGCCGAGTAGTTGCAGGTCGCTAACGAGTCCCGTGAGCCGCATCGCGAAGTCCTCGACGGACTCGCCGTCCTTGAACTTCATTGATTCGAAGTCAGCGTGCAATTTCTGCGCCTTGGCCTCGCGCACGTGCTCGATCCCCATCCGCATCATCTTCACAGCGTCCCATGCTTCCTTGGCAGTGTCTTTTACTGCCAGTGTCCGCAGCATCTCTGGCGGCACGGCACGGAGTATGACGGACAGGGCCATCCTGTCGTCGCTGTAGTCGGCTTTTCCGGGTTCGATCGCCTCCCACAGGTCTTGCTCCTGCATGTTGACTCTCATTAAGAGAGCCCAATCCGCGTAGTTGGTCCGTGTCAGCATGGGGTACTTGAAGGTGAATGACGTCTCCTTCATTAATGTCGACGTCGTGGGGCTTTGCTCGTCGTTGGTTGCCATAGCTCTGATACCAAATGTAAGATGAGAGGAGTATTTGATTATTGGAATGAATAATTTTGTATTATGTTCAACTTCAACTTGGCCTTTAAATAGCCATTTACAAATCTAACAGAATGCATAAAGGTAGCACCCTCTAACCATTTTCAAACTAACAAATCAAAACAAATTAACGGCATAGAACAAACAAAATTCCTAAAGAGTAGGGATTCATTGAAATCCAAATAACAACCGCTTCAACCTCCTCAACAGGATTAACTCTAACAGTGTTAATATATTATAGATGTCTCAATTGGATTTTGAAGTGGACGAATACCAGTATAGGATGGATATGTTTGAATATTTGTGTAGATTTGGGCCTTTTGCTTTGTCGTACACTTAGGTTAATTTTTCAGAACAAACTCGGACGAAATATAATGAACCCTTCAAACTGATAGAACGACTCTATTGAAATGAGTCCAAGAGTTTTTTATTGGTTGTTTTGCTACTTGATTTTGTGTTGCTTTGTATTTTGTCTTGCTTTCGATGACTTGGTTTTCATGATTCGCTTTTCTGCTTGCGCATTCATTTCGAATCGTAAGAGAAAGAGATCGAACGATGCTAACCAAGTGTTGTTGCAATTTCAGGATGCATAACCAATGAATTATGATATTTGAATCATGAACATGTTAACTTAGAATTGCTAATGAACATGATTCACATGTTAACTTAGAATTGCTACTACTTATTGCATGATAAATAATTGTGATATTTGAATCATAGAATAATTACTGCAACCGTTCAGGATATTGATGCACGTTCTTTATCTTATGCTACATATTGAACTTATTGAAAACCGTTTATTGTTTGAATTGATCGATATTGACTTATTGAAGAGCCACGGCTCTAAGGAAAAGAAGATAGTCCATATAGAAGCTTTTTGTTCAACTGTTGCAATAGAACTGATTTGTTGATAGAACACATTCATTGCATCGGTCTTTGGACAACTTGTGCACAATGTCAGTCTCTCGAGCGGTTCCTGGGGCACTGGGGATCGTTCGGCCTGGGAGAGATAATCGAAACACCCTGAGGCTTGTAGTCCTCGCGATTAGGGAGGTGTCTTATCTAATAGTTAGCCTGGGTTTGTAGTCTCAGCTGCCATTCATGGATTTTTTTCGTGGACCATCATATAGTTAGGGCGCATGCTAGGTTTACCTTTTTGCATATCTAATACTTGATGCCAAGATTGATTCATAAGTTTATTCATATATGCAAATTATGGCTAACTTGTGTGTCTGCTGCAGGGATAATCGTTCGGCCGTAGGTAAGAATTATCATATGCATGGTTCAATCTATCGATTATGTTTCTTTGCATGAATTGTTAAAAAGAAACTAGACAACTAGAAAGCTCACAAAATAGTAATGCCAGCTTCACTCGTATACTTACTATGGATTTCAAGGTGAGTTTGGCTACGGTCGCTCATCAGTACATGTTGTAGTACTGACCCACGTTTATGGAAAAAATCTCCAGTTTCTGGTAGCGAGAGTTTGGCAAGCATTTTGAAACTTTAGGAGCGCATTCTTTCAAGCAGAACCGTGCTCGTGCTGCTTCCTAAGGTTTTCCTCTCCACTGTGCAAGCTCTTCTTCGAATTGTTTTAATTTTGGTCCTACTAAAAGGATATGATGCTTGGGTGTTGTGCCTAGTTTTTGGTTTGTAAAAAGAGTTGTAAGTCATCTATGACATTTTTGTAATCAGCCAAGCAAGTACTTTCTAATCAAATCTTCAATTATTCAATAAAGAAAGTATTTTGTGTTCCTATCAAATGTGTTCAACTTTGATCCTCTGCATTTTACATTCCGTGCTTGTATATATGTATATTTTTGTCTAACTTGTGTCTTGTGCAGGTATTATGCAGGTATTATGCCTTGTGCAAGCGCAACTTAGACTTGCACGACATCGCACCCAAGCGAGGACGATCGGTTCCGTAAGGACCAAGCGAGGACGATCGGCCCTTAAGGGATCGGGGCATGATAGTATCAAGGGCTACAGTCGGTGGAAATACATGGATTTGGATGGGATTTTATTCATTAAGTTATCATCTATTAAGTTGGTGCTAGGTTTAGAAGCTAGCTTCATTTGGAGGTTGAGCAGATGGATGTCAAGAGAGTATTCCTCTATGGTGATTTGGAGGAGGGTTTGTACATGGAGCATGCCGAGGATTTTTGTGAGAAGGGTAAGTCACATTTTGTATGTTGGTTGGAGAACTTTATGGTTTGAACTAGGCTTCACGACAATGGTACAAGAAGTTTGAGTCCTTATAGGGGAGGATGGTTATGTCCGTACGACTTCGTATCATTGTGTGTTCGTGAAATACTTTATCGAGAATGATTTTATCATTTTATTGATTTATATTGACGATATGCTTTTGGTGGCCCGAAATGCCACCGGGATAGCAAAGTTGAAGTGCTAACTTGGTACAACATTCTCTATGAAGGATTTGGACACAACAAAGACTATTCTTGGAATGGAGATTAACCGAGAGATGGTCCAAATTTCTTTGGTTGTCCTATGAGAAGTACATTCATCGGATACTTCAATGATTCAGAATGGATTGGTCGAAGAAAGTGAGTACCCCCTTGCAGCTCACTTTAGGCTTACTATTGAGTAATGTCTAACAACCTAGGAGGAGAAAGAAGATATGGAGCGGATTCTTTAGGTTGTGAAAAGTCTAATGTATGTAATGGTATGTACGAGGTCGATATTGCTCACATAGTTGTATGGTTAGCGTGTATCTCTCGAATCCGAGAATGGTACATTGAAGGGCGGTCAAATAGATCCTTTGTTATTTTCGGGACACTTCTATTTGGAGACCTTCATTTGGGAGTGTTAAATCAATGTTGGTTGGTTATATTGACGCTGATATGGCTACTAACGCTGATATGGCTGAAAATATGGATACCAGGAGATTGACTCCGTGCTATGTGATGATGTTTGCTGGTGGGACAAATCGTAGCAGTCGTATTTGCATAAGTGTGTCGATTTGTCTACAATAAAGGAGGAATTAATTCCGATGACAAAGGCTTGCAGAGTTACTTTAGATGAAAATATTTCTGCAAGTGATTGGACAAAAGTAAGAGCAGTACATTTCGGTCCAAGCACATTGTAACTTGGTATAATTAGATACGAAATGTGCTAGAGGCGAAGGATGCGACACTTGAAAAAGTTCGTACAGAGGACAATGGAGCGGACATGCTCACGGAGATTTTACGAAAGTAAAAATTCGTGTTTTGCAGGAGGATCGTCAGAATGGCAAACTACTCTACCTAGTTGGGAAGGAAAAGATTTATTGGTGTTGGGTGGGATTCCCAACCTATATGGAGAATACCCAGGAGTGCGACAAGCGTCATCCGTATGTTGGAGAAGCTCGGGGAGACAATGGAGGTAAACTGGGTTCGATTTGAATAATTATCGGAGGCTGCCACACCAGTATTGGACTAGACAATATACTAACATTAGACTGGACAATATACTGACAAAAAATGTTAGTATACTATTTTTTTTCCAAGTTTCTAGAACCTAAAAATAATATACTGCCAGTATATTATTATATTATTTCGGGGGCTAAAGGCCCAAATCGAATATTTTATGTATACCATTAGATCCAGATCAACAACCATGATTCTTTGAGGGTTAGGGTGACTTAAATAGAGGTTTCCTAACCTAACCATAGTATGCAATTGACAAAGAGAGAGAGAGAGTTCTACATCGTTTCTTCTTCATTATCTCATTTATGGTAATCTTTATTTGCTTTGTAATATATTTTTATTGTATTTGATGAGTTGTGGTGAACCATATCGGATCAGTGTAAGAGTTTGTGTTGGTATATTAGAATGTATTAGGAGATTTTATGTAAGATGGAGGGTTGTAAAGCTATATATATATATATATATATATATATATATATATATATATATATATATATATATATAGCCAAGAGATTATAATAAAAATTAAACTCCAAATATTCTACATGGTATCAGAGCACAAACCCTAGACGCCTCTTTCTGCTGCTGCACTGCTCGCCCACCACCACCACACTTCCACCACCACCGCGAAGCCTCGACTCCTGCAGAACCCGCAGGAGCCTTCTGCCGATTTCCGGCGTCTCCTGCGGGTCGTTCCGGATGTTGACATCGAAGGCCTAGATCCGATGGGAGAAAGGCATGATCGGGTCTAGGAGAGGACGAAGAGTAGGAACGTGAATCGTGGGCCGGGTGTGAGATGATCGGAGAAGAGGAGGATCGATGGAGAAGATCATCAAGAAGTTGGACCATGCGGAAGTCGCAACGTTGATGAAGCTGATAAAACTGTCGGCTGGTGAGAGCGTGACACGAACACCGACAAAGTTGGAGCTCCCTCCATCGATCTGAAGCTTGATGGACCGGCTACCTACCTAAGTTGGTCACGACGGGTGAGGAGAACCCTCACAGGAAAGAACCTGGAGGGTTTCTTGTCAGGAGAGAAGACAGAGCCGGATGAGGGCTCGGCAGGACGCGACGAGTAGAAGTCCACTTATATGGTGATATATATTTGGCTCCTCAATTCTTTATTCCAGTCGATCGCCGCCACAGTAGATGGCCTTGAGATGGCCTTGAGGAGGACCTACGATGGTGTGGAGAATAACTTGAGGGTTTTCTAGATCAAGGTGGAGATCGACGACACCGTACAGGAAGAGAAGACAGTGCAGGAGTATGCCACGGAGTTGGAGCGTCTGTGGTTGGATTACGATCACTTCTCAGATCGGACGAGCTGCGAGAACCCGAAGTGTAAGGAGAGAGGTATGTCTGCAGGAGAGGACGATGAAGTTTTTTAAGGGGCTGGCCGTAGTATTTGCTCAGAGAACAACAATACTTCTAGCCCAACCGAAGATCTAACACTTGAGGAGGATATCTCGGCCATGATCCAGGAGAAAACTCGCATCAAGGTGCAGGCAGGGACTGGTGGTCCTCCTAAAGTGAAGTCCGCACTGGCGGTGGCCAATTCAGGCAGCACATGACCTAAAGGAGACCCCCGGCAGTGCTACAACTGTGGGGAGGTGGGCCATCTTAGGTATGCTTGTACCAAATCACCCAAGAAGGGAGATTCAAGTGGTGGATATGGACAGTTTAGAGGACGTGGCCGTGGTCATGGGGATCGACGGGGTTGTCGAGGAGGTTATCGGACGAACCTGCTGGTAGCAGAAGGCGAGAAGGGAACTGATGTCGCCTATACTGAGGAGGATCAAGCACTGTTGGGCATGCTGGAGGTACTCAGGAGAAAGCAGAGAGCATCAAGCAATGGAGATAGGAGGAATGGGACTGAGGAGGCATCCACCTCAGTCTTCTCCAGAGGCAACGCTGCCATGTATGCGCATCCATCAGAAGGTACTGACGACTCACTCGCCCTTGCATCTATGTCTTCTCTTAGATCTTCGGACTGGATTGTGGATTCGGGTGCGTCTCGACACGTGACAAAAAATGCTAGTGAGTTATCTTCCTACACTCACCTAGCATCGGCGGACAACATTCAAACAGCCAATGGTACTTTTCTGCCAATGGTCGGTAAGGGTAATGTCGATTGTACAGGTTCAGTAAAATTATCCAATGTTTTGCATGCTCCTTTTTTCAGTGTTTTGTCCATTAGTTCTATAATCCTCCAACTAAAATGCAGTCTCTTTTGATATTCCTAAGGTGATCTTCCAGGAGAAGGAGATGGGACGAAGACTTGGGACTGGAACTTGGCATGATGGACTATGGTACCTGGATCGGGAAGGGCTAGATTCGGCATTGGTGTCTGTGGCAGAGAGGGCAGGAATGGAAGAACCGAAGATGAGTGCCGTGGATATACTGATACTCCACCACAGGCGGTTGGGGCACTCCTCTTTTAGTATTTTGAGTAGGTTGTATCCATCTATTTATGAGAAAGCAAATAAGGAAAAACTAGTATGTGATACATGTGATTTAGGCAAACTTACTAGGAGCTCATATGTTAGTGCGGGCCATAGGAGCTATTCTGTTTTTAATATTATACATTCTGATGTTTGGGGGCCTTGCGCCACAACTACTATGAATGGTTACAAGTATTTTGTTTCTTTTATTGATTGTTCCTCTCATGTCACCTGGCTGTATTTGATGAAGAATAAGAGTGATGTCTTTGCCTGTTTTCGGGACTTTCATAAACATATCCAGACTCAATACAGAACAGTGGTATAAGTAATAAGGTCTGACAATGAGATAGAGTATACCAACAAAGCTCTTGAGGAATACCTGTCAGTCCAAGGGATACAACATCAGACCACCTGTGCATACATTCCAGCACAGAATGGAGTAGTAGAAAGGAAGAACAGATACCTTCTGGAGGTGGCAAGGAGCATGATGATATCCATGAATGTCCCATAGAGTCTGTGGGGGCATGCAGTTTTAACAGCAGCTCAACTGATCAACTGGATGCGCTCGAAAGTACTGGGATGGAAGTCTTCATGTGAGATATTACTAGAAAATAATAGTAGGATACTCCCGCTGAAGGTGTTTGGCTGCGTATATTTTGTGAAGGACAACAGTTCGTCTGTTGGGAATCTTGACCCTAGAGAATCTTGACCCTAGAGCAGTCAAGTGTGTCTTTATGGGCTATTCGGCGACTCAGAAGTGGTACATGTGCTGGAGCCTAGTAGAGAAGAAGAGGTTTGTGAGCATAGATGTTCACTTCAGGGAGCATGAGCCATACTACCGTCAAGAGGGAACCTCATCCATGGGCAACTCACCTGAAACTGAGAGTTGAGGCGGGAGAGGGAGATTGGTGACAGTTTTGTGACCAATTTAGGAGTATGGCATGGAGGAACGGTTGAGGAGGAGAGTGGAGGAACAGGGGGAGGAGATGAGAGGTGTTAGGCCCACGGCTCAGTGAGAGTTACATACCTACAACAGAAAAATGAAGCAAACTGCAGGACCAGTACCTATAGTGCCAGTGCCAAGTCCCTTGCCTGCGTCCGTCTCGACTCCTGAGACACCTACACCACCACCACCAGATTTTTATTCAGGTGATATCATTCTTTCTACCCGTCCCACACCATTATCAGTACGGAGGACCACTCGCAGCAATGCGGAAAATCCTCCTGATAGATATGTTTGGGACCTTGCTCAGTTTGTTTCATATGATAACATCTCTTCTTCTCATGGACATTCATTGCGTCTTTGGATAGTATTACTGTACCTAACAATTGGCAGGTTGTCAAGAACGATCCAAAGTGGAAAGTGGCGACGCACGAGGAGTTAGGGGCTCTTGAGAAGAACCACACTTGGGAAGTGGTAAAACTGTCAGAGGGGAAGTAGACAGTCGGATGCAAGTGGGTCTTTACTGTGAAGTAGAATCCAGATGGACAGGTTGAGCGCTACAAGGCTCGGTTGGTGGCAAAAGGATACAGTCAGGCATACGGCATTGACTACGACGAGACTTTTGCACCAGTGGCGAAGATGAGCACCACCAGGACCCTGATTTCTTTGGCAGGGAATGGTGGATGGAAGCTACACCAACTGTATGTGAAGAATACGTTTCTTCATGGAGATATAGTGGAGGAGGTGTACATGGAGATACCACAAGGATTCTGCACTGATAAGACAGTGGACAAGGTCTGTAGGTTGAAGAAATCCCTCTATGAACTGAAGCAGTCTCCTCGAGCGTGGTTTGACAGATTTAGGAGGGCGATTATAGGGATGAGATATCGGCAGATCAATGCTGATCATACTGTATTTTTCCATCAGAGTGGAGGCTACATCACCATGCTTGCGGTGTATGTGGACGATATGATTATCACAGGAGATTATGAGCAGGAGATTGTCCGCCTCAAGGGAAAGCTTGGCAAGGAGTTCGAGGTGAAGGACCTTGGCCTTCGGTACTTCCTTCGGATTGAGATTGCTCGAGAAGTAGAGAGGATTGTTCTTTCTCAGAGAAAGTATGCGCTGGACCTTATCACAGAGACAGGGACGTTGGGATCCAAACCTGCAGCAACGCCGATCAATCAGAGGTTCAAGCTGGGTGCTGAGGCTGGAGAACCAGTTGACCGGGACAGATACCAGAGACTGGTGGATAAGTTGATCTATTTGAGCCACACACGTCCTCATATCGGCTTTGTAGTGAGTGTGGTAAGCCGCTACATGCATGACCCAAGGAAGGGTCATATGGACGTAGTGTACCAGATTCTGAGATACTTGAAGGGTGCCCCCGGAAAGGGACTGATATTCAGGAAGAATGATTACGTGAGCATCGAGGGCTACTGTGCCTCTGACTAGGCTAGCTGTGCTGATGACAGGAGGTCTACCTCGGACTATTGCATATTTGTAGGAGGCTCTTTGGTCTCTTGGAGGAGTAAGAAGTAGTCAGTGGTGGCCAGATTGACAGCTGAAGCGGAGTACAGAGGTATGGCCTCGGGAGTTGCAGACTTGCTATGGCTGAAGAGTATGCCGGTGGAGCTAAAGCTGGTTCAAGGAGCCAAGATGAAGCTGTGGTGTGACAACCAGTCAGCCATCAGTATCGCCAACAATTCAGTGCAGCATGACATGACCAAACACATCGAGATCGATAGGTTCTTCATCAAGGAGAAGTTGAACAGTGGACTACTTGAGCTATGCCACATTCCAACCAAGGATCATGTAGCAGACAGTCTGACCAAGGGACTTAGCTCTGTAGATATGATTAGAGGATGTGACAAGATGGGCTTAGTGAATATCTTTTGCCCATTTTGAGGAGGAGTGTTGGTATATTAGAAAGTATTAGGAGGTTTTATGTAAGATGGAGGGTTGTAAGACTATATATATATATATATATATATAGTCAAGAGATTATAATAAAAATTGAACTACAAATATTCTACAGTTTATAAAGGAGTCGGTGTACTTCTTTAATCCTTAGTGGAGGCTTTTCGGGTTGGACTCCTATCGTCCGGTGTTTTTTCCGTAGGATTTTTCACGTAAAAATTGTTTGTCTTTGCATTTGTTCTCTTGATGTGGATTTTTGCATCATGTGTGGGTTGTGCGATTTTTCTTCAGTCCTCGACAGTTTCTTCCGATTTGGGAATGACAGTTTTTCTGCTGATTCCGTATTCCATCCCCAACATGCTTCAACATTTATCAATTTTTCACAGTTACCATTAGTTTTCAAGATTAACTGCTTATTCATTGATTGTTCTCATGCTATGGTCAAAATCATTTTTTGATGCAGATTACGAGGGAAATTGCGATAATGAAATTAGTCAAGCATCCTAATGTAGTTGGCCTCCATGAGGTAATCCGGGAAGCCTTTGCTTAGTCATGATTGTCATCTTTATTCGTGATAGTATACAAATATTCTGTCCCCATATATTCTGAGAAACAGGTAGTGGTTGATATGAAGTATGAAGCATGCCTCTATTCACATATTTCTATACTGGATGGCTACTACTAATTCCAGTCTAAAGTCTTATGTGGATTGTGAGGTCATCCTGGACTCCTGGTTCTGCAGGCCAGAGCGACCGGCAAAATATATCCTCTATTGAGGAGATTAATAGTTTAAAGTATTTTTTTTTTTACATTTTTGTCATCCTTCCACGTTCTTTGTAAACTTGGGAGAACAAATCTGTGGGCAGATAATACCGCCACATGGTCACGGTGAACTATGTATGGCTGGAAGTATGTTGTCACCATGTTAAGGCTGGAAGTATGTTGTCACCATGTTAAGGCTGATGTATGCGACTTACCGAGCCATTTCTTGTACAAAAGTCTCTTATGGAAATTGGGCATGTGCTTTCTCATCTAGAATTTGATAATTACGGCATTATATTGTTCTTATACGGCTGTTGGTTCTAGAATTGCTCATACGATTTTATCTAGCACTCCAGAAATGATTAGCTCATTTAGAAGACATTATTGAATTTACATGCTATCTAGGAGAAGAGCCTGGTGTAACAACTAACTTAAGATGATACAATATTAATGTTATCATTAGCTTTATATGATACTTTCTAGTAGCAGAAAAATAAATAACACATGGTATTAGTATTATTCCCTACTCCTATCACTGAAAAAATTGAGACACTTGGTAGCAGTGTCCTCAAACCTACATCTTTGGACAATGTAAAATCAACAAAAGTTCATGTCAATAGTTACTCATATCATATTTATCAAGATAGGTTTCTCTTTGTCCAGGTGATGGGTAGTAAAACAAAGATCTTCATTGTTTTGGAGTTTGTTACCGGAGGAGAGCTCTTTGACAAGATTGTAAGTTAATACTTGTATAATATTCCAGCACTTACTAGTGGGACTTCAGCCCTGCACTTATATCTTAGATGTAGTGACTTTTATATCAGGAGCAGCTTCTTTATTAATCCAGATATAGCTTCCTTGTTCTTTTCGTAGTTTCTGCACTATTACCTTGTTAATATGTGCTCTATATACCTCTAGGCTAATAATGGCCGAATGAGAGAGGATGAGGCACGGAGATATTTTCACCAGTTAATTAATGCAGTTGATTTTTGCCATAGCAGAGGAGTATATCACCGAGACCTGAAGGTGAACTGCGTGCTAAATGCAATAGAGATAAAAGTTAAACAAGATGTTCTAAGAAATATGCTGTATATGTTTGTTGATTGTCTTTATTGCATCTGTGCAGCCAGAAAACTTACTACTTGACACACATGGCAACCTCAAAGTTTCTGATTTTGGACTAAGTGCACTGTCTCAGCAAGTCAGGGTAATAAAGCAATGTACATATTTTATTATGTAGTTCCAACTAGTTATTCATCAACAATAACGGTTGCTTTTTTGCATTTACTACCTATTATTTATTAACATCGGCGTTTGTTTTGTTGCAATGAGATATATTAAGCTATGACTTGGGGATAGTTGTTATGGATATTGTGGGGTCACCTATAGTATTAACGATTCGAGAATAATCAAAAAGTAAAATGAGATGGAATCAACATTGGCATTTGTACTTCTTTTCTTCCCCTTTGTCGAGTAATGAGATGGAATCGAGATCCCAAATTTCATTGGTGAAGCACGCATAATACAAAGAAAAATAACATAGTCCTCAAAGTAGAACTTCGACAAAGATATTAAAAAATGGTCCTACTCAATGAAAACTTGAACTTTAGCATTTCTTGGATTTATTCTGCTAGTTTGAACATCGGAGTTAACGATAAATAAAATGTTGGTATATTAGAATATTCTTGGTATATTTGTTGGTATATTAGAATATTCTTAGTATATTTGTTAGGATATTAGAATATTCTACAGGGGGTTTTAATGGGATATTAATGTAAGATGAAGTGATGTAAGGCTATAAATAGCCAAGAGATTATCAATAAAAATATTACAATTACTCTAAAATATTCTACATGGTATTAGAGTCCAAACCCTAGCCACCACCTCCCAAACCCTAGCCGCCACCGCTGCCACACCGTCCGCCACCACCACTGCCACGTCGCCGCCACCACTGCTGCGCCGCTCGCCCGACACCACCATCGCCGCTCGTCCGCCACCACAACCACAAAGTCGCGACTCCCGCGGAGCCTTCTGCCGCAATTCCTGGCGTCTCCCGCGGGTCGTTCCAGACGTTGACATCGAAGGCCTAGATCTGATGGAGGAAAGACATGATCGGGTCTAGGAGAGGACGAAGAGGGCAAACGTGAATCGTGGAACGAGTGTGAGGTGATCGGAGAAGAGAAGTATCGATAGAGGAGATCATCAAAAAGTTACTCTGTGGAGGTCGCAACGTTGATGAAGCTGATGAAACTGTCGGCTGGTAAGAGCGCGACACGAACATTGGTGAAGTTGGAGCTTCCATCCATCGATCTGAAGCTTGATGGACCGGCCACCTACCTGAGTTGGTCACGCCGGGTAAGGAGAACCCTCGCAGGGAAGAACTTGGAGGGTTTCTTCTCAGGAGATAAGACAGAACCGGATGAGGGCTCGGCAGGATGCGACGAGTGAAAGTCCACTCATATGCTGGTATACATTTAGCTCCTCAATTCTTTAATCCAGTCGATCGCCGCCACAGTGGATGGCCTTGAGATGGTGAAAGACATGTGGGAGAAGTTGAGGAGAACCTACGATGGTGTGGGGAATAACTTGAGGGTTTTCCAGATCATGGGGGAGATCGACGACACCGTACAGGGAGCGAAGACGGTATAGGAGTATGCCACGGGGTTGGAGCGTCTGTGGTTGGATTATGATCAGTTCTCAGATCGGACGAGCTGCGAGGACCCGAAGTGTAAGGAGAGACATGTATGTCTGCAGGAGAGAACGATAAAGTTTCTTATGGGTCTGGCCGCAGTGTTTGCTCAGAGGACAGCACTACTTCTAGCCCAACCGAAGATTCCTACACTTAAGAAGGCTATCTCGGCCATGATCTAGGAAGAGAATCGTATCAAGCTACATGAAGGGATATATGGTCTTCCTGAAGTGAAGACAACACTGGCGGTTGCTAATTTAGGCGGCACAGGACCTAAAGGAGACCCCGACAGTGTTACAACTGCAGGAAGGTGGGCCATCTGAGGTATGCTTGCACCAAACCACCCAAGGAGGAAGATTCAGGTGGCGGACGTAGACAGTTTGGAGGATGTGGTCGTGGTCGTGGAGGTCGATGGGGTGGTCGAGGAGGTTATCGGACGAATCTGTTGGTAGCAGAAGGCGAGAAAGGAGCTAATGGTGCCTATACTGAGGAGGATCAGGCACTACTGGGAATGCTAGAAGTACTCAGGAGAAAGCAGAGAGCATCAAGCGATGGAGACAGGAGGAGTGGGACTGAGGAGACGTTCACCTCAGTCTTCGTCAGAGGCAACACTACCATGTATGTCCATCCATCGGAAGGTACTGATGACTCACTCACCCTTACATCTATGTCTTCCCTTAGATCGTTGGACTGGATTGTCGATTCGGGTGCGTCTCGACACGTGACAGGGAATACTAGTGAGTTCTCTTCCTACACTCACCTAGCATCTGCAGACAACATTCGAACAGCCGATGGTACTTTTCAGCCAGTGGTCGGTAAGGATACTATCGATTGTACAGGTTCAGTAAGATTATCCAATGTTTTACATGGTCCTTTATTTTCAGTCAGTCTTTTGTCCATTAGTTCTATAATCCTCTAACTAAAATGCATTGTCTCTTTTGATATTCCTAAGATAATCTTCCAGGAGAAGGAGACGGGACAAAAACTTGGGACTGGCACTTCGCATGATGGACTGTGGTACCTGGATCGAGAAGGACTAGATTCGACATTGGTATATGTGGCAGAAATGGCAAGAATGGGAGGACCAAAGATGAGTGCCGAGGATACACTGATACTCCATCACAGGTGGTTGGGGCACTCCTCTTTTGATATTTTGAGTAGGTTGTATCCATCTATTTATGAGAAGGCAAATAAGGAGAAACTAGTATGTGATGCATGTGATTTAGGCAAACTTACTAGGAGCTCATATGTTGGTGCGGGTCATAGGAGCTTTTTTGTTTTTGATATACATTCTGATGTCCGGGGGCCGTGCGCCACAACTACTATGAATGGTTACAAGTATTTCGTCTCTTTTATTTATTGTTCCTCTCGTGTCACCTGGCTGTATTTGATGAAGAATAAGAGTGATGTATTTGCCTGTTTTCAGGACTTTCATAAACATGTCCAGACTCAGTACAGAGCAGTGGTGAAGGTAGTAAGGTCTGACAATGGAACAGAGTATTCCAACAAAGTACTTGAGGAATACCTGTCAGCCCAAAGGATACAGCATCAGACCACCTGTGCATACACACCAGCACAAAATGGAGTGGAAGAAAGGAAGAACAGACACCTTCTAGAGGTGGCAAGGAGCATGATGATCGTCATGAATGTCCCATAGAGTCTGTGGGGGCATGCAATATTGACAGCAGTTCGATTGATCAACATGATGCCCTCGAAGGTACTGGGATGGAAGTCTCCATGTAAGATATTGTAAGAAAATAATAGTAGGATACTTCCAATAAAGGTGTTTGGCTGCGTATGTTTTGTGAAGGACAACAGACCGACTGTTGAAAAACTTGACCCCAGAGCAGTCAAGTGTGTATTCGTAGGCTATTCGGCAACTCAGAAGGGGTACGTGTACTGGAGCCCAGTAGAGAAGAAGTTTGTGAGCATGGATGTTCACTTCAGGGAGTTTGAGCCATACTACCGTCAGGAGGAAACCTCATCCATGAGCAACTCACCTGAGACTGAGAGTATGAGACGAGAGAGGGAGATTGGTGAGAGTATGGTGACCGATTTAGGAGTATGGCATGGAGGAACGTTTGAGGAGGAGCAGGAGAGTGAAGAGAAACATGGGGTGGCGATGTGAGGTGTTAGGCCCATGGCTCAGGGGGGAGTTACTTACCTACAACAGAAAAGGGAAGCAAACCGCATAACTAGTACTTATAGTGCCAGTGCCAAGTCCCTTGCATGCGTCCGTCTCAACTCCTGAGACAACTACACCACCACCACCAGATTCTCCTTCAGGTGATATCATTCTTCCTACTCCTCCCACACCATTATCAGTACGAAGGACCACTCGCAGCAATGCGAAAAATCCTCTTGATAGATATGGTTGGGACCTTGCTCAGTTTGTTTCATATAATAACATCTCTTCTTCTCATGGAATATTCATTGCACCTTTGGATAGTATTACTGTACCTAACAATTGGCAGGTTGCCAAGAACGATCCAAAGTGGAAAGAGGCGATGCACGAGAAGTTAGGTGCTCTAGAGAAGAACCACACTTGGGAACTGGTAAAACTGCCAGAGGGGAAGAGGGCAGTCGGATGCAAGTGGACCTTTACTGTGAAGCAGAACCCAGATGAAAAAGTAGAGCGCTACAAGGCTCGACTGGTGGCAAAAGGATACAGTCAGACGTACGACATTGACTATGATGAGACCTTTGCTCCAGTGGCGAAGATGAGCACCGTCAGGACCCTGATTTCTTTGGCAGCGAATGGTGGATGGAAGCTACACCAACTGGATGTGAAGAATACGTTTCTTCATGGGGATCTAGTGGAGGAAGTGTACATGGAGATACCACGAGGATTCTGCACTGATAAGATAGTGAGCAAGGTCTGCAGGTTGAAGAAGTCCCTCTATGGACTGAAGCAGTCTCCTCGAGCGTGGTTTGACAGATTCAGGAGGGCGATGATAGGGATGGGATATCAGCAGATCAATGCTGATCATACTGTATTCTTCCGTTGGAGTGGAGGCCACATCACCATGCTTGTGGTGAATGTGGACGATATGATTATCACAGGAGATGATGAGCGGAAGATTTTTCGACTAAAAAGGAAGCTTGGCAAGGAGTTCGAGGTGAAGGACCTTGGCCTTCTTCGGTATTTCCTTGGAATGAGATTGCTCGATAAGCAGTGGGGATTGTTCTTTCTCAGAGGAAGTATGCACTAGACCTTCTCACAGAAACAGGGATGTTGGGATGTAGACCTGCAACGACGTCGATCAACCAGGGGTTCAAGTTGTGTGCTGAGACTGGAGAACCAGTTGACCGAGACAGATACCAGAGACTAGTGGGCAAGTTGATCTATTTGAGCCACACATGTCCTAATATCTGCTTTGCAGTGAGTGGTGAGCCGCTACATGCATGACCCAAGAAAGGGTCATATGGACGCAGTGTACAAGATTCTGAGATACTTGAAGGGTGCCCCCGGAAAGGGGTTGATATTCAGGAAGAATGACCACTTGAGCATCAAGGGCTACTGTGACTCTGACTGGGCTAGCTGTACTGATGACAGGAGGTCTACCTTGGGCTATTGTATATTTGTAGAAGGAAACTTGGTCTCTTGGAGGAGTAAGAAGCAGTCGGTGGTGGCCAGATCGACAGCTGAAGAGGAGTACAGAGCTATGGCCTTGGAAGTTGCAGAGCTGCTATGGCTGAAGAGTATGCTCATGGAGCTGAAGCTGGATCAAGGAGCCAGGATGAAGCTTTGGTGTGACAACCAGCCAGCCATCAGTATCGCCACAATCCAGTGCAGCATGACAGGACCAAACACATCGAGATCGATAGGTTCTTTATCTAGGAGAAGTTGGACCGTTGACTACTGGAGCGAGATCATGTTCCAAGCAAGGAGCAGGTAGTAGACAGTCTGACCAAGGGACTTAGCTCTGCAGATATGATTAGAGGATGTGACAAGATGGGCTTAGTGAATATCTTTCGCCCATCTTGAGGAGGAGTGTTGGTATATTAGAATATTCTTGGTATATTTGTTGGGATATTAGAATATTCTACAGAGGTTTTAATGGGGTATTAATGTAAGATGAAGGGTTGTAAGGCTATAAATAGCCAAGAGATTATCAATAAAAATATAACAATTACTTTAAAATATTCTACATAAACGATCAGTTATCACACAAGTCCCTCTCCGTAGTCCCTATCCAGAACATTTTAACAACAACAACAAAGCCTTTAACCAACAAACATTTGAATAAATTTCTTCCATTAAGCTCCAAGGGCCGTGTCCTATGTAAAACTAACAAAAATAATGTCCTTCCTTACAACTTCAATCCATGTTCATTTCGGCCTACGCCTAGTTCTTGCGGCTCCTTTAACTACTATATTACTTCTCCTTAATGATGCACATATTTATCTAAGTTCACATGTCTAGACTATCTTAGACAATTTTATCTCATTTTGTCCTCAATTGACACCACCTTCAACCTCCCACAAATGCACTCATTTCTTATTCTATCTTTTAATGTATTTCCACTCATCCATCCTAGCATTGCTATTTGGGCTACAATAATTTTATGTACATGTTGTGTATTAATTCTCCAACACTTGGATCCATGAAGCATGACTGATCATATAGTTGTCTTTTATAGAATTTTCAACTTCAATGGTATCTTACGATCACAACACTCCAAAAGTATTCCTCATTTCAACAATCTTGTTTTGATTAAGTGCACAACATCCTTTTTAACCTCTCCATTATAATGAATGTTTATCCTAAATACTAAAACTTTCGCTCCTAGGTCTCTCTTATCCAATTATAAATACTTCCTTTTATTTTTGACTTCTGTCCTAAGTTACATTTCACATACTCTGCTTTCTCCTACTAATATTAAACACCCAGATCATTATCTTTTGATATTCACATCCTTTCCCTCATTTCAAAGAAGGTCAAGCTTGTGCAAGATCATAAATTACTTGAGTGCCTTCATACTTAAAGCTACCCTCTTAACCCACTGACTTCAACATCTTTGAAATTATTGTCATTTCTTTGCATCTTAGAGGTAAAGTGGCCAGATTTAATGCATTGATTCTAGGTTAAAACTCTAGTAGAAGATTTCTTTGATTTAGAAAGGAAAATTTGTACTAGAGGTCTCATAATGTAAGATCTCGTGTCTTTCTTTTTTATCTGGCATAGTGGCGGCGTGTGTGGTGTTCTTTGATATTTGAAAACTATGCTTCTATCAGAAATATTCAAGTTAGCAGGAAGGCATATATTTTGTTTATGCAACACCATCTGACATGATCAATGTCTTTAAAATAATCATATATCACATATCTACTATTCTAAATTATTGTTTTGAGGGTTTGCTGAGATAGTTATCCTTGTATCTCAAAAAGAAAAACTTCCTTTTGTGTTCATGTGGCTGAAAGACTACAAATTTCATAATAAGTTTATCCATGAACAGAAGTTTAACTCATTAACTTATGGTGTATATAGTGTTATAAAATGTTTCGATCAGGGTTATCACATTCCTTAAACCGTCGCTCCCGAGTTCCACAAACTGGCATGTCCCCACATGCAGGAGGGTGGATGGGGGTGGGTGGACTGTGTCCTAGTTCTTTAGAATCATAGTATAAGCCTAGAACTAAAGATCTATCAGAAAAATACCCCTACATTAGGGATAGGTTTAAAAGGATTGAAAATGACTTCTCCATGATATGCGAATGCGATAATGTGGCTTATCAGCCCTCTATGTAGCAAACCTCTACACAAGGTAGCTATGACCTAGAGACATTTCCAACAAAGACCTAAAAGGCTAGTTGGTGGGTTGGTAAAGCTACTTTTTTGGGGCTCTTGATAAAGGCACTACAAAATTCACTCGGGGCAGCCCAAATTTTCACCATTGATAATTACAAGTTTACCACTCCCAAAAATTACTCACCGGGCTGCCCACTTCCAATTGATTTTTTTTATAATCAGGACTGTCAAAATTTTGACAGTCCTACCAATTGGAAGGACTGTCAAAATTTTGACAATCCTAACAATTGGTAAGACTGTCAAAATTTTTACAGTCCTAAAAATATATGTTGATTTTTTAGGACTGTCAAAATTTTGACAGTCCTAACAATTGGTAGGACTGTCAAAATTTTGCAGTCATAAAACTATATGTTGATTTTTTAGGACTGTCAAATTTTTTACAGTCCTTCCAATTGGTAGGACTGTCAAAATTTTTACAGTCCTAAAAATATATGTTGATTTTTTACCGTCCAAAATTTTGGCAGTTCGGAAGGGAGGGCTACGCGAGGTGACCACGAGGGCTGGGCTGCATGGAGGCCGGAAGGGGGGACGAGGCGGAGGAGCGGGAGGGGAAGGAGGCGGCGGGAGGCGGGGGAGGAGGCTGCGGCGGGAGGCGGCGGTGGAGGACGGGAGAGGAGGCGGAGGTGCGCGCGGTGGAGGACAGGGCCGCTGCTGCGCGCGGGGGGCGGCGGTGGAGGACGTGGCCGCTGCTGCGCGCGGGGGCGGCGGTGGAGGACGGGGCCGCTGCTGCGTGCAGGGACGGTGGCAATCGGTGGGGACGGCGACGAGCGGTGGGGACGGCGACGAGCGGTGGAGGAGCGGGAGGGGGAGCAAGAGGAGGGAGGTGAAGAGGGTGGGCAGCTCTAGTAAAATTTGGACTAGCCTGAGTAAAATTTCTTCATAACTGGGCTAGCCCCAATACTGGGCTAGCCCTGAGTGTACTTTGTAGTTCCTTTTATCACAAGCCTTTTTTGGTCATGCGGTTTAAGCTCAATCAACCAAGAAGAGTCTTCCAAGTTTCATATTAAGCCAAAATGTAGAATGGAACAACATTTCCTATCAGTCCTTAAAATAGAAGTCCTAAATAAACAAGCGGATATTGGCTGGAATAGGCTTCCGATTGTATTGCGACTTTGCGAGCCTATGTCTGGACCTTTTTTTTGTAACCGCCTATTGGCCTGTGCTAGCTGGTCTTACCCAGGCCAAGCAAGGACTCGTCGAGTCCAAACACACTCAATGCCCTTGGTGATCAACTTTTGTGTACATGGATAACACATCGGGCTTCTATATGTATTGCAAGCCTATGTCTAGACTTTTATTTGGTAGCCACCCATTGGCCTGGGTCCTAGCCCGGCCAAGCTAGGACCGGTCAAGTCCAAACACACCCAAAGCCCTTGGTGATCAACTATTGTGTACATGGATATAACATCACTCTCTTGTCTGTGTAAGTGTGGACGTGCATGGATACAAATTTTGTGTTATATGTTTACATTTCTCTAGGCCATATAATAACCAAAGTTGTAAATCTATTCTCAATCATGGCCAACTTGCCTCCTCTCTTCGCTGCATCTCTGCCAAAAAGTGTAGGATAGTTGCTTGATTCTCAACCAAGTTAAGTTTTATGGTGTTTTTGTACGGAAGCAGTAGTACGATTCATGTAATTCATTGATTAGTATAATATTAGTTAGAAGGATGTCTCTTTCTTTCCGTTTGCTTACTTTTGGTTGACTGCTTTATTTTGAATTCAACTTTAACTCAAATTTCCATAGGGTGACGGATTGCTTCATACAACATGTGGAACTCCAAACTATGTTGCTCCTGAGGTAGTGATGAATCTCAAACATTTTAATGTTTCAAGAATGTAAGTAATTTTATTCATGGTGTTTGACAAGTAGTTGTTAATGAGTTTTCTGTTCTTCTGGTTTAGGTTCTTAATTGTAGAGGTTATGATGGTGCAACTGCGGACTTGTGGTCATGTGGGGTTATCCTATTCATATTACTTGCAGGCTATTTACCGTTTAATGATTCTATTCTTTTGAGACTGTATTTGAAGGTCGGTTTCTTGCTGAGTTTAGCTTCTATCATACTTCATCAACTCCAATAGTTGATTAATGGCACACTTTCTTAATGCAGATTTCAAATGCTGAGTTCTCATGCCCATCTTGGTTTTCTTCTGGTGCTACAAGAATGATAAAAAGAATTCTAGACCCTAACCCCTTGACGGTTAGTCTTAGGGAATCCAGATATCATAATAATATTTTATTAACCGACAAAAGTTGGAGGTCTTCCAGTTTATATCATAGGTCACTATGGATATGTAATGAGACAATTTCTGTTCCCATATGGTATATATATGTTAGTTATAGCTGAAGAATGATTAAAACTTCTTATATTGATGCAAATGGAGGATAACATGGGTTTTATGACACATTACAATATTATGTTACCCCCTCCCATCTCCCTCCTCCCTCTTTGGTCCTATGTATAATTATTGTTGTTGTTGACATTAACCTTCTATGATCTGTTGGTATATTATAGTGTATTAGGGGGTTTTATGTAAGATGGAGGGTTGTAAGACTATATATATATATATATAGACAGGAGATTATAATGAAAAAAAACCCAAAAAAAATTCTACATGGTATAAGAGCACAAACCCTAGCCGCCACCGCCGCCGCCGCACCGCTCGCCCACCACCGCCGCCGACGCACCACTGGCCAATCGTCGCCGCTACCGTCGCCGCACCGCTCGCCCACCACCACTGTCGCCGCCACCTCCACCACACTTCCGCCACCATCGCAAAGCCGCGACTCCTGCGGAGTCCGCAGGAGCCTTCTGTCGCGATTCCCGGCGTCTCCCGTGGGTCGTTCCGGACGTTGACATCGAAGACCTAGATCTGATGGGGGAGTGGCATGATCGGGTCTAGGAGAGGACGAAGAGGGTGAACGTGAATCGTGGGATGGGTGTGAGGTGATCGAAGAAGAGAAGGATCGATGGAGGAGATTATCAAGAAGTTGGACCCTGCGGAGGTCGCAACGTTGATAAAGCTGATGAAACTGTCGGCTGGTGAGAGCGCGACACGAACACCGGCAAAGTTGGAGCTTTCCTCCATCGATCTGAAGCTTGATGGACCGGTCACCTACCTGAGTTGGTCACGACGGGTGAGGAGAACCCTCACATGGAAGAACCTGGAGGTTTTCTTGTCAGGAGAGAAGACAGAGCCGGATGAGGGCTCGGCAGGATGCGACGAGTGGAAGTCCACTCATATGGTGATATACATTTGGCTTCTGAATTCTTTAGTCCAATCGATCGCAGCCACAGTGGATGGCCTTGAGATGGTAAAGGACGTGTGGGAGAAGTTGAGGAGCACCTACGATGGTGTGGGGAATAACTTGAGGGTTTTCTAGATCAAGGGAGAGATTGACGACATCGTACAAGGAGAGAAGACGGTGTAGGAGTATGCCACGGAGTTGGAGCGTCTGTGGTTGGATTACGATCACTTTTCAGATCGGCGCGAGCTGCGAGGACCCGAAGTGAAAGGAGAGACAAATATGTCTGCAGGAGAGGATGATGAAGTTTCTTAAGGGGTTAGCCGCAGTGTTTGCTCAGAGGACAACACTACTTCTAGCCCAATCAAAGATCCCTAAACTTGAGGAGGCTATCTCGGCTATGATCCAGGAGGAGACTCGCATCAAGCTACAGGCAGGGACAGGTAGTCCTCCTGAAGTGAAGTCAGCACTGGTGGTTGCCAATTCAGGCGGCACAGGACCTAAGGGAGACCCCCGACAGTGCTACAACTGCGGAAAGATGGGCCATCTGAGGTATGCTTGCACCAAACCACCCAAGGAGAGAGATTCAGGTGGTATACGTGGACATCTTGAAGGATGTGGCCGTGGTCGTGGGGGTCGATGGGGTAGTCGAGGAGGTTATCGGGCGAACCTGCTGGTAGCAGAAGGAGAGGAGGGAACTGATGGCGCCTATACTGAGGAGGATCAGGCACTGTTGGGCATGCTAGAGGTACGCAGGAGAAAGCAGAGAACGTCAAGCAATGGAGACAGGAGGAGTGGGACTGAGGAGGCGTTCACCTCAGTCTTCGCCAGAGGCAACGCTGCCATGTATGTCCATCCATCGGAAGGTATTGACGACTCACTCGCCTTTGCATCTATGTCTTCCCTTAGATCGTCGGACTGGATTGTCGATTCGGGTGCGTCTTGACACGTGACAAGGAATTCTAGTGAGTTCTCTTCCTACACTCACCTAGCATCGGCATCCATCATTCAAACAGCCGATAGTACTTTCCAGCCAGTGGTTGGTAAGGGTACTGTCAATTTTATAGGTTCAGTAAAATTATCCAATGTTTTGCATGCTTCTTCTTTTCCAGTCAGTCTTTTGTCCATTTGTTCTATAATCCTCCAACTAAAATGCATTGTCTTTTTTGATATTCCTAAGGTGATCTTCCTGGAGAAGGAGACGGGGCGAAGACTTGGGACTGACACTTGGCATGATGGACTGTGGTACCTGGATTGGGAAGGACTAGATTCGACATTGGTGTTTGTGGCAGAGGGCAGGAATAGGAGGACCGAAGATGAGTGCTGAGGATACACTGATACCCCATCACAGGCAGTTTGGGCACTCCTCTTTTGTTATTTTGAGTAGGTTGTATCCATCTATTTATGAGAAAGCAAATAAGAAAAAACTAGTATGTGATGCATGTGATTTAGGAAAACTTACTAGGAGCTCATATGTTAGTGCGGGCCATATGAGCTCTTCTATTTTTGATATTATACATTCTGATGTTTAGGGGCCGTACGCCACAACTACTATGAATGGTTACAAGTATTTCGTTTCTTTTATTGATTGTTCCTCTCGTGTCACCTGGTTGTATTTGGTGAAGAATAAGAGTAATGTCTTTGCCTGTTTTCGGGACTTTCATAAACATGTTCAGACTCAGTACAGAGCAATGGTGAAGGTACTGAGGTCTGACAAAGGAACAGAGTATACCAACAAAGCACTTGAGGAATATTTTTCAGCCCAAGGGATATAGCATCAAATAATCTGTTCATACACAGCAGCATAGAATGGAGTGGCAGATAGGAAGAACAGACACCTTCTGGAGGTGGAAAGGAGCATGATGATCGCCATGAATGTTCCACAGAGTCTGTGAAGACATGCAGTGCTGACAGCAGCTCAACTGATCAACATGATGCTCTCGAAAGTACTGGGATGGAAGTCTTCATGTGAGATATTGCAAGAAAATAATAGTGGAATACTCCCGCTGAAGGTGTTTGGCTGCGTATGTTTTGTGAAGGACAACAAACCGTCTGTTGAGAAACTTGACCCTAGAGCAATCAAGTGTGTGTTCGTGGGCTATTCGGCGACTCAGAAGGGGTACGTATGCTGGAGCCCAGTAGAGAAAAAAATGTTTGTGAGCATGGATGTTTACTTCAGGGAGCTTGAGCCATACTACTGTCAGGAGGGAACCTCATCCATGGGCAACTCACCTGACACTGAGAGTATTAGGCGAGAGAGGGAGATTGGTGAGAGTTTGGTGATCGATTTAGGAGTATGGCATGGAGGAACGGTTGAGAAGGAGAGTGAAGAGGAACAGGGGAAGGAGATGAGAGGTGTTAGGCCCACGGCTCAGGGGGAGTTACTTACCTACAACAGGAATAGGAAGCAAACTGCAGGACAAGTACCTATAGTGTCAGTGCCAAGTCCCTTATCTGCATCCGTCATGACTCCTCAGACACCTACACCACTACCACCAGATTTTTCATCAGGTGATATCATTCTTCCTACCCCTCCCACACTATTATTAGTACGGAGGACCACTCGCAGCAATGCGGTAAATCCTTCTGATAGATATGGTTGGGACCTTGCTTAGTTTGTTTCATATGATAACATCTCTTCTTCTCATGGAGCATTCATTGTGTCTTTGGATAGTATTACTGTACCTAACAATTAGCAGGTTGCCAAGAACGATCTAAAGAGGAAAGCGGCGATGCACGTGGAGTTAGGGGCTCTTGAGAAGAACCACACTTAGGAACTGGTAAAACTGCCAGAGGGGAAGAAGGCATTCGGATGTAAGTGGGTCTTTACTATGAAGCAGAACCCAGATGGACAGGTTGAGCGCTATAGTCAGGTGCACGATATTGACTACGACGAGACTTTTGCACCAGTGGCGAAGATGGGCACCGTCAGGACCCTAATTTTTTTGGCAACGAATGGTGGATGGGAGCTACACCAACTAGATGTGAAGAATGCATTTCTTCATAAGGATCTAGTAGAGGAGGTGTACATGGATATACCACCATGATTCTACATTGATAAGACAGTGGGCAAGGTCTGCAGGTTAAAAAAATTTCTCTATGGACTGAAGTAGTCTCCTCGAGCGTGGTTTGACAGATTCAGAAGGACGATGATAGGTATGGGATATCGGTAGATCAACGCTGATCATACTGTATTTTTTCGTCTGAGTGGAGGCCACATCACCATGCTTGCAGTGTATGTGGACGATATGATTATCACAGGAGATGATGAGCAGGAGATTGTCTGACTCAAGAGGAAGCGAGGCAAGGAGTTCGAGATGAAGGACCCTGGCCTTCTTCGGTACTTCCTTTGGATTGAGATTGCTCGAGAAGCAGAGGGGATTGTTCTTTCTCAGAGAAAGTATGCGCTGGACCTTCTCACAGAGACAGGGATGTTGGGATGCAAACTTGCAGCGATGCCGATCAATTTGAGGTTCAAGCTAGGTGCTGAGGCTGGAGAACCAGTTTACCCGGACAGGAGAACCAGTTTACCCGGACAGATACCAGAGACTGGTAGGCAAGTTGATCTATTTGAGTCACACACGTCCTGATATCAGCTTTGTAGTGAGTGTGGTGAGCCGCTACATGCATGACCCAAGGAAGGGTCATATGGACGCAGTGTACCAGATTCTGAGATACTTGAAGGGTGCCCTCAGAAATGGGCTGATATTCAGGAAGAATGATCACGTGAGCATCGAGGGCTACTGTGACTCTGACTGGGCTAGCTGTGCTGATGACAGGAGGTCTACCTCGGACTATTGCATATTTGTAGGAGACAACTTGGTCTCTTGGAGGAGTAAGAAGCAGTCAGTGCCAGATCGACAGCTGAAGCGGAGTACAGAGATATGGCCTTGGGAGTTCCAGAGCTGCTATGGATGAAAAGTATATTGGTGGAGCTAAAAGTTGTATCAAGGAGCCAAGATGAAGCTGTAGTGTGACAACCAGTATAGCATGATAGGACCAAACACATCGAGATCGATAGGTTATTCATTAAGGAGAAATTGGACAGTAGACTACTGGGGCTAGGCCATATTCCATCCAAGGATCAGGTAGCATACAGTCTGACTAAGAGACTTAGCTCTGTAGATATGATTAGAGGATGTGACAAGATGGACTTAGGGAATATCTTTCGCCTATCTTGAGGAGTGTTGTTATATTATAATGTATTAGAAAATTTTATGTAAGATAGAGGGTTGTAAGGCTATATATATATATATATATATATATATATATATATATATATATAGCCAAGGGATTATAATGGAAAAAAATTCCAAAAATATTCTACATGATCTGTAGATTATTTTAGAGTTATTGTTATATTTTTATTGATAATCTCTTGGCTATTTATAGCCTTACAATCCTTCATCTTACATTAATACCCCATTAAAATTTCTTGTAAAATATTCTAATATCCCAACAAATATACCAAGAATATTCTAATATACCAACAAATATACCAAGAATATTCTAATGTACCAACACTCCTCCTCAAGATGGGCGAAAGATATTCACTAAGCCCATCTTGTCACATCTTCTAATCATATCTGCAGAGCTAAGTCTCTTGGTCAGACTATCTGCTACCTGCTCCTTGCTTGGAATATGACCTAGCTCCAGTAGTCCACGGTCCTACTTTGCCTTGATGAAGAACCTATCGATCTCGATGTGTTTGGTCCTGTCATGCTGCACTGGATTGTTGGCGATACTGATAGCTGACTAGTTGTCACACCACAGATTCATCTTGGCTCCTTGATCCAGCTTCATCTCCACCAACATACTCTTCAGCCATGGCAGCTCTGCAAGTCCTAAGGCCATAGCTCTGTACTCCGCTTCAGCTATCGATCGGCCACCACCGACTGCTTCTTACTTCTCCAAGAGACCAAGTTGCCTCCTATAAATATGTAATAGCCCGAGGTAGACCTTCTGTCATAAGTACAGCTAGCCCAGTCAGAGTCACAGTAGCCCTCGATGCTCAAGTGATCATTCTTCCTGAATATCAACCCCTTTCTGGGGGCATCCTTCAAGTATCTCAGAATCGGGTACATTGCGTCCATATGACCCTTCCTTGGGTCATGCATGTAGCGGCTCACCACACTCATTGCAAAGAAGATATCAGGACGTGTGGCTCAAATAGATCAACTTGTCCACCAGTCTTTGGTATCTGTCTCGGTCAACTGGTTCTCTAGTCTCAGCACACAGCTTGAACCCCTGGTTGATCGACGTCGCTGCAGGTCTGCATCCCAATATTTTCGTCTCTGTGAGAAGGTCCAGCGCATACTTCCTCTGAGAAAGAATAATCCCCTTTGTTTCTAGAGTAATCTCAATCCCAAGGAAGTATCGAAGAAGGCCAAGGTCCTTCACCTCGAACTCCTTGTCAAGCTTTCCCTTGAGTCGGGCAATCTCCTGCTCATCATCTCCTGTGATAATCATATCGTCCACATACACCGCAAGCATGGTGATGTGTCCTCCACTCCGACGGAAGAACACAGTATGATCGGCATTGATCTGCTGATATCCCATCCCTATCATCGTCCTCCTGAATCTGTCAAACCACGCTCGAGGAGACTACTTCAGTCCATAGAGGGACTTCTTCAACCTGCAGACCTTGCTCACTGTCTTATCGGTGCAGAATCCTGGTGGTATCTCTATGTACACTTCCTCCACTAGATCTCCATGAATAAACGCATTCTTCACATCCAGTTGGTGTCGCATCTATCCACCATTCGCTGCTAAAGAAATCAGGGTCCTGACGTCTAACTCCCCGTGCATCGCCGCTTTCCACTTTGATCGTTCTTGGCAACCTGCCAATTGTTAGGTACAGTAATACTATCCAATGATGCAATGAATGCTCCATGAGAAGAAGATATGTTATTATATGAAACAAACTGAGCAAAGTCCCAACCATATCTATCAGGAGGATTTTTCGCATTGTTGCGAGTGGTCCTCCGTACTGATAATGGTATGGGAGGAGTAGGAAGAATGATATCACCTGAAGGAAAATCTGGTGGTGGTGGTATAGGTGTCTCAGGAGTTGAGACGGACGCAGGCAAGGGACTTGGCACTGGCACTATAGGTACTGGTCCTACAGTTTCCTTTCCTTTCCTGCTGTACGTAAATAACCCCCCCGAGCCGTGGGCCTAACACCTCTCATTGCCTCCCTCTGTTCCTCTTCACTCTCCTGCTCCTCCTCAAATGTTCCTCTATGCCATTCTCCTAAATCGGTCACCATACTCTCACCAATCTCCCTCTCTCGCCTCATACTCTCAGTATCAGGTAAGTTGCTCATGGATGAGGTTCCCTCCTGACAGTAGTATAGCTCAAACTCCTTGAAGTGAACATACATGCTCACAAACTTCTTCTTCTCTACTGGGCTCCAGCACACGTACCCCTTCTAAGTCACCGAATAGTCCACGAATACACACTTAACTGGTCTGGGATCAAGTTTCCCAACAGACGGTCTGTTGTCATTCACAAAATATACGCAGCCAAACACCTTTAGTAGGAATATCCCACTATTATTTTTTTGCAATATCTCATATGGAGACTTCCATCCCATTACCTTCGAGGGCATCCTATTGATCAATCGAGCTACTGTCAACACTGCATGCCCCCACAGACTCTGTGGAAAATTTATGGCGATCATTATGCTCCTTGCCACCTCCAGAAGGTGTCTATTCTTCCTTTATGCCACTCCATTTTGTACTGGTGTGTATGCACAGGTGGTATGATGTTGTATCCCTTGGGCTGGCAGGTATTCTTCAAGTGCTTTGTTGGTATACTCTGTTCCATTGTCAGACCTTAGTACCTTCACCACTGCTCTGTACTGAGTCTGGACATGTTTATGAAAGTCCCGAAAATAGGAAAAGATCTCTCTTATTCTTCATCAAATACATCCAAGTGACAAGAGAGGAACTATCAATAAAAGAGACGAAATACTTGTAATCATTCATAGTAGTTGTGGCGCACGAACCCCTTATATCAGAATGTATAATATCAAAAATAGAAGATCTCATATTGCCCGCACCAACATATGAGCTTCTATTAAGTTTGCTTAAGTCACATCCATCACATACTAGTTTCTCCTTATTTGCCTTCTTATAAATAGATGGATACAACATACAAAAAATACCAAAAGAGGAGTGTCCCAACCGCCTGTGATGGAGTATCAGTGTATCCTCGACACTCATCTTTGGTCCTCTCATTCCTGCCATTTCTGCCATAGACACCAATGCCGAATCCAGTCCTTCCCGATCCAGGTACCACAGTCCATCATGCCAAGTGCCAGTCCCAAGTCTTCGTCCCATCTCCTTCTCCTGGAAGATCACCTTAGGAATATCAAAAGTGGCAATGCATTTTAGCTGGAGGATTATAGAACTAATGGACAAAAAACTGACTGGAAAAGAAAGAGCATGTAAAACATTGGATAATCTTACTGAACCTGTACAATCGACATTACCCTTACCGACCACTGGCTGGAAAGTACCATCGGCTGTTTGAATGTTGTCTGTAGATGCTAGGTGAGTGTAGAAAGAGAACTCACTAGCATTTCCTGTCACATGTCGAGACGCACCCGAACCGACAATCTAGTCCGACGATCTAAGGCAAGACATAGATACAAGGGCGAGTGAGTCATCAGTACCTTCCGATGGATGGGCATACATGGCAGCGTTGCCTCTGACGAAGACTGAGGTGAACGCCTTCTCAGTCCCACTCCTCTTATCTCCATCGCTTGACGCTCTCTGCTTTCTCCTGAGTACTTTCAGCATGCCCAGTAGTGCCTGATCCTCCACAGTATAAGCACCATTAGCTCCCTCATCTCCTTCTGCTACCAGCAGGTTTACCCAATAACCTTCTCGACCACCCCGTCGACCCTCACGACCACGGCTACGTCCTCCAAACTGTCCACGACCGCCACCTGAATCTTCTTTCTTGGGTGGTTTGGTGCAAGCATACGTCAGATGGCCCAACTCCCTGCAGTTGTAACACTGTCGGGGGTCTCCCTTAGGTCCTGTGCTGCCTGAATTGGCAACCGCCAGTGCTGTCTTCACTTCAGGAGGACCACATGTCCCTGCCTGTAGCTTGATACGAGTCTCCTCCTGGATCATGGCCGAGATAGCTTCCTCAAGTGTAGGAATCTTCGGTTGGGATAGAAGTAGTATTGTCCTCTGAGCAAACACTGCGGCCAGCCCCTTAAGAAACTTCATCGTCCTCTCCTGCAGATATACCTGTCTCTCCTTACACTTCGGGTCCTCGCAGCTCGTCCGATCTGAGAACTGATCATAATCTAACCATAGACGCTCCAACTCCGTGGCATACTCCTGCACCGTCTTCTCTCCCTGTACGGTGTCATCGATCTCCCCTTTGATCTGAAAAACCCTCAAGTTATTTCCCACACCATCGTAGGTTCTCCTCAACTTCTCCCATACGTCTTTTACCATCTCAAGGACATCCACTGTGGTGGCGATCGACTGGACTAAAGAATTGAGTAGCCAAATGTATACCACCATTTGAGTGGACTTTCACTCGTCGCGTCCTGCCGAGCCCTCGTCTGGCTCTGTCTTCTCTCCTGACAAGAAACCCTCCAGGTTCTTCTCTGCGAGGGTTTTTCTCACCCGTCGTGACCAACTCAGGTAGGTGGTCGGTCCATCAAGCTTCAGATCGGTGGATGGAAGCTCCAACTTCTCCAATGTTCGTGTCGCGCTCTCACCAGCCGAAAGTTTCATCAGCTTCATCAACGTTGCTACCTCCACATAGTCCAACTTCTTGATGATCTCCTCTATCGATCCTTCTCTTCTCCGATCACCTCACACCCGTCCCACGATTCACGTTTGCCCTCTTTGTTCTCTCCTAGATCCGATCATGTCTCTCCCCCATCAGATCTAAACCTTCGATAACGTATGGAACGACCTGCAGGAGACGCCAGGAACCATAGCATAAGGTTCCGCGGGAGTCGCGGCTTCGCGGTGGTGGTGGCGGACGAGCGTCGACGGTGGTGCCAGACGAGAGCGTGGCAGCTGTGGTGGCAGGCGGCGCGGCAGCGGTGGCGGTGGTAGCGGCGTGGCAACGGTGGTGGTGGGCGGTGTGGCAGCAGTGGTGGTGGCGGCGGCTAGAGTTTGGGAGGTGGTGGCTAGGGTTTGGGCTCTGATACCATGTAGAATATTTTAGAGTAATTGTTATACTTTTATTGATAATCTCTTGGCTATTTATAGCCTTACAACCCTTCATCTTACATTAATACCACATTAAAATCTCCTGTACCAAGAATATTCTAATATACCAACAAATATACCAAAAATATTCTAATATACCAACATGATCAATGACAGAGAATAACTATTTCTGAAATATTGGAGGATGGGTGGTTCAGAAAAGGTTACAAACGCCCAGTATTTGATGAGAGAGAGGACAAAAATGTGAATGATGTATCTGCAGCTTTCAAGGACATAGACGTGAGTCAAGATTGGCTTCAAATTTTCTTTTATACTTATTATCTTAAGTTCATCTTGCGTAGTTTTTCACGCAGTGTGTTTATTTCCCTTTGAACAAAAGAATACAAAAAAATTGTTCCCCTATTCTTACAGGATCATCATATAACTGAGACGAGGGAGGAGCAACCAGTGGCTATGAATGCCTTTGAGCTGATTTCAATGTCAAAGGGGTTGAATCTTGAGAACTTATTTGACATAGAGCAGGTAAATTTCGAAGGTTTTAAATCTTGAATACTTATGTGACATACAGCAGGTTCATGTACTATTTATTTTTGTATAGTTTTTATATCATATATAAATCTAACAAAGCAATTTAACATATAATATCCCACCTTTAGGGACAAAGAATGATTCAATATCTGATCTAAATATAACTTCAATTTTCTTTTGGTTTTGTCATATTCTCCGACATTCTATTTAACTTTAGTTTCTTCTTCTTCTTTCCTTTTTTAAGTGTAAACCAAGGAAGGGAGGGGGGGGGGGGGGGGGGGGGGGGGATAGCCTTTGTTGTAAATAAGAAAAACTTTGTAGGGAGATAGCCCTTACTACGTGGTGCCAGAATGACTACAATAAAGAAAATAAAAGAAAGAATTATTGCCTAAAAGTGGGGAATCCACGATGATCTGCCATAAGTTCCTGAAGAACTCTTCTAGGGAGGTCTAAGGGAGAGTGATAAACTTTATCGATGTTGTTGGAGTGAGTGTGAGTAGCCAGAGCATCCACTACCCGGTTCGCCTCACTAAAGATATGGACTATTTGAATCTATTCATCTAGAAGACTATGCAGTTGCCTGAAGTGGTAGGTATATCTCGAGGGGATTTTAGCAAGTCCTCTGAGTGAGGAATACAACAACTTCGAGTCAGTTTTCACACAATCAATGTCAAGACCCGTAAGAAGTGCCTTTGCTTCTGCTATCAAGTTGGTATCATGTACGAACTTGTTACTAAAGGCAATGACAAACTGATGATCAATCCCTCGAACCACACAAACACCCATAATCAACTCTGTCACGACCCGTGTTCGGGTACGAGTGCGTGGGCACGTCCAGCCTACACCGCAGTGTCGGCGGTAGAACGCTGTCTGGAATTAGTATTGTATAACCAACACCTAATAATATAAAGAGAACATATATTATACTCAATCACAAAACTAAGGTAGGTGGAAACATATTGTGTATATATATATACAGTACAAAATCTTGTATTTATAAATCATACAACTATAATAAGTCTATAAACTATAACTATTGCCTAAAAGTGGGGAATCCACGATGATCTGCCATAAGTTCCTGAAGAACTCTTCTAGGGAGGTCTAAGGGAGAGTGATAAACTTTATCGATGTTGTTGGAGTGAGTGTGAGTAGCCAGAGCATCCACTACCCGGTTCGCCTCACTAAAGATATGGACTATTTGAATCTATTCATCTAGAAGACTATGCAGTTGCCTGAAGTGGTAGGTATATCTCGAGGGGATTTTAGCAAGTCCTCTGAGTGAGGAATACAACAACTTCGAGTCAGTTTTCACACAATCAATGTCAAGACCCGTAAGAAGTGCCTTTGCTTCTGCTATCAAGTTGGTATCATGTACGAACTTGTTACTAAAGGCAATGACAAACTGATGATCAATCCCTCGAACCACACAAACACCCATAATCAACTCTGTCACGACCCGTGTTCGGGTACGAGTGCGTGGGCACGTCCAGCCTACACCGCAGTGTCGGCGGTAGAACGCTGTCTGGAATTAGTATTGTATAACCAACACCTAATAATATAAAGAGAACATATATTATACTCAATCACAAAACTAAGGTAGGTGGAAACATGTTGTGTATATATATATACAGTACAAAATCTTGTATTTATAAATCATACAACTATAATAAGTCTATAAACTATAACTATTGTCATAACTAGGTTTTCCGTTTGCGGCCTTCCTCGATCCTCCAGGAGGTAAAATCAGACTCGAAGTTATTTTTTCAAAAATCCATAATAGATGGGGCACAAGTCCTTCTAAGTACTACCTGAAATATTATTCAGTCAGGATTGAACGAGTACAACTCTAATAAAAGTTTCAATACATGATAAGGACTATAAAACAGTGATAGAAAAAGTAGTATGTGATGGATACATAAATTGACATCAAAGCATGTTAAGAAATGAACAGAAAAATTAGTCACTAAGTGTTTTGAAATACTAGTTTGAATATGTGATCGGCTTAGGATTGCACAATGGGAGCCGACTAATCATACGTGAAGTGAATGGTTAGCCTTTACACATGAATTATATTTGCACATAATTTAAGAGTATGATCACATATAAACTAGCATTTTTCCGCCCCGACTAGCATACATGAATCACAAGAACATCAAGTATTACACAGGGTCAAGGTCTAAAAGCACAAGATATGCTAGTGTCTGTATATTCGTGTCAGGAATCAAGTATAACAATACTACATGTGTTATAGAAATAATCAGTAAAAAAAACTATCAGAGACTGTACTCGTCTGGGGTCCAAAGTGGGTGAAACAAGTCAGAGTGTGTGACGGGGTCCAGATAACCTATATCATGAATAATTCACATTAATTGGTGAAATATAATTAAGTAGATTTAATCCATTAGATTTCTAGGTCAATTTTATGCTATTTCTGGTTATAGATGGGACAAATATCTATATACATATATTTTATCTACTTTATAAAAACTTAAATATAAAAATAATGTATATATATATATATATATATATATATATATATATATATATATATAGGGTACATATATAGTATATATATAATTATGTATATAGGTACATATATAGATACATATAGAGTATACTTATATAGGTGATTATATATGTATATATATATATATATATATATATATATGTAGATACATATATATAGATACATATATAAATACAAGATTTATTAATAACCTGAAGTTGATGTTTCTTTTCAGATTGCTGAAGTATTTCTTCTTTAGCAAATTGTTGCTTTGCATATGCTACTAATTCTCGTAATTTCATTTCTTCAGCATTAATTGTCTGAAGATTAGTTTTTTTAAACTGAGCTATTAGCTCCTTGATATCCTCTCTAGTAACTTCAGGAGTTTTCCTGACTTTAAATTCTTTAACCTCAGGTGGAGGTTTAATGGGAATATTAGAGGTTTCCCTTAAAGAAGATTTTCCAGATTTAATAGAAAAATCTAATTTCTTAATTACATCAATTTGATGTAGGACTTTATTATATCTATATATATATATATATCTTATATATATACACATATATATAAGATATATAGATACATATATAGATACATATAGAGTATACATATATATAGATATATATATATATATGTATACTCTCTATGTATCTATATATGTATACTATATTATATCTATATATATGTATCTATATATCTTATATATATATGTGTATCTATATATGTATTTGTATATGTATCTATATATATGTATACTCTCTATGTATCTATATATCTTATATATGTGTATCTATATATGTATTTATATATGTATCTATATATGTATACTCTCTATATATCTATATATGTATACTCTCTATGTATCTATATGTGTACATATATAGATACATAGAGAGTATACATATATAGATACATAGAGAGTATACATATATATAGATACATATATAAATACATATATAGATACACATATATAAGATATATAGATACATATATAGATACAATATAGTGTATATATATAGATAATATAGAGTATACATATATATATAGATACATAGATATATAAGTAAATACATATATTTATATAGCTTTGCTATTGCTGCTGCTTGTTATTACTGCTGCTATTGCAGCTGCTTGCTACTACTGCTGCTGCTCTGCTGCTTGCTGCAGCTGCTTGTTACTGTTGCTGCTTTGCAGCTTGCTGCTGTTACTACATGTTGCTACTGCTGCAGCTACTGCTGTTACTGAATGCAGTCCCTCCCCCCTATTATACATACATATACATATATATACCTTAATTTAGAAACATAAGAAGGGTTGGGGATACCTTAGTGGAGAGCTAGCAATCCTCCAAGGGTTTGAAGATTGAGGTGAGATGAGGGATGGTGGGTGAAAGAGGGTGGAGAGGTGTTTATATAGGAAAATGAGAAGAGATTAAGGGTTTAGAGGCCATGTAAGAGGACTTAGGTTTATAAGAGAGGAATGATGGAGAGGTATGGGAGAATGATGACATGGAAGAAGGGAATTGGATGGTGGCATGTGAGGAGGATGGTATCCATGTGAGGGTGATGAGGTGTAAGGAGATGGTTGGATAGGGACGTGAGGTGTGGTGGCTTGGGTGATGTCATAGGAGAGGTGAGGCGTCCTTAGAAGAGGGTGGAAGGGGTGATGTCATGATGACATCATCATGATGCAAGATGTCCTTGTGACATATGCGATGATGTCATCGTTTATAAAATCTAATTAATACTTAATCAAATTTGAAAAATAGTGAGGTTACAATTCTATCTCCCTTAGAAAAATTTCGTTCTCAAAATTTAAAGTAGATCATACAGAAAGAAAGAAGAAATACCTCAGAATTCAAAGAGGTATGGGTACCGCTCACGCATCTCATCCTCTCTCTCCCAAGTAGATTCACCCGGAGAGTGATGACTCCAAGCGACACGAACAAATAAAATTGTCCGGTTACGCAGCACATTTTCTCTGCGATCTAGTATCTCTATGGGCTGCTCTTGGTAGGTGAGGCTTGGTCCCACTTCAATCTCTGAGTGATCTAATACGTGGTTAGGGTCAGCCACGTATCGTCTCAGCTAGGATACATAAAACACGTTATGTACTCCCTCTAATGTAGATGGCAAAGCTAGCTGGTAGGCTACGACATCGATATTTTCGATAATACTGAAAGGTCCGATAAACCTTGGACTGAGCTTCCCGCTTCTCCCGAAACGAATCGTGGCATGTGTTGGAGAAATTTGCAAGAACACCAATTTGCCATCCTTAAATTCTAGCGGTCTCCGGCGACTATCGGACCAGTGCTTCTGTCTGTCCTGAGCAACACAAAGTCTTTCTCTAATCTGCTTTACCTTCTCCGCAGCATCTACTACCATTTCTGGTCCCAACAATGCTCGCTTGCCTACGTCGTCCTAAGATAATGGGGTACGACATCTTCGGCCGTACAGAGCCTCGAAAGAAGACATCTCGATGCTTGCCTGGTAGCTATTATTGTATACAAACTCCACCAGATGAAGATGATCTTCCCACGAACCACCAAAGTCTATAATACAGGCCCGAAGCATATCCTCTAGCGTATGAATAGTCCTCTCTGAATGTCCATCCATCTGAGGGTTGTAGCGGTGCTAAACTTTAGTTTGGTACCCAAGCTATACTGTAAACTCCTCCAAATATGGGATGTAAATCGATTATCCTGATCGGAGACGATACTCACCTAAACCCCGTGCAACCTGACAATCTGCTTCACGTACAATCCAGCGAGTTTTTCTGTAGACAATCCCACTTTAAATGGCAAGAAGTGGGCTGATTTGGTCAACCGATCAACGATGACCCAAATTGCATCTTTTTCTCCCGGAGTGCATGGAAGTCCGGAAACAAAATCCATCGTGATATGTTCCCATTTCCACTTTGGAATCGGTAGTGGCTGAAGTAACCCTCCTGGTCTGTCTTTCAGCCTTGACCTGCTGGCATACTAGACACCTGGAAACAAAACGTTCCACCTCTTGCTTCATACCATACCACCACACGTGATCTCACAGATCCTTGTACATCTTGGTAGCTCCTGGATGTATAGAATACTGAGAGCGATGAGCTTCCTGCTTGGCTTCTTCCCGTATATCTCCTATAGGAACACATAGCCTCACTCCGTGTCATAACGAGCCATCTTTTGCTATGGTAAAATCATCTAGCAATTCGGCCTGTACCTGAGCTCGGATACTTCTCAGACTTTCATCTTGATATTGTGTTTCCCGGATCTTGTTCATCAATTCCGGCTGAATCTGCATACCCATGATCTGCATTTCAACACCAGGAATTATTATTTCAATACCCAACTTCTCCAAGTTTGCTAACAAGTGGCGGTCTATCGTCAGGCACATAGCTACTGGTCAGTGAATATTTTTACACGCTCTCCGTACAAATAATGTTTCCACAACTTAAATGCAAAGATGACAGCTGCCATCTCCAAGTCATGGGTGGGATAGTTCTTCTCGTGTGTCCGTAGCTGTCTGGATGCATAAGCCATCACCTTATTATTTTTCTCTAAAACACATCACAAACCCTTTCCTGAAGCATCGCTATAGATAGCGAATCCCCCTGATCCCGATGGCAATGTCAGAATAGGAGCCGTAGTCAATCTCTTGTTCAACTTATCAAACGTTGCCTAGCATTCCTCAGTCCATACAAACTCTACATCTTTTTGAGTGAATCTAGTTAAAGGCGCTGCAATTTGGGAGAAATCTTTCACGAACTTTCTGTAATATCCAGCTAATCCTAAAAAGCTTCTAATTTCTGCAACAGAGCTCGGAGTGGGGCAAGACTCTACGACAACAATCTTTTTTGGATCAACTGATATTCTATCTTCAGTCACTACATGTCCGAGAAACTCCACTTTGTTTAAGAAAAACTCACATTTAGAGAGTTTTCCATAGAGCTTCTCCTTCCTGATAGTTTCAAGCACTATCCTTAAATGCTCCTCGTGTTCTTCTAGCATCTTTGGTATACAAGGATATTATCTATAAACACTACCACTATCTTGTCCAGGTACTGATGGAGTACCTTGTTCATCAAGTTCATGAAGATTGTCGGGGCATTAGTTAAACCAAACGGCATCACCAAGAACTCGTACTGGCCGTATCGAGTCCTGAATGCAGTCTTCGGAATATCTTCTTTTTTTACCTTCACCGGATGATATCCAGATCTCAAGTAAATCTTTGAAAATACCTTCGTACCACTCAACTGTTCGAAGAGATCATATATTCTTGGCAGCGGATATTTGTTCTTGATTGTGAGATTGTTCAGGGCCCTGTAATCGATGCACATCTGCACCGATCCATCCTCCTTCGACACAAAAAGTACGGAAGCTCCCCAGGGCGACGAACTTGATCTGATGAATCCAATTTCTTCTAATTCATCGATATGTTTCTTTAGCTCTGCCAGATCATTATTGTTGATACAGTAGACATGTTGCGATATTGGTTCTGCTCCCGGCATTAGATTAATAGAGAATTCAACATCTCTATCTGGCGGCAATCCTGGTAACTCCTCGAAAAATACATCTAAGAACTCAGAAATAATATGATGCGGTAGCTTTCTCCTCCACTATAGCTTCGCAAAGAATTCCATGATCTGGCTTCTCTGTCTTTCTAGCAAACTCGAACTCCGGCTCTCCTGGAGATCGAAACAGCACACGACCTCTGCGGCAGTCAATGCTAGCGAAACGCATACCCAACCAATCCATTCCAAGGACAATGTCAAAATTTGGAAGTGGCATTACGAGTAAGCTAGCAGACAGAACACGGTCTCCCAAGGTAACATGATACCCCTTGCAAACATCAGACACAAATCTCTATCCTAGTCAATGAAGCTTGCAACTCCTACCCAAGGGTTCTATTAGTATGCTATGCTTAAGCACAAATGATATAAATATGAAACTATGCGATACCCTAGTTCTATTAGTATGCTATGCTTAAGCACAAATGATATAAATATGAAACTATGCGATACCCTAGTCTAGCGTGCCATGCTGAAATATGATGAAAACAATAATGAGACATCATTAAGGCACAAGATAGGGTATTATTCGAGAAGGACAAGAATTATGGAAGATGTCAATCAGTTAGCGTAATCAAGATAAGTAAATTTAATTCAGGGATGGAATTCCTAGTTGTGATTGAGTATTTCCTATTCATAATATCCTAAATCCTATCGCAGACTCGTAATAGTATTATAATCCTAGGTACTACTACGACATCGTACTAGTTGCGAAATCGGACTGCATGGGCCACCATAAACTCCTAGCCAAGCCATCACGTCTTAAGTTTTAGCGCCACGGGAGGGGGATGCCCCTTAACCTATATACCTCTCAGTGGTCTCGACGTAGGCAAATAAACCCGGAAAGCTGCAAATGTAAACCTATCTTGAAAGGAGAGATTTTCCGACAGCCTGTGTGTAGAAAAGATGCATATGAATACTGGTAGTAACTTTATGAATGACTAGTCCTGGATTGAGCGGGACATTATATCCTTCCACAATAATTAAAGTATTATATCTTTCCACAATAGTTTCTTCTATATAATTACTGGTTCTACATAGTAGACGAAATAAATTTGATTGGAGCTGTCCTAAAACTCGGTTGGTAACAGTTTATCTCGTCTTATACAGGAGATCAAAAGAGAAACGAGATTTACATCGAAATGTCCAGCCAGTGAAATCATTAGCAAAATTGAAGAGGCTGCAAAACCTCTAGGCTTTGATATTCAAAAGAAGAATTACAAGGTTTGCGCTGTACAATGCTCTTGCTCTATTATGCCATAGTTATTACTTGCTGTCAAGCACACTACTAACCAAATTGTTTCCTTATTTTTCTTCCCAGATGAGCCTGGAAAATTCAACAGCAGGGAGAAAAGGGAATCTAAATGTTGCCACTGAGGTATTTGTTGAAAAGTAATATAATTGACGCACATGTAAGTTGTGTTTTGTTCTAACATTGCCCTTTTTGGCATCCAGATATTTCAAATGGCCCCTTCTGTGCATATGGTTCAGGTGCGGAAAGCAAAAGGAGATACTTTAGAATTCCAGAAGGTAGTGTTTGTCAATCTGTATGATAACTTGTCACTAATGCTTCTAGTCTCTGTCTGAGTAAAAGTGTTATTTTAGGTTAACAACAATGAAGAACTTATGATTTTGCCTTAACTATTTAAAACATCATAACTAGACTGGAGAACTAACTTGTCACCTATATGATGTGACTGATTGCAAATGTTTTGATTCCATTTTTGTTGCTGATGGGGACCTATCTTTAGGATCTTTTACTTCATTATTTTTTTAGGTCACTATGTCTTTCCTTCTTTCTTCAACAAAAAATCCATCTGTCCTAGCTCGAAAAAATGATGACGTTTCGTTGTTCCATCTCAAGATACAACCATCAAAACCCAAAAAGAACCTTCAAATCTTTCCAGAACAACCCAAACCTTGTCTGCCTTAAGTCGATCAAATCTAAATTGTAAACCCTATATTTTGAGCCAAAAATAATTTCTTTCTAGATCCCAGTCATATTTGATAATTCAGTCCAAGGAACCCTTATTTTACTAGGACATCCTAAAAAAGTTCATATATTTCTCAATATTGTTTTTCTAACTTATAAAGCCTAATTTATACAATACCTATAATCAAAATTCTTTCGATATCTTATACTGCCATCCCAATTTGGTTGCTAATTGTTCTACCTGTTGTCTAACCCTGGTTTCTAATTTTAATAGAGTAATAGGTATTTCTTCTATATTTCTTTATTATCAGTCTCCCAATTTGGTTAATGTAACATAGAACCTCATTCCTCGCTATATATATATATATATATATATATATATATATATATATGTATATATATATATATATATATATATATATCCCCCCCTAAAACTCTCATTATTCTCTCCTCTTACATGGTATCAGAGCAAGTTTGCTGTGTTAGAACATTTTTGGATAAATTTCAGCCTTATCAATTGAGATAATATCCTATTCATATTCTTTTGCAGTTCTATAACAGCTTGTCGACCAGCCTCAAGGACGTCGTCTGGAAATCTGAAGAGGACATGCAAGGCCATGCTTTTTAAGCGATAAAAGCGCTTCTCCTAAGCAGACTAGGCTCTAGATGTAATTCTTCGTCGTTCCATTTCGTTTCATTTCGCAGCTCTTCCATCGATTTGAGCAGATTCCATCCTGTATGTGGCATGTTGTTGCACTCTTTATCATTCTTTCAGTTCTTTGTAAACCTGTTGTTGGTAGTGCCATGAAACAAATCTGTCAAAATTGAGCTAATTGTTTTGAATATATTTTAGTCCTCTTCTGCTCCTTAAATGTGGAAAAAGCTCCCGCTTTCTCAAGTAGTCTGAGATGCAGACTAGTCCACAAACAATTACAAATGTGAAAAAGAACAAAAATGGTGGAACAGTTGAAGTGGAATAACTTTATTTTATTCAATTTGTTATGAAATGACATGATACATGCATATATTTAATACTTTACCACTAACATTGTTGGGATCAGACACGTTCTGCAAGCACAGATAAAGACAAGTATATGGCGGTGACTACGTCACCTGGACAAGTCCCAACCTTTATAGCTCAGGTGAAATTACAAGATTGACAAAAACTAGGTTCAACCCCCTCACCACACTCAAGAAGAAAATAAGAAGATTACAATTGAAATCACTCACCAACATCCGTAGCAATTTTCATGAGCGAAGGCGACGACTCCTCGATCAGATCTTCTGTCTTGGATGGCGAAGTCCTAAAAGCAAAGCAAAGACTTTCTCTTTGATTTTATGTGGACGAGTACCATGAATCTCCAACTTATGTTATATGCTTTGTGCCTCCACTCTCAACCTATATATATATGATGAGAAAATCATATTCTAGGTCATAATAGGATTTCCTAAATATAACTCCTATTATACCAAAAATAGCTATTCCTATTCCAAATTAGACTCCAACAATAGGTCATAATATGATTTCCTAAATAGGAAGCCCTATAATAGAAATCATATTATACCTAAAACAACTATTCCTAATCCAAACTGGACTCCAACAAACATGACACTTCGGCTACTTATAACTCATGTCTTTTTAGTTATATAATTTATCACTCTTGAATTTCATAACTTATATATGAATGCAACCTAATGAATTATCATAAATAATGTATTTTAAATTTTAACACTCCCCTTTAAAGTGTATTTTTTAAACAATTAAGATTTGAATGGTAACGCTCGAAAAATATATCAACAACGTTGTCCTTGCTTTCGAGATTTTAGTGGTTCTGTCGGATACTCTCAAACAAAATGATGCTCGATTTTAATATGTTTCATCCTCGTGTGAGAAATTGGATTCATACCAAGCTTCAAGGCTCATTAGTTGTCACCGCGATTTATAGTTGGTTTGTCAATTGGAACATGCACATATTCAACCAATTGCTAAAACCAAATAGTACTCTGTTTCAACAGTAGAAAGAGAACGATTCTTGCTTCTTGCTATACCAAGAAACGTCAGTCGTATCATATAAAAATACATAACCTAAAGTTGATATTCGATCCTCCAAAGCACCTCACAAATCCGTATTGGTATAACCATATAAGAGTCTTGCACCCTTCTTGTTGCCACCCCAAATCATTAGTTGAATTTACTGTTGAAATTAGTTGATGATTTTATTGATTGTCTCATTGGCATTATATAGCCTTACAGTCATTAATACAATGATCTCAATCATTATGACAATAATCTCATAATGGAATATCCTGTGACATATTCTGGCATCCCAAATATGTCCTCAGGATATTCCCATGTGCTTATACTATACTTAAATATGACACCCAACATACCATATCAACACTCCCCCTCAAGATGGGTGAAAGATATTCACTAAGCCCATCTTGTCACATCCTCTAATCATGCTCACTGAGGCGAGTCCCTTGGTTAGTCCATCTGCTACTTGATCCCTGGTTGGAACATGGCCAAGCTCCAGTAATCCACTATCCAACTTCTCTTTGATGAAGAATCTATCAATCTCGATGTGTTTGGTCCTGTCATGCTGTACTGGATTGTTGGCGATACTAATAGCTGACTGATTGTCACACCACAGCTTCATTTTGGCTCCTTGATCCAGCTTCAGCTCCACCAGCATATTCTTCAACCATAGCAGCTCTGCAACTCCCAAGGCCATAGCTCTGTACTCTGCTTCAGCTGTCGATCTGGCCACCACAGACTGCTTCTTACTCCTCCAGGAGACCAAGTTACCTCCTACAAATATGCAATATCCTGAGGTAGACCTCCTGTCATCAGCACAACTAGCCCAGTCAGAATCACAGTAGCCCTCGATGCTCACGTGATTGTTCTTCCTGAATATTAGTCCCTTCCCGGGAGCACCTTTCAGGTACCTCAGAATCTGGTACACTGCATCCATATGACCCTTCCGTGGGTCATGCATGTAGCGGCTCACCACACTTACTGCAAAGCAGATATCAGGACGTGTGTGGCTCAAATAGATCAACTTGCCAACCAGTCTCTGGTATCTGTCCCGATCAACTGGTTCTCCAGCCTCAGCATCAATCTTGAACCTCTGATCTATTGGTGTCGCTGCAGGTTTGCACCCCAACATCCCAGTTTCTGTGAGAAGGTCCAGTGCATACTTCCTTTGAGAGAGAACAATCCCCTCTGCTTCTCGAGCAATCTCAATCCCAAGGAAGTACCGAAGAAGGCCGAGATCCTTCACCTCGAATTCCTTGCCAAGCTTTCCTTTGAGTTGGGCGATCTCCTGCTCATCATCTCCTGTGATAATCATATCGTCCACATACACCGCAAGCATGGTGATGTGGCCTCCACTCCGACGGAAGAACACAGTATGATCCGCATTGATCTGCTGATATCCCATCCCTATCATCGCTCTTCTGAATCTGTCAAACCACGCTCGAGGAGACTGCTTCAGTCCATAGATGGACTTCTTCAACCTGCAGACCTTGCCTACTGTCTGATTGGTGCCAAATCCTGGTGGTATCTCCATGTACACCTCCTCCACTAGATCTCCGTGAAGAAACGCATTCTTCACATCCAGTTGGTGTAGCTTCCATCCACCATTCGCTGCCAGAGAAATCAGAGTCCTGATAGTGCTCATCTTTGCAACTGGTGCAAATGTCTCGTCATAGTCGATGCCGTACGTCTGACTGTATCCTTTGGCTACTAGTCGAGCTTTGTAGCGCTCAACCTGTCCATCTGGGTTCTGCTTCACGGTAAAGACCCACTTGCATCCAACTGCTCTCTTCCCCTCTGGCAATCTCACAAGCTCCCAAATGTGGTTCTTCTCCAGAGCTCCCAACTCCTCGTGCATTGCCGCTTTCCACTTTGGATCGTTCTTGGCAACCTGCCAATTGTTAGGTACAGTAATACTATCCAAAGATGCTATAAATGCTCCATGAGAAGAAGAGATATGGTCATAAGAAACAAACTGAGCAATATCCCAACCATATCTGTTTGGAGGATTTCCTGCATTGCTGCGAGTGGTCCTCCGTACAGATAGTGGTGTGGGAGGAGTAGAAGTAGGAGGAATGATATTTTGTGAAGGAGGGGGTATCACTTGAAGGGGGGTTGGTGTCGGTGCCTCAGGAGTTGGGACGAACGCAGGCAAAGGACTTGGCACTGGCACTGTCGGTACTGGTCCTGAGGAGGGCGTGGAAGAGTTCGGTGGAGGAGATCTAGAAAATCCTCCTGTGGGTTTGTGGAAGCTTGGTGACGGCTAGGGTTTGTGGAAACTTGGCTCTGATACCATGTTGAAATTAGTTGATGATTTTATTGATTGTCTCATTGGCATTATATAGCCTTACAGTCATTAATACAATGATCTCAATCATTATGACAATAATCTCATAATGGAATATCTTGTGACATATTCTGGCATCCCAAATATGTCCTCAGGATATTCCCATGTGCTTATACTATACTTAAATATGACACCCAACATACCATATCAACATTTACATACTTCAAATTTGCTTGACCGCTTCCAAGTGAGGCTTCCTAGGTTCCTACAAAAAAGAAAGAAAGAAATATTCAACCTTGTAATAGTAAAATATATAAGGCTGCCAATGAGTGCACAGTACTACTGAGGATCGGAAAGAAGCTTTCCTTCTTCATATCGAAATCGTGGCATCAAGTAGAGTAACACCACTTGCACTTGCTCTCATTCACTCCAAATCTCTCAATGATTTTTATCCCCTTTGAGAAACAAATAGTCCACCATCCACTTCCAGGCCAAGTAAGTGATGTAGCTCATCAAAGTATTTCATCTCAAACTAAATAGAGAGTTCCATCCGAAGCTTTGCAACCTCTCTATTATTGTTACTGGTGGCAATCGACATAAAGTAAAACAATAACATGCACACCCACTTGCTTTCTAAAACAAACTCGAATCTGAATTAGAAGAAAAATAACTACAAAAGTGAAGGTACTCGACAACTTTACCATACTAATCCCTTGGATCTTGCTTCAACCCGTAAAGTGCCTTCTTTAGTTTCGATAAATACTATAGATGAGAGCTTGAAACGTACCCCGGTGGTTGCTCCAAGAAGATGTCTTTGTAAAAAAAATTCATAGAGAAATATGTTTTTGACATCAAGTTGCCAAAGTTTCCATACTTAACAAGTCACCAAAGATATGACAACACGAACCGAAGTCATCTTTACAACTAAGCTAAATATTTTTTCATAGTCTTCTCCATATATTTGAAGAAAGACCCTTGCAATAAGGTTAGATTTGTACCTCTCCACGTTATTATCTACTTTTTTTCAATTTGTAGACCCATTTGTAAGAGAATGGATCTAAATCTTCGGACTTTGGCACAAGGATCCAAGTTTCATTTTTTAAGAGAGCACCCATCTCTTCATTCATACTATGTTCCCATTCTTTGAACTATTTGACCTCGTTGAAACAAGAGGGCTCATGATTATCTATTTGTCTTGCAAAGAAACAAGAATACAAGTTCACCAAGTTCCCCTCTTTATACAGAATCGACTTTACAATCTTCCTTGTGGATTTCCAACAAGGTTGACCACTCTCAACATGTTTATCACCATGCTTCTCTTGAAGATCATTAGAAGAACCTTGTCTCCCCCTTTCACTTTGTTTCATCGTCGAGGAGGAAGATGAAGAAGATCCGGAAAGAGCACTTGGTGACATTGGAAAAATCACTATCGGCTCGGGCATACTATCAACCTTGTTGCCTCCACCAACATCTTCAAGATCAACACTTTTAGGAGAATGATAAGAGGATGCCTCAAGCGCGCGCGCACACACACACATATATCATGACACTGGAAAAGCATTGATACAAGTATAAGAAATTTATTAGTTTGAAAGAGGTCCTATTAGAGATGACAATATTAATTTTTCATATTGATGAAAATCTAGGCATTTCTCTCTAACACATTATAAACGAAAATCACCAAATGGTGAAATTCGAGGAATAAAATGATTGGTTTATTCAAAAAGTTTGAACATGATATGTTGCTTTTGTTGAAGTGTAAATCCTAAGATAGATCTAAGATGGAGAAACTGAGATCAGGAACAGAGATAGCATGACTTTGCAGTCCGGTCTCTGTATGATCCACTAGTGGTAGCCGAGATCAGAAATTCACACAAGAGTTCCTCTCTAAATACCTTGATACCAATGAAAAACAACTAATAATATCTTCTAATTACAACTTTCCCTTTCTATTACAAACTGACAGAAAGTAATTTGTTCTTCCTTGCAAACGTGTTGCAATTGAGACAGAACGTTAACAAAGAGAAAGTAGAGATGGAGAAGATGTCACTACTACATTTTCTAGAAAATGATATTTTGGTCATTTCATAATTAATTAAATATTGTACATGTTGAATATTTATTTATTGTATTATTTATTTATTGTTAGATGTTAGATTTTATTGTTGGACTTGTGTTAGTGGACCTAACTAGTTTAGATTAGATCCACGGACCAACATTTTATTCTAGTTAGAATTGAGCCCAATAATAAGCTCATTCATTAGGAGGATGATTAATTAGTTAAACCAATTAGACTAGAACCTTCCCTCCTTAGTTAATTTTTTTATGACAAGCCCTAAGGGGTATTGTGGACATTTCATAGTAGCTTGGGAGAGGGGGCAAGGCCGGCCACTACATAAGGGGGTGGAGACTTTCTCTCTCTCTTTATTTTTTATTCCAAATTTAGATGTAGAAAATTTTCTTTCCAAATTCCTTCATTCCTACACCAATTCCTACCCAAATTTATTCCCAATTCCTTCCCTAATCATCATTGGAGGCTATTAGAATAAGGAGAAAGCAAGTATCTACAAGGAGGAGCAAGGATCTAAAAGGAGGAGCAAGGATCTACAAGTTGGAGGCTCTTTTCACTCAATTTAGAGGTTTTATTGGGAATCCATCTCCCAATAG